>CABFVZ010001034.1:0-255865 GCA_902151445.1 Timema monikensis
TTTTTTTTAATCTTGCACTCAAATCAAGGGAGTTAAAAGAAAACCAAACGCTGAACAAAACAATAAAAAGCCGGACGAAATAAAAGGGAACATAAAATATGTTGAACGGACAAAATATAAAAATAGCTAATACGGCGTCGACACGGGTGGTCTGTAGTCTCTTCACCAGTTGGCAGGGGTAATAAACTTTCCCATCAGCCGGGAATTGAACCGAGACGTTAAAATTAGTGAATTGTCCGGTCGATGTAAAGGATATTTTTTTATCGTATGGAATTACTGACCGGGAGAGGCATGACATCCAATTCGGTCACCTGTGTGTGTACACTACTCGCCGCTCTGGTGGCACATAGCGTTGCCCAGGGTAGGCTGTCTACCCGTGACCGCAATCAGATGATGTGATCATTGTGATTAGGAAGTTGTGGAGCCGGTGTGAGTCTTAACCTAACCTAAGTCTAATTTACCAACTCCTGGTAACCGTAGGGGTAATTCTCCCTAAGAGAAAAATACTCTTGATATCAGCCGGTAATTGAACCCGGGACTCCTGAGTTTGTAGCTAGGTGCACTGATCACTACGCCACAGGATCGGATATAAAGGACTTTAAAAATGTCCACTACGTTTTCCCAGTCGGACCATTCGACCACTGAAGCGGGTATTATCCGCTAGTATCTCGTTTTGTAGACGCATGCGCTCTGATTGAGTCGGTTGGTTTGGAAATGTTATTAGCTGATGTTGTCGCGCAGAGAAAGGAAAGCTGAAGTTATTTCACATAGCGTCGAGCGAACAACACCGATGAGGCTGAACTCTTTTTTTGTGATTGGTCTCTAGAGAACGTCACGTGGTTAACGTTTCTGCTCTACTCTTGTTTTTCTGTGAGCGTGAGTATCCACAGTAACCCAGATCATGAAGGCAGGGGTTCGATCTTTGTTTTAACACCCTCTTTTCACGGGAATGTTAGCGAATTTCCCCTTACCTATCGTCTTAATCTCTATCCACTCTCCGATTGCCAAACCCTTCCCTCACCTCTGACAAGACGTGTATTAATCACAACTTGTGAATGTGTCAAATGCCAGGCCTCCACCATGGTTCGGATCCCATGTTAAACTGTAGGTCCTCCATTTCATCTCACAATCACCCTACCATTACACATTAAGCGTGAGTGCGTGTAACCCGAACGGGTAGTAAGACGCGGTGCTAATAATAATAATAAATAATAATAATAATCTATCCACTCAAATGTTTGGTAGCTTTTATGTCAAAAGAATCAATGACACAACAACAACAACAACAACAACAGCAAACTTGTAACTTTTTTTGTCTGGAAATTACCCATTGACTAGCCTCGAGCTATTTATCTTCTGCTAGTTTTAAAGAATTACGTGCCTCTAGTTGAGAGCCGTCCATTCAATGGTCTCTTCTCGAGAGAAACTTATGTACAGTCGGTGCCGTAAAAGTCGAGAGCTGGCGGGAAAACGAACGGATCGAGCTCCTCAAGGCGCTAGAATAGTCGATCAGAAATTCCTCCCCGCCAGAAAGCAAGGGAGTTTATAACGTTCCTGGGTAAAGCTGTCTGGCAGTAGGAGAACAAACAGGGGAGGAGCAGAATACAAACGGCACTACAATTTGTATTGTATTAGATGACGTCATGCTATTCACAAAGATATATTCAGTTACCTTTCATTTCCCGGACATTTAGCTCTGATCAAGAGAAATATGTGGATTTTTGTACTTTTCAGAGTGTAAAATTTAAACTTAAAACTATGTTTACAAGTCTATATATGTATAGGGTCATAGGAAATAGTTTTGGGTTCATTCCAGTAAACGAACAACCTGTGGACTGCATCAATATTTTACCTAAACGCAACGTCTGATTGGCAATATCTTGGCTAACTAGGCAGCTCATCTCACGACCGATTATCTGTGAAATTTCAATATTACGCTCTAAACAGAAAAAGTATAAAAGTCCAGTCTTTTTCATTCTTCATTTAACAGCTGTGATATTGGATACTGACTAATTATATCAGCACACGATATATAAACTGACTTAAATATAGTAGAGGCACAACACCTAGCCTCCTGGTCATTAATTAATAACTTTGAAAGCGGAAACTCACAATTCATTGATGATACACTTTTCGACCATATCGGGAATCAAACCCGGGACTAGGTTCCGTCTTGTTCCCACGTTGATACACTGTTACCCGCTTCATTGACCGGATGTTCTAAGGCATCACCTCTCTGGTCTGCTGATGACGGTGAGATCGGGGTTCAAATCCCGCTCGCGTATATTGAGGGTGTTTTTTCCTCAATGGTTTTCTCCCTCTCCTTTCACGTAAATGCAGGCATACTGCCTCTAAAATGCATGAATGTGCAGTTTTTTTTATTCCCTGTGTCTTACTACCTGTTCAGATTGTACGCAGAATGGACAGTTCAGCCTGTAAAACGTCAGGGGATATCGAAACCATCTTCGGTGGCCCTCTCCCCTTGCAAACGTTTAGGCTTCGACCCTTCTCAACGTATCCTGTATGTATTGTAATCCTGACTTAGAGGAAAGTCCTTCCTATTTGAAGGCGTTGCCCGACAACCTGCGTCGGGTTTGGATGCATATAAATCAATCTCCCAACATTCCTCTTTCTCGTTAGAGCGAGAGAGGGAGTGACCGCCCTTGAGTTTAACATGCGTCGCGTCCCACGCTCCAGGTTGCACGCACGCACGCACGGGCGAGAATGCGTGTGAGAGACGCGAGTACGGGTAATCAAACAGGGGGCCGTCTACCACCACCGGGCGTCTCTTCCCCGAGTTTCATGAGCAATGGGGCCAAACAGGAATCGAAGTGTAACGACCAAGTCAGAAGATCCCAAACACTGTTGTTTTTTGGTCACCCATTCGTGCTATACACATGTTTAGTAATCACGCTGATGTGTTTAGAGATGAGGAAGATTGAACTTAGAGAATGTGTACCCGCATTTGTTCGGTAGATAGTGGAACACCGTGTAGAAAACAAAAAGCTACTGGGATCGAGCTCTTATCTCGCTGCTATCGGCACCCTAGTCTCTTGCGAGAAAGATGCCTCAATGCTTAGACGTGCGACCACCAAAGTGGCTGGAAGTTTATTAGTTTTGTGTCGATGCTGTTGCCTGTACAGGAAAACCTCTTTATAACAAACCCTGGTAGCCCGAAATTCCTGATAATCCGAACACACTTTTCGTAAAATGGGGGGAAAAAAATTTAAGTAAAATGAAATATATTTTATTGGTTAACAAGCTCAAAGTTAAGCGATAATTATAAGAAACAGTTATATCTGATAATACATATTTACATGTTGTAGTCAACACGATGTGCTTACTGTAATTAAGAATAATTACAGTTCATAATTCGTGTTATACACCAGTTTAATAAATACAATTTGACTAGACCCATTCAACTGTAATTTAAAATTCGTGAAAATACTGTATCTCTGTACTATCCCGTTTGATCAGAATTTTCGCTAATCCGAACGAGCTTCGGTCCCAATTAGTTCGAATTAACGAGGTTCTAGTGTACTTCTCTTTAGAGGCGCTTTGGTGTGAGTAGAGTTATTAATGGACTTCTTGATCCAAAACTTCGGTAACCTTTTGGCCCCTTTTTAGAAAACTTAACTGAAACTGACAAGTTATTAAACTTCTGTGAGCAGAACTTTTAATTACTTCTCTATTTTATTTCTCTTCCTCGCTTTTCACTCATCCAAGATCACTAGGCAAGAAAAAGGTTCTTTATTAAATACAGGGGTAGATCCAAGGGGGGAAGAGGAGGGTGGGGGAATCCCTCTCTCCCCCACATGATCAGGCGACGGACGAAAAATTGGAATTTAACCTGAATAAACACATCTGAGCAGATCAACGGAAACGGCGGCATGTAAAGAGACAGGCGAAAGGACAGGATTTTATTATTATTATTATTATTATTTGTTTTGTCTTAGGACAGGTCCATTTCTTTTGTCAGTTAACTTATATCGCCAATGCGCCCTGTCCTCTGCCTCCTCCTTCAGCGCCCAGAAATTTCTTCTTTCCTTCAAGTCATCCAATATTTGATTCCTCCTTCTTTCTAAGCTTCTCTTTCCTTCAACCTTTCCTTCTATGACGTATTGCAAAAGACAGTTCCTCCTAAGGATGTTTCCGATCCAGTTTACTTTGTACATACATCCAAAATTGTTTTCTTCTCCCCAACTCATTTGTTACCCTGTCTGCCCACCTGATCTTCTAAAGTCTTCTCCAGCATCACATTTCAAAGCTCTCCGAGTATTTCTTTTCCATTTTCCCGAGAGTCCAAGTTTTTAATCCATACAACGCGATGCCCCAAATGAAGCATTTCATCAGTTTCTTCCTAAGTTCCAAACTCAACTTTCTGACCTATTTTTGTTGAAAGCTTCCTAGGCCATGGCGATCCTTAACTTACAACACACAGGAAAACTCAGATTGAGGTATTTCCAAAATTGTTAAGGGTAACTGGCTGTGTCATTGTTGCGTCTAATCAAGACACGGTTGAGGACAACTTTGATGGAAAGAAGACTTGTTGGTTTGGCTCTTCTGCAAGTCTACAATATCATTTCATACCCACAAGAAGAAGTTGAGCGTATGCTAAAACTAGCAAAACACAGAAAGAAAATGTAAATAACAACTTATAGCCTATATTTGAGAACTATTATAAAAATGTTATTATAAATAATGAATTGTTTAATTTCCATTTCCATTTATTTTTATTTTATTTCCAGGAGTTTTAGATGACCTTAAAACACCACTTTTGAGAGTTAAATCTAAATTAAAATAATAAAAAATCTGCCTGTAGAGGGGGCCCCCTAAAATACTCTAAATATATAAATAAATAAACAAATCAATGGCGTCTCACTACCCGTTCAGGCGATATGCCTACGTATTTTAATTATGTTAATGGGATTGGTGATGGTAATGCACACAAATTTTGGCAGAGTGAGAGTGAAAAATTCCCCCCTAAAATAAACCCTCCTCTGTGCACCCAGCCAGGATTCAAAAGGGTTGGTGTGCCATTTAATTTTTAGTTTTTATCCTTAAAATGCAGTAGTAAGTTGGTAATACTCGTTTTCGTGTTTGATTAATGTTTAAAAAGCTACATGATGAAAATGGCCACAGTCTTAACATTGGCTAACGATGTTACTGACACTTTATTAATTACTGTAGGTGACCTGGCGGTCTAGGGGTAAGGTGTCAGACTTCTGTGCTGGCGGCCGGGGTTCAATCCTCGGTCCCGGCAAAGATTTATCTGATTACCAAACCCTTCCTTCACCTCTGACAAGACATCTTGTGAATGTGGGGAATGCCAGGCCTCCACCGTGGTTCGGATTCCACGTTAAACTGTAGGTCCTTCATTTCATCTCACAATCACCCTACCATTACACATTAGCGTAAGTGCGTATAACCCGAACGGGTAGTAAGACGCGGTGCTAATAATANGTAAGTGCGTATAACCCGAACGGGCAGTAAGACGCGGTGCTAATAATAATAATAATAATAATAATAATAATAATAATAATAATAATATTCATTACTTTTTGGTATTAAAACAAATCTGTTTGTGTTACGACATTATAAACGAAAGCAATCAAGTTTAATTAAGAGGGCCGCCTCGGTCAGGGAGAAATTGCCGTGCAGACGTTCAGCTCTAACGCAATATTTAATTCTACGATGCGTTATTTAAAAATATATTTCACTCCAAAATAAAGTCGAAAGATTCCAACAACAAACAACCATATAGTTTGACTTTTATATAGAAACAAATGCGTCAAAATGTGATATTAGCTCTTTTTAAACGACTTTTTAAACATATTTTCGAAGTTAAGAGACTAGTCTTTTTGAACAGGGGGAAGGGCCTTCAGGCTAACAACAGAAAGTTTTAATATATTTGATAACTAGCAGCGAGCTTTCCTCTTTATCTTGAGTTAGGGAGTTTCTTAGTTTTCTTTCCTCTCTTTCTTATTGACTTGACAAAGTTTGATTGTAGTTAATGGGAGAAACCGAATATAAGCGTAAACATAAAAGAGAAGTAGTTCCAGAAAACACACACCAATATATTTTAAGCCGTTTGGTCTGACAGCGATTGATACTTTCTCACTGACCAAGGCGGCTGCCTTCAGACACACATGGCTCTTCAAAGTAACATTACGTGTGGATTAATTTTAAACAAGAATGTAATTTTTAGGCTTTTGAGTAGATTAGTAATTCGATTAATGAAATGTAACTCTATAAAGTACAACAGTAATAATACACTAACAATTTCCCAAACAAAAACAAATTTAACATTTGAATATACAATTTTGGCTAACAATAATCATAATCTCATTATAAAAGGCATCAAGCGAAAGTAGAGCCTGATTATCATAAGAAATTCGTTATTTGAAAACTGGAAGCTCATGTCGCCATAATGCCAGGAATAAAAATTACCATTGTACTTACATTCTTAATAAATTTAATCAATAAGTGTAAAGATAAGTCATACAGTGAACCATAAAAATGTTATTGGACCTTCTGATAACTTTTTAGATGAACTTTATAGTGAATAAATCAAATAAATCATATTTTCTAAATTGCCAAATTTTAGTGACTTTCCCTCAATGTTTGTGGTAGAAAGTGAGCCTCCTATCAAAATTATGGTACAGTTTAGTGCGACCAACCTATTTCGTAAACAACCATTTTTGTCATCGCATTTAAACTATGAACTAAACATAACCTACATACTAGTATATAAAAAGGAATTGGTTTGTTTACTCTCCTAAGAAATAAATTCATGATAGCAGGATCATAAACTTCAATCAATTGTTAACGGTTAGGGTTTGATAGGGCAGAGGTTACTTGTACTCTCTGTTGCAGATAAAATACGACCACCATCACGGTGACTATAGGGCGTAATTACTTGGGACCACGTGGAGTAATAACTATTTTTTGTTTAAAGCACGAGATGTGTATTTCTGTCAAACTTGTTTCTATACAACCGAGTCGACATTTTTTGAATTGCAAACTCTAATTTACATAGGAAGAACCCTATGTGACAGCTAGAAACGTTACTGAATCTGCTTTCATGTATTTAATCGTCGAGTCATGTGATCTGCAGCGGTCACTTTTGACATTATCAATAAGGGGCCGTCCTTAAATTACGTAAGTTTTTTTATAAATGTCTACGATGAGACAGAATCTTAAAAAAATTCTCAGAAAATAAATTTATTAACTATAAAATATCATTTATATTTAGTTTAGGCCTACATTTAATATGTTACACCTATTATTATTATTATTATTATTAGCACCGCGTCTTACTACCCGTTCGGGTTATACGCACTTACGCTAATGTGTGATGGTAGGGTGATTGTGAGATGAAATGAAGGACCTACAGTTTAACGTGGAATCCGAACCACGGTGGTGGCCTGGCATTCCCCACATTCACAAGATGTCTTGTCAGATGTGAAGGAAGGGTTTGGCAATCAGATAAATCTTTGCCGGTACCGAGGATCGAACCCCGGCCGCCAGCATAGAAGTCTGACACCTTACCCCTAGACCGACAGGTCACCCTATGTTACACCTAATTTTACCGCAATTTTATTTTAGCATTGTGTCTTATTACACACGTTCGGGATACACGCTTTAATACGTTATTGTTTTTATTACCCCGCGATTGGGCGGCAATTGTAGTGATACGCGTCCCACGAAGGGCGCCGATTAAAGTGATACCTTTTGATTAGCTGATATTTGCCCCGGGATCAAGCACTAATTAGAGTAGTACGGTAATTTGATGATATAATTATCCCACGATTGAGAGCCAATTGAAGTGATACGGTTGCGCGTTGGGCGCCTATTAAAAGGTTATTATATTATATGCGTCCACGATAGGCGCTAATTATAAAGATATGGATATTCTGATTTAATTAGCTGATAATTGTCCAGTGATCGAGCACTAATTAAAGATATTTGTTGTTTGATGAAATAATCGGTATTTATAGCCCCGTGACCGAGCGCCATTTATCTTGATGTGAAGTTACGACGATGACGACGCGAGTATCCCTTACTGCTCACTCACGTGATCTGATTACTTCTGATTTTTATTTTAGTGAAAAATAAATAAAACTTTCAATGTTGCACACAATTGATTAAGATGATTTCAATTTCTGCACTGACGATATAATTTTATATGATACAGTTTAAGTTGAACTACAGATTAGTTTTCTGTGACATTACACGTTCCGTGTTTTGAGTACCATGTGCTGTGTAGATTTATGTTACTACTATATATTCGTACGCACAAGTGGTTTATATATGACCTACCTCTTTCCTCTTGGACCTCTTGTCACCAGTGTCAAAACCAACTAATAGAAAAAGTCCTGGCGACGGGTGTTGTGAAGGCTAGCTTCCTATTGGGTATAGGGAGCTAGCGTCACTTGCTTTTTTGGTAAACACTACGGAGTTGATTTTTGAAAGGAAAAAATAAGTTTAATTTTGCAAGACTTTGACATTACTTTTAAAAGCGCGTGATTCTTCATGGATGAAGTCTTAAAAGGATATTTTACATACAGTACTTTAAAGAAAAATGCACTTCATCCATTACTTTTTTAATGTATGAGAGGGGTCCAAATCAGTATCATTACAGATTATTTAATAATTACGCCAATTGTTTTAGGGATTAGGAAGGTTATATTTAAAGGAAGTGTACCTGCATTTGCCAGGATTACCAAATCATAAGACATTACGTAAGATGGAGGAGAATGACGGGAAAACTCACCATCCTTTACGAGGTAGGAGGGGGGACCGGAGTGGGTTAAAAAATCATATAAAAAGTCTTACGTAATTAAGGACAGCCCCTAAGGTGGGTTATTCAAGAAACGCTAAAAAAGGCAAGTGTTTTTTGGAGTTTTTATAGAAAAACATTTTTGCCAAAATAAATCCAATATTGCTCCGGTATAAACAGTATGATTTTTTTCACACGGTGATATCAACAATTGTTGAATATTTGTCATGAGCATGGTGGCATTAGATGGGAAACTTTTTAAATGAAGAGAAAAAGTTGTCATTAAATTCCAGGACACCCTTGACAGATATTCAACAACTGTTGATATGGGGTCGTCCATAAACCACGTAACGCTTTTTTCTTACCTTTTTACCCCCCCTCCCCCCAATGTAACACCATGTAGACATTTATCCTAGTCCCCCCCACCCCCAACCTGTGTTACGTAACTTTTATCACCAAGAATGAATGCCACTTTTTCATTGGGAAGTTTTGTGATACTATGGAGAGATTCAGATTTAATACTTCTTAAAATCCATTTTAAATCCTGATTATAAATTATTTCAGAGTATTATTATTTATACAGACATAAAGACGTCAGGTTCATGAGGAAAAACCTCTGCTATCTATCTATGTTATGGATGCCATCTGAGTAAGAGCTAGACGGCACTACTATGTGCTGAGTAAGATCCAGACGGCACTACTATGTGCTGAGTAAGATCCAGACGGCACTACTATGTGCTGAGTAAGAGCCAGACGGCACTACTAAGTGCTGAGTAAGATCCAGACGGCACTACTATGTGCTGAGTAAGAGCTAGACGGCACTACTAAGTGCTGAGTAAGATCCAGACGGCACTACTATATACTGAGTAGGATGGTCTTTTCTATAGTAGCGCTACATGATGATGTTAAAGTACTCACATAGTCACATACGATGCTTGGCGCTGGGGAAGACATCTTTCTTAATATTGTGCACTCTTTTTTTGACCATCATATTATCATCATATAAAGAGATATTTAAAGAATTCAAGGCATACAAATTTTCTAAATTATATTTTGGATTAATCTACAACTTTACTTTAGTTAACTTATCAATAACTAAATATTCTCTCTCCCCCCGTTAATGAGGTTAGATTACTTCTAAACTTATACCTTTCTCATTTCTACTCCATTAGATAAATATAGTAAAAAATAATTAGAATAACTACAATTTGACTACCATCCCTCAAAATGTATATTAAAAAGGTTGAATTTTAAAGAAAATCTACCAGCATTTGCATGGAGGGAGAGCGGGAAATAATTTAGGGAAAGCAACCCTCTGTAGATCTGACTGGTAGTCGAAGCCCATCTCCCCAATATCGGCCGTCTAGTCTACTGAGAGAATGACAATAAAGACAATGAGGCCACCGTAGTAGGTGACTAATAGTTTCATTTACATATATACAAACTAATTTATCAAAAGGGAAAAGGTATAGGCTTAAATATACCTACCTTTTGAAAATAATTAATGATATTTGAAGCTTTACTTTTCTTAACATGCTGCTGGTACGAAGAAATAACACTTATTAATGGGCTCCTCAAACTTGCCTTGAGATAAATTCTGTACTTTTGCTTCTTTCCATTTCACTACATCTTTTTGAGACTCTTGCGCTGGTTTTTTTTCTGGATATCGCTTTTTATACGCAAACAATTGACAAGTCTCCTCTTTTTGAAGAGATTATTATTTTTTTGTTCAACACAAACAATTATTCACGGCCTATGTAAAAGAATGTGCATTAAACATTTAAATCATACTCAAACTCAACTATAGGGTCTACTTATAAATTAAGGCTGCTTCGACTGACAGCTGCTATCCATCTAACAGTACGTGAAGGGGTCAGTAGAATGGACAAATTTTAACAAGTGTGATGAATATAAACATGTCACTGTCATACGCATGAAAATATGTGCTTTCGAATGTGCTTGGAGTTTGTAGTCTCGGGCAGACAATAACACCTAAGAGCATTAAAAATATGAATAGACAAAAAGTGAGTGCTAAATTTACATTTTCAATGCCACAGATATTCGGAAGTTATTTATATGTTTATCAAAGGTGAAAACATGAACAATAATATTATATTTGAATCCTAGAATTTGAGTATAAAATAAGTGTTACGTAACACTTTGATGTACCCCACCCTCCCGCCATGTAACAGCATGTAGACATTAGAGCCGCTCCCCCCCCCCCCCCCCCCCCCNCCCCCCCACCAGGTGGAGAAAATTATACTCTATGTTTGCACTGAAGCAGTATTTGATTTATTTTGACCAAAACAAGTTTTGCCATAAAAACTGCAAAAAAATAGCAACCATGTTGACTCAAAAGTAACAATTATGCTTTTATTTAATAAACAGTTCTTCTTAGCATAGCCCTACTGTACTTCAGTTTATTTTTACTTCATCTACCTTGAAAGGTAGCATTCTAACCAATGTGAATTACACTACGGGCCTATTTTATAAGCTACGCCATAGTGGAACTTTGAAAAGTAAGCTTGCTAGCTAACAGGGTAAACGAAAAGTACCCCTATTAGAATTTTGATAGAAAGACACCTTTAGAAAATACAACTTTTTTGTTTGCGACCAACATTGATAACATTTTATAAAATTATCTATGTTATTTTATAGGTATTGATAATATATCAAAATGAGCTTCATTTAGCATAGCTTGGCGTATGAACACGTGAAGGTAGATCTAGTAACTTTTCTAGCCGCAATATAAAGCCTCTTCCTATGAAAATACGGACTGTATACCGACTCCGGGCGGTACGTCCTATCACACCCGGACGACGTCATACTGGCTAGTGTTGTGAGGTGGAGGTTGGCAGTGCCGGATGACGGGCAGTTGGTGACCGTGGCACTTGTTCACCCAGCCGTACCACGACCAGAACCCGCGTCTCTTGTATATCTTCTTGGCGCAAGTTGACGAGGTCGTGATGTCGTCGCTGATGAGTTCTGCACATATCACACAAGCACACACTCCATATACAGTCGGGAATGTCGTATCGGCTGCCTGGGGTTTTATTTTCCGTTAGTACGGTACAATTTTCATAGGAAGGACCTTATCCTGACGGAAAAGTTACTATACGCTGATTATGATAGGAAGAACAGTTGAGAAAATCTAAACATATTAATTTCTTTGCGGCCAGCAATGATAAGATTTTAGTATATTATTTATCATATTTTTTAAATTGAAAAATTATGTCTGGACACGGGAACATAACCCTGGACCTTTGTCTTAGTACGCCCATACTCTTCCCACTGTGCTACACAGGAGTCGTCCATACTTAACGGCATGGAACGACTCCTGGATGGTTCAGTAGTTAGAGCATTGACGTAGTAAGCCAAAGGTCCCGGGTTCAATTCTGTATACAGGTGTTATTTTTCAGTTTAAAAGAATATGATGTTTAAATGCCGCTATAACCGTAACCAACAAATATAATAACTTGGTTATTCATCATTAGATTATTACGTTATTTATATGTCTTAATAATATATATACATATTGTCTGACACCTTAGCTCAGCTGGTGTCGTGTCTCTAGGGAACTGAGGGTCCCGGGTTCGATTCCTGGGATGGCCGTAAAATTTATCATTGTTTAAATGTAGGTTTCCCCTTTCACAGTGATGAATTGACGGCTGGGGGCTGGATGTTGTATCTGTTCTAAATTTAAGCTAGTTTATAAGCCATGTGCTTATATAATCAGTCGATCAGATAAAAAACCTCAAATAAATAAAAATTAAATGATAAACTCTATCAAAAGTGACAGCTGCAGACAACACGACTTGATGTATGAATATTAAAATTGTTTTAGTAACTTTAGTATCTACAATATACTGTTACTCTTACCTAAATCAGGATATAGATCTACTTTCACATATTCATACGTCAAGTTATGTTATCTGGAGCCATAACTTTTGATTGATACTATCAATAGCTATAAAATAACACTAATAATATTGTAAAATGTTATCAATGTTGTCCACAACAAAAAGAACCGCTTCGGTGGTCAAATGGTATAAGTTGTCGGTCACTCTCGCAATATACTAATCTGCTGATGACGGGGATATCAGGGTTTTTATCCGAGTTGGGTGTACTTAAGGTGGTATTTTATAAATGGTTTTCCACCCTGTCGCCCCACGCAAATGCGGGTACACTCAATATAGATTCCACCATCCTCATCCCTAGCACATTGGCGTAATTAGTAAATATTATTCCTACAGCCCTAACGGGTATTAGGACGTGGTGACAAAAAACTGCAAAAAATATGTTAGTATTTTCTTAAAGGTCCTTCTTATGAAAATTGGACTGTACTATGGTTTATTATGGAACTCGGCAAGACTTGTTAGTAAAGTTAGGGTGGTGGTAGCATAAGAGGGAGGGAGGGGGGGGGNGAGGAAATAGGTCACTCTGCCCACGTGCTTCGAAGGAGGAGAACCACTATAATATACTACCTGACAGAGTCAAGTGCGCGGCTGGCGAGGTGAATATTTCTAGTGCTAGTGTGCCCCGCCAGGTGTTGCACATAGGAGCTATGGGTGTGGGGGTCAAGCGGGGCATTTGTCACCCCCAAAACTTGCAGAAAACTTTAATAAGACCCCGCTTCAGTGGCCGCGTGGTCTAACGCGCTACTCTCGCAGTAAACTAGACTACAGATGATGGGGAGTTAGAGGTTCAAATCTCGGTCGGGTGTACTGAGGGAGGTTTCAACTCTTCCTCCACACAAATATGGGTACTATTCCTATAAATATAACCTTCTTAATCCCTAAAACCATTAGCGTAGTTTGTGCATAAGTGTATATATAGTAAGACTTGGTGCTAAGGAAAACTCGAACAAGAACTTAAGGCATTACAAATTATTGTTGAATAAAAAAGGCTTGGCCTACATTTTCAGGTGGTAGGATGAAAAGACACGTTGAATTACGATCCGTGTTTTTGCAGTTATTATCACTTTTTTGTTGTTGTAAAATTCGATGTTTTAATGAGTTTGAAAACAGAGCATTAAAGGTACCTGGGAAGTCTGCTGATAAAGGATATCTACTGCGAGTATCTCCATGGCCAAGGAATCTTTCAACAAGAAGAGGTTACTGCTGACCAGCGAGTTGATCTTGGAACTGAGAAATAATCTGATTAAATGCTTCATTTGGAGCATAGCGTTGTATGGAGCAGAACCCTGGACTCTCAGGAAGATGGGAAAGAAATACTTGGAGAGCTTTGAAATGTGGAGAAGACTTGTGAAAATCAGGTGGACAGAGTGACAAAAGAAGAAGTCCTAAGAAGAGTGGGGGGAGAAGAGAAACATTTTGGATGTGATTATTTGGTACAAAGCAAACTGTATCGGACACATATTTGGGAGTAACTGTCTTCTGTATGACGTCATAGAAGAAAAGCTTGAGGGAAAGAGGAGCTTAAAAAGGAAAGGTTGGGGAAAGAGGAGCTTAGAAATAAGGAGGATTCAAATATTGGATGACTTGAAGGACAGAAGAAAATTCTAGGAGCTGAAGGAAGAGTCTGAGGCAGGGCGCATTGGCGGTCTAAGTTCAATGACAAAAGGAATGGACTTTCCGTAAGACAGGACACATAATAATAATAATAATAATAAATATATAAATATTATTATTATTATTATTATTATAATATGAAAAATATCATAGTAAATATATAAATATTACTATAATAATAATAATAATTAATCTGTTATAAAAATATATAAATATTATCTTATTATTATTATTATTATTATTTAGCACCACGTCTTACTACCCATTCAGGTTATACGCTTTAAGTACTAATTACGCTAATGAATTAGGAATTGGGAAGGTTGAATAAGAGGAAGTGAACCCGCATTTGCGTGGAGGGGGAGTGGAAAACAATTTAGGAAACACCATCCCCAGTTCACCCGACCGAGATTCGAACCTCGATCTCCCCGTCCTCAGCCATTGAGCTTGACACGATTAGCGCGTTAGCCAACTACACCACCGAGGCGGGTCTCAACACTTATTGAATTACTGTTGTTAGCATAGCGGAATTTTAACATGACTTTTTCTCTTCATTTAACATTTTTCTGTTAAAATACCACCGGGCTCATGACAACCTGTTGAGATTATTATATGTAGAAAATTAAACTAAAGATATCTTCTGAATCAATATTTTATTTATTTTAGCCGAACTTTTTTATGCCATAGATTTTGTTGTTGTTGCAAATATACTAGATTTTTAACTCTCGCTTCCTTCCATCTCACTGCAAAGTGGGGATTTAGGGGACGCGAGAAAGGCTAGTTTTTTTTGCAGTTTTTATATCAAAACTTTTTTTGGTCATAATAAATAAAATATTGAATCAGTACAAACATAATTTAATTTCCTTCACATGGTGACATCAACAGTTGTTGAATACCTGTCAAGCGCGTAACGGCATTAGATGAAACATTTTTTAAATTAAGAGGAAAAATCATTAAACTGCAAGACATCCTTTACCGATATTCAACAACTGTTGATATCACCAATTAGAGAAAATTAAAAATCCACTGGAGAAATGTTAGATTTATTTTGGCCAAAGAAACGGTTTGATATAAAAATTGAAAATAAACAAACACCTTTTCTTACGTCCCCTGCATCCCCACCCTGCCAGACGTGTTTGTTTTACTGTCCCAACTCACCCTCACAACTGACATTGCACCCTCCTCCTGGTCTGCCGTGGGTGCACCAGAAACGGTCGTTGATCTGAAGTGGGGAAAAAGAAACACATTAGACACAGCGTATCACCAAGATTACAGTCCAATCTTCATAGAAAGAACCTTATCTAACAGATGGTAGGGCCACTAGATTTACTTTCACGTATTCATACGTCAATTCATGTTATCTGCAGGTATAACTTTGGAAAGTTATTATTAATAGCTATAAAATAACAACAATGATATAATATAGGAAAAAGTTATCAATGTTGACCAACAAAAAAGTTTGTATTTTATAAAAGGACCTTCCCATGAAAGTGTTACTGTACTAGATCTTTTGAGAGTAAGTTATGTTATGTTACATTAATACTATACTATAACCTGTTTCGGTGGCCACGTAGTCTAAGGCGTCACTCTCGTGCTAGACTGGCCTGCTGAATATAGGGAGATCGGAGTTCGAATCCCGGTTGGTTCTACTGAAGGAAGTTTTCCCTAAATAGTTTTCCACTCTTCTTAACTTAAATGCGTGAAAGATTACCTATAAAATGAATTCTTACGAATCCCTACCACATTAGAGTAATTGTCACACACGCGTGTAACCTGAACAGGTAGTAAGACGCAGCGATAAAAAAAAAGTTAACATGTGTGTGCCTGGAGGTAAAGTCACTCACTTCAGTGGTCGAATGAACCGATCAGTTCTCGGCAACTTTCTCGGGCCCAAATTCCCATATAAACTTGTCAAAGGTCCCGTGATCAACCATAGATTCTCCGCTTTGTTTTGTATTTATTTTTCAATACTTATTATATTTATTCCTTAAATTCAATCTTTCCTAAAGTAATGGCTACATAAAATGTACATTTCCCTACTAAACAATTTAGTTTTTCCATAATATTAACGATTATTACTAATCAAAGTTATTTTTGCGGTCATCCATAAACCACGTAACCCTTTTTGCCTACTTTTTTACTCCATCGCCCCCCCTCCCCCCACCTATTTATCCTTACCCCTCCAACTTATTTTTTCATCAGTACACGAGAATTTCTATGAGTGAGATTGAAATAGCCTACCATTTTTCCCCGGGAAAGGTATTTTCACATATCTTCCAGGTTTCTGTTACAATGCCACAATCGACACGGGACCGACGGCTTTACTTCCCCTCCGAAGAAAGTTGTGCTACGGATTTGTATCGCCCAAGAAAAATCCGTCACCCCCGGCTTGGTTTAAACACACACCTCCAACCTGTGTTATGTAACTTTTCACATCAAGAGTGAATGTCATTGTTTCATAAAGAAGATTTTGTGACACTAACAGAGAGATTTAGATTTAATACTACTCAGAATCCATTTTAAATCCTGAATGAAGATAATACTTTGTTATTTTTATTTATGAACAATAATATAATTTTTTCAATAATTGGATTTAAAGGATTGTGGCGTTATTTCTGCTAACATTTTCTTAAATTTTAAATATATTATATTATAAAAACATTTTATTTACTTAATTTTTATAATTTCTTATATTTTTAATTTATTTGGTTATTTTTGGTTTCATCATCTTTGAATGAAATACCATGGTCTAATATGTGGGTAAAAAAAGAATAAATGATCAATTATTAGCGGTAGTTTTCGTAACTATAATAAATATCGATTATTTTCAAGAAAGCGATGCTAATACGATCTGGACATTGTAGTTAGTTGGGTTAACTAAGTTTAATGTTATTCTAAGAACATCCAGATTTATTCGCGGCCATTAATTTTCAGAGTGTATAAAATTTATATAATCTCAATACTGTATGACTTTATAACTATTGTATTGTTAATATTTCTGTTCTATTGTATTTATCTGGTGTATTATACATTGTTGTTACCACTGATTAATTTTAATATTAATTATTTGGAGTTTTACAAAGAAGTTTTTAACGGTCTCTGCCTAAATGGAACACTTTTGAATTGTGAATTTAGAATATTTAAAAATTAAATGTGTGTGTCTTTGATTTTTTTCTTGAAAAATGTCCAGGAAATGATCCTTCGCCAAGTGTTTTAAAAACCCTCAAATAAAG
Organism: Timema monikensis; assembly: GCA_902151445.1. Classification (NCBI taxonomy): domain Eukaryota; kingdom Metazoa; phylum Arthropoda; class Insecta; order Phasmatodea; family Timematidae; genus Timema; species Timema monikensis. The sequence goes on from CABFVZ010001034.1 coordinate 17,544, forward strand.
GTTGAATTCTCGTTTAGAGAAAGTGCAGTGATCCCAAAAAGAGGTCAAGTCCTCAAGGGATATTTTACGGGAATCGAACCCGGGATCTTTGGTCTAATACGTTAATGCTCTTGTCTATGAGCTATCCAGGAGTTGTCCCGTACCCAGGGTCATTCTTCACTCATATTTTAAGGCAGATTTTGTGATGGACGTGCGAAAATCGTCAGCTACTTAAATGAGCAATCACTATTAAGATTGCGATCTATAGGATAATGCAGTCACTCCTCCATCACAGAATCTTCCTTAAAATATGAGTGAAGAAAGTCCCTGAACATGGGATGACTCCTGGGTTGCTCAGTGGATAGAGCAGTGATTCCCAACTTTTTTGTTTGGAGGAACCCTTTAAATATTTCGAAAAATCTCGAGGAACCCCTAACTGGCTAACATATACTAGATTCGACAGGGTTAAATTAAATAAATACATGTAAAGCAGTAGGGTTAGTAGTAAATAATAATTAAGTCATACTTTTGAATAAAATATTACTCGAGAATTTACTACCTATTAATATTTAGCTCACTAGTATTACTGTCAATAGAAAAATTACAAAAGATTTTAAGTTTACATCTGGCTTACTGGTTATAAACAAACTTAGTGTATATATAGATTTGTGTTATTATAATGTTTTTTTTATAAACTTGTTAAAGAAAAAATAAGTTACATCTTATTGTTTTATTATTAATTCACAACTGAAAATAATACAAGCTTTAATTGAATAAAAATTATTCCAACTGTCTCTTAATTTAATGTGAAACTTGGGCTTGCGTTTATTTAACATAACTTAATTCGTGGTTGCATATTTGATAGCCACACACATAATTCTTCTTCCACAGACAACAGTCTATTATTCCTCTGTTTGGTTTTTATATTCGTTAAACAGGAAATTGTGTGCTCACACTAGTACGATGTTGAGAATTGTATCAATATGTGTATAGCTTTCTGGGAGATGGCAGGAAACTTTGTTTTCACTGATATCCAAAACATATCTAATGACAGTTCATTACATTTAATTTTTAGTGTGCGATCATACTTAATTTCAGTCAATTGTTATTCTTCCTGCAGGTTGAGTAAATATACTGAACTGCTTGGAGAATCTGTGAAGGGGCTCCTGCCTGACCCAATCATACTCTTCCGATGACACAGAAGGGAAGTTTTTGGCAAGATTTTCAGCCATAAATTCCACATGGGTAAATCATGGGCAAAATGGCTTCATGGTGGCTGTCATTTGTAATGCTCTGAAGATGAGAAAATAGAGCTAACATTTCAAAAATACCCTTAGAAAGGTGTTTCTCCAAACACCAATTTTATTTATGAATGCTACAAGTTTGTCTGTACACTTCAAAATATTTTCCTCGGGACCTTGCGCACGTTAGTGTTCAAATTATTTAGACGTTCATAAATATCTGCCAGGCATGCTGGTTTCAGAAGCCACGATCATCCTCAAACTAGTTGGAAAAATAACTTTTATTGTTTTCTCTGAAGAAAATCTGGAGCTGCTACTATCAAAGAGAAATGATCACATACGATTGACGCGAGTAAGAAAACAAACATAGCAGTGTGGGCCGCACACGTCAGCCGTATTGAAGAAAATGCACCCTAGATCTCCCTCGTTTCTTAAATAATAACTATCAAGCAAATCTCTAACCAAGCTAAACTTTCAAAATGCTTCTTTATTTTATTTAATGTCACGTTGAAACCTTGATATTTTAATTTGTTTATTGATCTACAAAAAAAGGTTGCAAGTTGTACTATTTTGTCGCAAGCTTTTGCATATTATCACGGAACCCCAGACACGGGCTCGTGGAACCCTGATTGGAAATCACTGGGTTAGAGCATTGGTGAACAAAGATCTCGGGTTTGATTCCTGTGTTTAGGTGTAATTTTTCAATTTAAAGAATTTATAAGATCTGTGTTACGTAACACTAAAATGTACCCACCTTCCCTTCATGTAACTCCGTGTAGACATTAAAACTCCTTCCTCCTTCCTGACAACAGCGTTATGTGATTTGTAGATGCTCCCAATGATCGACTTTCAATGACGATGTAGTTTTCTCACATGATCGACTAAAAATTGCCTTGAGATCGATTAGACTAGGCCTTTCTACCACTGAAGTGAGCCCCCCAAATTTGTAACGTCAGGCTAATCCATGCTTAGTACGTTTAACAAAGATTTCATAAACTTAAACCAAGGGGCCGTTATAGAGAGGGTGGCTTTAGGGGAATAGCGCCCGCATTAGCGTTTGAAGGGGATGGGGGGGGGGGGGGGGAAACCCTGGTGCTTCTACACGCGGGGAATAAANGGGGGTGAACACCTGCTAGCTCTACCAGCCGAGTACTAAACTTGGACCTATGATCCTTTATATTACGTAACAGCTTAAAAAGGATTAAGAAACTTTTAACTCCGACCGTTTGTGGTCGAATTTGAGTTCTGGCCTATAGGATCAGCATTTTCTTCGCTATAAATGGCCTCATAGCAAGTATTCAGGACATCTTGAAAAATTTATTATTTGATATATTTAATAAATTCAATGTGAATTATTATTATGAGTTGATGACGTATTAGGATAGGGTGTAACAAGGTGGACTGGATATAACTCACTCAAGATAGGGATAGGCTGTAATGAGGTGGACTAGATAGAACTAGCTCAAGATAGAGATATTATGTAATTAGGTGGATAGAACTAGTCCAAGATAAGGATAGGGTGTGATGAGGTGGACTGGATATAGCTCCCTCAATATAAGGATAGAGTGTAGTGAGGTGAAGTGATTATTATTATTATCAGCAACGCGTCTTACTACTCGTTCGGGTTGCACGCACTTACGCTAATGTGTAATGGTAGGGTGATTGTGAGATAAAATGGAGGACCTACAGTTTAACGTGGAATCCGAACCACGGCGGAGATAGGTGGTGTACTTTACCAAGTGCAGCGATGAACTTTAGAGTTTCTAATGCCATAAAGTGAGTGATATGAGTGTTACTTATAATATAAATTATGTTTAACCTGGAAGAGTCCATAATCATAGCTTTTGTTCCTGTTAGGCCCGCTGATTATTGAAGTGTTTCTTCCACTCTCGCTCTCCACCAGACACACCCCTGAGAACAAACAGTCCGCTGATTACTGCTAACAATTTCCCACCCTTACCTTTTACCTTTACCCACCTTACCTCATTATATGAAACCCAGGAAAAGTGAGAAAATCCCATTTTTTCTCAAATTGACTAAGTGCTTCCATCTGTTAGACAATCATGAGAACTTTCTAATACACTCTAGTTTATTGTTATCATAAGTCTCTGTCATATTTAAATACATTTTAAAAACAAGTATTTGCTGGGGTCCTAATTATTATTGGAATCTATATTTTAGCCATACCATTTATTTTCAACCCATAAATAATTGTACTTATAATAACAAACCTGGGATTGATAAAAACATCATATTAACCTCAAATTAGCAGACACTCCTAAACATTAATAGTATTGTTTGAAGTGTGCGAATAGAGTCGGGAGGTCAAAGTCAAATATCCTTCGTTTCTACTTCAGACACCCACAATAACCTTCGCAGCTTCGAAACATTTGAAAGAAAGAAGGAATCTCCGATAAATTATGAACAACAGAATTGAAATATCCCACTAAATATGATATAATTTAGATTATAATAGTTTTTATAACAGGTACTCAACACTATTGATTAAATGACTTCTATAAAATAAGCAGAGATAAAGTCGAGTATTCTTTGTTTTTTATCTGAACCTTTCTCTTAATGAGATGCATTTAATGACTAATTTATAATTTAAAATTAGGATTACATGAAAACAGCAAACTCCTTAGCTTCGACTTCAGTTTAAACTTGGCTTCACATGTTTAAATCTTCGATTCGCATTTAAAGAAAATGACCTTAGTACCTCCTTAAATATCGTACTGTCAAATTAAACTCACAGTTGGTGAGCAGCGCTTCAGGGAACTGTTGCCTGACGAGTTCCTGAACCAAGCCACACCTCGTGAACACCTTGCAGTGTCCCGGATGAGCCAACAACATCGCCGCTAGGACGATAGACGTCACCGTCGTGACGCGCTTGATTCGATACGACGCCGAGACCATGGTCAGAGGGTTGTCAAGTCTTGTCACTCACTTCTCTGGAACAACTGAATAGGGAACACTCGAATGTTGCGATTAAAAAAAACAACAACAAAAACAAACAAGAAAAAGAAACATTATGGTGTCCTGCTGGATGTAGAGGGAAAGCGAATTAAGTAACATCTTCAATTTGAATGACTCGAGACACGTTTCTATGGCCGCGTGGTCCAACGTGCTACTCTCACAGTAGACTAGGCTGCCGATGATGGGGAGGGAGTTCAAGGTTCGAATCTCACTCGGGTGTACTGAAGTTGGTGGTTCTTTAAAAAAGTTTTCCACTCTCCCTCCACGCAAATGTGGGTATACTTTCTATTAATATAGCCTTTCTAATCCCTAAAACCATTAGTATAACTAATACATTAGCATATAACCCGAACGGGTAGTAAGATGCGTTGCTAAAATAAAATTGATGCCTTGAAGGTAGAACCTTATCAAAGCGCAAAAGGTTACTTGATCTATTTTAATGTATTCATACGTCAGATAATGTGATCTGCAGTTGTTGCTTTTGATAAATATCAATAACTATAAAATAACAATAATACTTTAGTAAAATGTTATTAATATTGCTCACAAAAAATGTGTTTGTGTTTTCTGAAGCGTTCTTCCTACCATACATTTCATTTAAAAACGCATTTGACACCCTGATGGGTGGTCACACCGTGCGAGGTGTTACTATAATTTAGCCTGTTTTACCGATGACACCGATGTTGAGGTTCGAGTCCCGATTGTATGTACTGAAGATAGTTTTTTCCTAAATGATTTCCCCATTTCCTTCCACGAAATTGTGGGTACATTTCCTCAAAATTATAATCATATTAATCCATACTACATTAGTGTGTACATTTGGATAGCCCGGAAGGCTAGTAGGATGTGGGATGGGAGGGTGGGGGGGTTACACCCTTAGGGATCTTGGGGAAGGGATAAGCAAACGTGTTTACATAATACAATTGTACATTGGAATGGCGGGTGTGTTTATTAATTTATTTTTTATCACCGCGTCTTATTACCCGCTTGATCTATACGCTTGTGTACTAATTAAGCTAATATATTAGGGATTAAGACGTTTGAATTTAGAGGAAATGTACTTTAATTTTAGTGGAGGGAGTGTGGAAAACGATTTTTACACCCGACCGGGAATCTAACCTCGATATCCCTGTCATCGGCAGTTCATTATATTGCGAGAGTGACGCCGTAGACCATTCGAGCACCGAAGCGTGTACTTTAACTGTTTTTCAACTAAACTGTCAATCAACTGATATACTAAACAGGAAGTTTCCCAGCTAGTTCTTATCTCGCTAGCTCTCTTTATCAAATATGTTAAAACCAAGGATTAGGATGCAGGAATATTCCCGGTCGGGAATGGACTTGCGAATCGGGAGAAGAGATAGATTCAGAGGGTGGGGTGAGTTGAGGGACATTTTAAATTAATTAAAGGTGCACTAAGGTTACTTTTTAAAGGCTAACCAGAGTCTAAGCTAAGGTTTCTGTTGTAACATAACACTACTTTTAATTTGTAAACTATCCAATACAATAGGGCCATTCTATCCACTGATTCAATATCCGTGGTTTCATTTATCCGCGGCTTACCGCTGCCCAATTTTATTTATTTTAAATTAAAGAAAATAATTGTTTATAAGTTTCAAACCACGCGCCAAGCGAGAACTGGCCATATTATCAGCAGCACAAACGCGCCTACTATAGGCATTGTGCTATATATCACCGTCATCACTGTCATCAACATCATCATCATCATCATCATCATCATCATCAGAGATCATCGCAGTAAGAAGAATGGAGAATGGTAGGTAAGTACACTGTAGTTCACAGGACATGCTATTATTACTTTATTTAATTTTGGTAATGTCTTACTGTGTATAATTTATCTATTAAACTCTACCGTATTTATGTATGTTACATGAATATCACCTTATACAATAGTTTGCAACTATCCGCAGTTTCACATGACCGCGATAGATCTAAGAACGTATTAGCCACGGTTTCATGAAACCATGGTAGCTAGGAACGTATTAGCCACGGTTTCACGTAACCGCGGCAGATCTAGGAACGTATTAGCCACGGTTTCACGTATCCATGGTAGATCTAGGAACGTATTAGCCACGGTTTCAAGTAACTGCGATAGATCTAGGAACGTATTAGCCACGGTTTCACGTAACCGCGGTAGATCTAGGAACGTATTAACCACGGTTTCACGTAACCGCGGTAGATCTAAGAACGTATTAGCCACAGTTTCACGTAACCACGATAGATTTAAGAACGTATTAGCCACGGTTTCACGTAACCGCGATAGATCTAGGAACGTATTAGCCACGGTTTCACGTAACCGCGATAGATCTAGGAACGAATTAGCCACGGTTTCACGTAACCGCGGTAGATCTAGGAACGTATTAGCGACGGTTTCACGTAACCGTGGTAGATCTAGGAACGTGTTATCTACGGTTTCACGTAACCGTGGTAGATTTAGGAACGTATTAGCCACGGTTTCACGTAACCGTGGTAGATTTAGGAACGTGTTATCTACGGTTTCACGTAACCGTGGTAGATCTAAGAACGTATTAGCCACAGTTATCACGTAACCACGATAGATCTAGGAACGTATTAGCCACGGTTTCACGTAACCGCGATAGATCTAGGAACGTATTAGCCATGGTTTCACGTAACCACGGTAGATCTAGGAACGTATTAGCCACGGTTTCAAGTAACTGCGATAGATCTAGGAACGTATTAGCCACGGTTTCACGTAACCGTAGTAGATTTAGGAACGTATTAGCCATGGTTTCACGTAACCGCGGTAAATCTAAGAACGTATTAGCCACAGTTTCACGTAACCGCGATAGATCTAGGAACGTATTAGCCATGGTTTCACGTAACCACGGTAGATCTAGGAACGTATTAGCGACGGTTTCACGTAACCGTGGTAGATTTAGGAACGTATTAGCGACGGTTTCACGTAACCGTGGTAGATCTAGGAACGTGTTATCTACGGTTTCACGTAACCGTAGTAGATTTAGGAACGTATTAGCCATGGACCGCGGTAGATCTAAGAACGTATTAACCACGGTTTCACGTAACCGCGGTAGATCTAGGAACGTATTAGCCACGGTTTCACGTAACCGCGGTAGATCTAGGAACGTAATAGCCACGGTTTCACGTAACCGTGGTAGATCTAGGAACGTATTACCTGCGGATATGGGGGCCGTACTGTAATAATTGCATTTAAGTAAAGATAAGAATTTAGAAAAACAATCAAACAAAGCACACAATAATATTTTATGATGACGTAGTTCAATCACTAGACTCCCACTTCAGTGGTTGCATGGTCTAAGGCGCTATTCTCGCAATAGACTAGACTGCTGAAGATGGGGATATCGGGGTTAAATCCCGGTTGGGTGTACTGAGGTTGATTTTTTCTAAACGGTTGCCCACGCTCTCTCTACACAAATGCGGGTATATGTAATCTAAATTCAACCTTCCTAATCCCAATCGCATCAATGTAATTAATACATAGGCGTACAACCCGAATGGGTAGCAAGACGCTAAAACTAAATAATATTCACTAGTTGGTCTCAATTTCTCGTGTTTTACTACATAAAGATGCAAGTCTTGTTCAAAATGAGTTAAGTACCTCAGTTAGGCTCTAGTCGGCGGGGTGAGACGAGCTGCATAGGTGGCCGAGATGTCCAATCAAATGCTGAACTTAGGTTAAATATTGACAAAGCCTTCAACAGTCCACGAGACTACCTGGCCCGGCGTTTCAGCACAATTTGACCTACTTTCCTATTGGCTGAAATTGGTCACGTGACCACGCCTCCTCGCTCTCTGATTGGGTGTTGATTTTACCCCTCCCCTCCCGCCCCTATCACCCTTCTGACCCCCTCCTCTCCTCCTGACCCCCTTTTCCCGTGTTCAGGGCATGTTAGTTCTTGTATTATTGGTTATTTATGTATACTCATAGCTTTTTTATATAATTTTATATATGAATATTTCTTTTTTATTTAAAATTAAAGGGTTTTTTATTCATTGATTAGGGCGTTGTAGTTTATTTGGGGAAGCATACAGTCCGTGACGTTTCGGCATGAGGGCTCTGCACGAAGCTCTTCTGACGGTAGCGGGGCGTAGAATGAACAATGGCTCTGTCGGACTGTCCCGGAACAAACAGCACGAGTTTTTCGCTATGGCTGTCTTAAGTAGAATGGAGGCATGTTCTCTACTCTACTCGTCCTCGTACAGAGTAGTGACCACAGCGTATCACTAGTGCGCACACCCCCAACCCCCGCCCTCCTTACATTGCTTGGAACCGACTGATTACTTTTCCTTTCTCTTCATGGACTCGAAAATATCAAATTTCTACCTCCGAGCGCGGGAAATTCCTGAGTGGTAATGACCCCCCCTTCCCCCCCTTGTATAAGTCATCAACTTTAAGTCACGGGAATGGATGACACGACCCCATTACCGAGTCGTTCACCCCCCGTTGACTTGTCTTTGCAATGTTTTGGAATGTACCGTTAGAAGGCATTGATACAAGAGCAGCCAGCGAACAAGGAAGCCAAAGCTAACAGAACGGCAATTTGGTGATTTAGAGATTGCCACACTACCTGTTAGCTAAAAAAAAGTAACACTGTAGCTGGCACTCGTACTATTCTTTTAATGCAAGAGTGAAATAAGTGCTAATTTGCGTGAGAGTATTTACCAGATAGTTTCAAATTGTCTAGAATTAAACAAGTAATAATCAAGTAGGTTTGCGTCCGTCCACCATTTGCTAAGGCAGACTTATTCATTATGTGCCATGGGGTACCCACAACCCTTGTGTACCCGCACTTGATATACAAACTTATTTTTCCTGCGCCAAAGTGTACCCACATTTGCATGAACAGACATAGCAGAGCGTCTACCCGTAAACACAAAAAATTACCTGACAATTTCATTAGTATACTAGTGCAAAGCAATCATCCATAGTTCAAAAATCAGTTTGTGATACACATGAACTAAAATACCCGCTTGCCAATGATTTCGAGAGAGGCGCAAGCTAGCAGAACCAGTATCTGGATGCTACCGCCATATTTTGGTATAAAACTTGAACTACGATCAACAGCTTACCACAGAGCTCCTGATTGACAAGAGCTTGGGACCTTTGGCAAATATAAAAATTCTGTAAAAAGTGACAGACCATGGAATATTTACACACACACACACACACACACACACACACACACTGCTCGCAAAAGTATATATTTTGTTCTGTACCCACATTAGCGAGAGTGAGAAAAAAGGGGTATTGTGTACCCACATTTGCCAAGGGTTTGAAAGGTGAAATTAGCGTTTGTTGACCTTGCCCATCGAAGGATTCGAACTAGAGACCTGCTTTCATTGGAGGGGTGCACAGCGTCTTACTACCCGCTTGGTGGTTTACACTAGTATAGTAGGGATGAGTAAGGATCAAGTGTATCCGCATTTGCATGGAAAACCACCCCCTCGCTCCCCCAAGCGAGAAAGTCTATATTTTGTTCTGTATCCGAATTTGCACAAGCACAGCTAATGTCCAAAAAAACGAGGTTTTGTGTACCCTCACTTGCTATCCAAACTTATTCACTCTGCGACAAAGTGTACCCACATTTGCATGAACAGGGCATCTACCAGGCACGTCTATCCTTATCGGTAACTAGAAGGTGTCTGGTGGATAACGGGACTTACAAAGGTGCTTGCGGGGGCGACCATTGACCGAGGCGGGCATACCACTCAATGCACACAACATTTGCGAGAGTGAGAAAAAAAGGCCCTGGGGTACCCACAACCCTTGTGCACCCGCACTTGCTATTCATTCTGCTAACAAAGTGTACCCACATTTGCACGAACAGGCATAGCAGAGCGTTTACCCGGCACGTCCGTCCTCATCGGCAGCTAGAAGGTGTCTGGTGGATAACGAGACTTACAAAGGGCCTTGCGGGGGCGACCATCGACCGAGGTGGGCATACCACTCAATGCACACAACATTTGCGAGAGTGAGAAAAAAAGGCTCTGGGGTACCCACAACCCTTGTGTACCCACACTTGTTGTTCATTCTGCGCCAAAGTGTACTAAAATTTGCACAAACAGGCATAGCAGAGCGTTTACCCAGCACGTCCGTCCTCATCGGCAGCTAGAAGGTGTTTGGTGGATAACGGGACTTACAAAGTCAATCTCTAGATACACGGTCTCAAAAGTCGCTCCCCCGTCAGTGACGCCTTAGACCATGCGACCATCGACAGGGGGCATACCAATGAAAAAATGGGGTGGTTTTGCCGGATGGCCAGATTTTTCTAGACCAGGTAGAATGTGTACCCGCGTTTGCTTCAAACTTCGATCACTTTGTCATCGGCCGTATAGTGACATCTTAGACCATATGACCAACGATTAAAGTATACAATGCAATGTGACGGTAGATTGATACCCAAGTATAAAGTGAAAACAAGCGTTTTATTCTTCAAGCCGGTTATAAAAGAAAAAGTAATTTAATGTTCGCAACTATATTTTCAAACTTCGCTTCCCCGTAAGTGACGCCTTAGACCATGCGATCATCGACAGGGGCATACCAATGAAAAAAAGGGGTGGTTTTGCCGGACGACCATATTTTGCTAGACCAGGTATAATGCGTACCCACGTTTGCTTTAAACTTCGATCACTTTGTCATCGACCGTATAGGGACATCTTAGACCATATGGCCAACGATTCAAGTAAACAATGCAATGTGACGGTAGATTGCTACCCAAGTATAAAGTGAAAACAACCGTTTTATTCCTCAAGCCGGCTATAAAAGAAAAAGTAATTTAATGTTCACAGCTATATTTTCAAACGTCGCTCCCCCGTCATTGCCGCCATAGACCATGCGACCATCGATCAGGGGCATACCAATGAAAAAAAGGGGTGGTTTTGCTGGACGACCAGATTTTTCTAGACCAGTAAGAATGTGTACCCGGCATTTGCTTCAAACGTCAATCACTCTGTCATCGGTCGTCTAGTGACGCCTTAGACCCTGCGTCGATCGATACAAGTATACAAATTTAGATGGCGCGAGCGAAAATCGGTAAAGTTTTCAAGAAATTCCACAACTGTGGGGGATTCTTTCGAGCTCACTCTGAATGAGGTCACTTGAGCAGGCACTTAAAGTGGTACGAGATTAGCTCTTAAAGGGGGGAAAACACTATTAGCCATTCGGGGGACAGTTATAAATTTGAAAAGACTTTTAGCGTTCATCGACCATCCGTGAGGACTTTGCCCTTGTCTAATATTAAGACAGTTCTGATATAATCAAATTTTCATAGGAAGGTACTTTTAAATTGACGGCAAACTAATTCATCTTTGACCAAGGACCCCAAGCTAGATTTCACGACGTCGGTTTCTATGTTCTTTGGCTGACAATGTAAAGAGATTACAACCCCTCCTCCTCCAAAGGCCAGAGTTGTGTGTACAAAAATGTACCGGCACTTGTGTGAAGGTCCCTGTTATTAGCCGCAAAGTCAAGCTTATCGGTATTTAGAACTGCGGCTTACTACCCGTCAGAGAGATCAGGAGTGAACAGGAAACCATAGAGACATTTTGCAGAGTTGAATAAGAAGGATAAATGTACCCGCATCAGTATGATGGTATAAAACAAAATGTGTCTTCTTACTACCCATCCTGGGCACAAACCGTAAATGACGAGGGAGGAAACCGGCATCAGTACACACTCACGACAGGGATTAGAATCCCAGCTTCTTCTGTCGCCATTTATTTATTTAGTTAACCCGTAGTATCCCGTGATGTTCTTATATTCCTTTATAAATTTATGACTCATAAGCAGATTGGCTGTATATTAAATAATTATTTTATAGACTATCATCATTAATGATCACCTAATATAATAGTTTAATGTTGAATATTAAAAAAAAGACAACACGCTATAATATGTTTCGTTACTAACAGTTTTTTTTAAAATTTCAATTGTATCGAGCCAATTTAAAACAATAAGTGTGGCTGAAAATTAATATTACACCATCGATGATGAGACCATTAGTATTTTCCTGGTTCTATTTCGATCTAAATTAGAAAGACTATAATCGACTCGACGATAAGTCAAGATACAATCCAGTTTTCATAGGAATAACCTTATCTGTTAGCTAGAGAAGTCACTAGATACACTGTCACGTTGGCTAGATATTATAATTTCTTATAAGATAGTCCCGATAAATATTAAAATGTTATAAATATTTGTAACAATACAAACTTTGTATTGTACAATTACTATCCCGCCCAACCTAATATTCAACAAACATTCGCTTGACGCATACTACCCGCTCCTAAAATAATACTTCGACGTACCCTACAATAGTAAAACTTCACTATTGTAGCCCAATGTAGCCCCAACAATCAGACATTTAATCAGCATTCCTAAATATTCAATATCAACTGTCTACTAAATAAACTGTTCTTCACGTACCTTCGGATCTCCAAGCTGGCCTCACTAGATTGTTACCAAGTCAAATCACCAACGTGGAAGCGCGGAGCGACTACGACTAGAAAACAGTATTAGATGATCAACCCGGCCCGAGAATAATTTTAACACTGGGCGATGTTTTCCAAGAGTCCAGTTACGAAATCAACACGCTCTGTATTATCCCTTGGAGGGGGGATAAAGCCACCCTCACCTGACATCAGATGTTCCAACAACGGTCGGAGAATCGTGAACCACTGCATTGCGACGATAGAGATCCAATCAGAGACCAGGAAGATGTGTTGAATTACGGCATTATGACGTAATGCCGTGTTCTGCGTAGCTGGCTGGCTTGTGTGAACATTACCCCCCTTTTTCTTGTTATCTAGATTCCATATATAGTAGATTGTAAATTGTGTTAAATATAGCATTATTATAGGATTATTGAATTGAGCTTCATTGAAGGAGTAGTTCGGTAGAGCGAACTGCATTGGGGTCATGGAGGAAAGACCTAGGAATGATTTAGTTTGATATAAATTTATTTTATTAACGTAACTATTTGTTAAAGTCATGGATGAGGGACTTAGAGAATGAATAGTTAAAGCTTTGAGACGACGCCATGGGGAAATCGCGTCTGGCGTTATTTATATTATCTTGTATTGTTTTGGGGTCATGGAGGATTGACCAGTAATATAAATTATTTCATCTTTTGTCGACACGTTAGAGACATTTATTTGATGTTAATTAATGTAAATGTAGATCAAGTTTTGTCAGTTTCTTGGGAGATAGACCTGTGTTATCTTTTTGTTACAATTATTATAACTCATGCGGAGTTATGGAGAAGTTATTTAATTCATATGTCATATATTTTTTATAGGACGATAGTAAACGTCAGGAATGCAATTGTTAGTAATTTGTTTAAAGTTGTAACCATTAAACGTCAGGTTTTAAAAAAGTAAAGTAAACTACTTTGTAGTTACGCAACCTTGTGCGTTTGTTTCTCTAAATCATGGATCATATCCATGCAGTATCCTTATGACTAATGTAAACTTTGAATGAAAGTAATTAAGAAGGAAGAGATATCAGTCTGTATTATTATACAGTAGAAGCCTATTCATTTATTGTTTAATATTAATAGGCTTATTTAGGTTTGTTCCGTTGGTGGACATCTATATTTTGAAAGACCATATGTCATGTTTTTAGGTAATGCCAATTGAGAGGTGTGTTTGGATAGTAAGTCTACCAGACACCGAAAGACTGTACATTATATGATGCAATGTTTTCTTTCACAATAGTAGCTATCAGAAAGTTGTTTTTTGAATTAAGGCCATATGTTCCATTGTCTATTATCTGATTTGAACCAATTAAATTACTCTTTATTGAAAACTATGCTATTCTATCTGTTGTCATTTATAACTTGTACGTTATGTCCTCCCTATCCTGTAGTTTTTAGGGGCCTTACCTATAGGAATAGCGGAGGGTGTAGCATATTGACAGCAAAAAGTTTGCTCGTTCTAAAAGGCTCCTCCTATAAAAATAGGACTGTATTTTTTAAGCTACACTTTCATTCTTTAAATGAATTAATATGCAGATTTATTCTTTAGGAAAATGCTAGTAATATATTTTTATTATTTATATAATCAATATAACGTTTCCTTTAGTGTAATCTGCCTAAGAATTACTTTTTTTTTAAATCGTCACCTTACTTTATCATCAGGACTGTACCATTGATGAATATCTTTTAGTATTCGAAGGACCTAGATTTTATTTATAAAATATTGACCTCTAACATACTTAGAAATTAAAAAAAAATTACACCTATTGACAACTTATTGGTGCTTTTTTTTAAATCCAGGTCATTACTTTGCTACTTATTAACAAGGATTCAAACTTGGACCAGAACCGATGGCTGGAATTAACCTAAAAATAAATGGTCTAAGAACCAGAACCGTAATTGTAATCTAAATATTATATTTAAGTTCATAAAGCTTCTTATAAGTTCCTAAATTATTTTTCTAAATTGCATTTTATACCCTTCTTTCTTTAACTTAATCTCATTTTGAAGTACTCTATTTTTTTCCAGGATCTCTTGTTATATCGGATGTAATCTTTTGTATTTTTTTAGAAACAACTTTTAATGTACTTTAAATTAGTTTTTTATGTAGGACATTTTTCTTTTAACTAATTGTATAATGGTAATATAACTATTAAATTAAAAAAATTAACTCTAACTAAAACAAGAACCGGAACCTTAAAATGTTTACCGGAAGACCGGAAGAAGAATATTTCGGTTCGACTGCTTGGTATTTAGATATTTTTTTCATTTTTATTCATTTTTCATTTTGTAAACAAAATTATTTAGAGGTTTAATAAAATAAATTTCCATAAAGTTTATATTTTATAAGGTGTTCTGTCTTTCGACAGGTCCACTGCCTCATCCAAATCGACTCCTCCAGCATGCCATATCAGCAGCTTCATTTTTTTACATCCTGAAAGTTAATCTTCTTTCCTTGTTTGAATTCATTCACAGTTTCATTTCTGCTCTCCTTCTTTCTTCCTCCTTGACTTCTATGACGTCACTCAATGAAAGTTGATACCCCCTTCGAGGGCCACGTGGTCTAACGCGCTACCCTCGCAATGGACCAGCCTTCAAGTGATGGGGATATCTGTCGGGATCACTGAGGGTGGTTTTTTCATAATGGTTTTACACTCTCTGTCTACACGCAAATTTGGGTACTCTTCTTATAAATATAGCCTTCCCAACCCCTAAAACCATTAGTGTAATTAGTACATAATGGTATAACCCGAAGGGTTAGTAAGACGAGAGACTAAAAAAAGGGGGAAGAAAGCTGCTACTAAATCATTTTAATTTGAATTTGAATTTGTGTAAGACATATTACATACTATTTACAATACTCACACTCCTCTTTTTTTTAAGGCCTTGCTTAGTTAGACGAATGCTTATCTCTTCTCCTGGAGGCGTCCAGAGGAGTTCAAACCAATGTCCCAAGATTTAAAACTCCGAATGTCCTTGAAAGCAGCAGGAGATGTCCGGGAGTGACTCCTGGCAATGGTCTTTCCACCCCATCCATCCAAGGAAGCCGTGTTTCTGGAATACTGTCATGGCGCATCTTGCGGCCTTGGTTATGTCGTCCGTCCGCAGCTCTGGAAACGTTACTTACATTACATATAGTCGGGCCACGGTAAGAACCTTGGACTGAAATCAACGTGATAACGTGGACAGTAAATACTTCAAGCCACTGTGAAGATGGCGGAAGTTGTGCAAGTTGTTGCTATTGTGGTTGAAGAGCTGATTGCTCTTGAGGTAAATAGACCTAGGGGTTGATAAATAAATATTGGATATTAAAACAAACAAACAAACAAACAAGATACACCGGGTGCATCAAAAGGAGCTATCGCTGGAAGATTCTCTAATCATTCTATTTTTTTTTTTCCAATTAATCAATACAGGTTTGTTGAACTTCTAAACCAGATGAATGAATGCTCAATTATATTTTAGTTTAAGTTGTGAGATGGTAGCCTGACTTTCAACACTGTTTCAACCACTTCGGTGGCCACGTGGTCTAACGCGCTACTCTCGTGTTTGTAGACTGCCGATGACGAGTAGATCGAGTTTCGAATCTCGATCAGGTGTATTAAGGGTGGTTTTCCCTAAATGTTTTTTCACCATATCTACACGCAAATGCGGGTACATTTCCCACAAAGACGCAATGCTAAAATAACCACTGTCTCAGCAGTGGCCTACAATACCTGTTCACACTGTGCAAGTAACTGCGATAGTTGACGGTATTACCACGGCAGCGCCACTGTCACTATCCCACATTAAAATGATTTGATTCGCGACAGTAATAATACTATTGAGCGTCTGGGCTATATCCCTCGTGGCCCAGTAATGTAAAGATTAGCCAGTACTAATGTACCGTTGCCTAGGGGACGCTCAAATGTACTAATCGTACATCCTTTCTGTGGAGGCTCCTTTCATGTCCCGATGAGATGAGGTGAGTACGAGGGTGTGGAAACACTCAAACCTAACTTAAGACAAATCAAACAAACCCTGATGACCGTTGGGGTAATTCTCCTTTAGGAAAATAATACCTAGTGGGCCAGCCGGGGACCGAATCCGGGACCCTTGGACTCTATCCAGGTGCACTGACCACCAGACCACGGAGCCGGTTATTTGCGACAGTGCTGTCACGGGAGTCTGACAGAGACTGCATTATGACAACCGCGGTCATGTGAACGAGTCTATACTGCCTTGGGACATGAAGGAGTTACTAGTGATTCAGTCCAGGTTGCCAATGACCCGTAACACACAAATCTGTGAGTAGAGTGGACTCACCGTCGCAGTTGACATTGCATCCGTTGCCCCTGTATCCTCTTCCGCAACAATACTGTCGCTGATCTGCAAGCAACAATGAAACTAACTCTTTAGTACGTCCAAATACAGTAGCCCCATGGCTTCTTTGGTGCTGACTGACAGTTCACAGCTGATAGCTGACGGCTTTGAAAAGCTACCAGACCAAATTATGTATCCCTACGCCGAACCATATATCTGCAAAAACATGTGTTTAGCAGGTGTCACTTTTGACGGTAAAAACTTAGGTGTATACCTAAATGTTGACAGTCAGAAGTGAACTGTGGACTTTCAATCAGCACCAAAGAAGCCATGGGGCTACTGTACACAAAACATAGGGACAGTGTTGACAGTGTTTCAAGCTACTCTTTCGTGTGTTTTTTAAATATTTTATTTAATAATTGTTTTAAAACTATTTCAAGGTGGCCAATCAAAACTCTATAATTAAATTCCAGCATAATTCCCTGTTTTTATGTTAAAAAAAATCCTGATTTTTTTAAAAAAAGGCTTTAAACAAATTATTCTGAATGACAAATTTTGTTCTGAAATAAATATTGTTCGGGGACTTTACTTAACATTTTCATAGCTATGAAAAAAATTGTGTTTTATACTCGTTTAAGTTTTACTAACGAATCATTAATATTTCAATCAAAATGACACGCGTTTTGGTGACCGCATGGTCTATTTTGTCACTCTCGCAATAGACTTGACTGCCGATGACGGGGAGATCAAGGTTCGAATACAGGTTAGGTATACCGAGGGTGATTTAAAAAAAAAATTCTCCCTCAAAGCAAATGCGGGTAAACTTTTTAATTATAACCTTCCTCTTATCCCTAAAACCATTAGCGTAATTAATACATAAGCGTATAACCGGAACGGGTAGTAAGACGCTGTTCTAAAAAAAAAAGGGTGATATATTTATTTTACTCAGCGATAAAAATATATAAGGTCCCAATATGGTTTATTTATGAATACAAATATGTCAATCAAGAGAGAAGAAATGAATACCCAACAATATGATCATGATGGATTAAATAGCAAAGCTACTCGTTTTAGATTTGATAATTACTGCTATTACCGCATCTAAATATAATTTTTCAATTAAAAGAATAAAAAATATAATGTTAAAAATAATTTCAAAACGTGATTAACTATACAATCAGACAGATAGAAAAGTTACTAGAACTACTTTCACGTATTCATGCGTCAATTCATGTGATCTTCAACTGTCCAAGATATTATCAAAACCTATAAAATAACAATAAAATGGCTAACGATTATCAATGTTGACAGAAAAAAAATTTGTATTTTTTTTCAAAAGTTCTTTCTTTAAAAATTGCACTGTACTTACACTAATTGGAAGACGCATTAAAAGGATATTTACTCAAATTTTCCTGGGGAGAAGATAGGAAAAGTGGTCAAATGACTTAGAAAAGCTGAAATTGTCAGGGAATTTTGAAGTAGGTCAGGGAAAATGGTATATATAGGCTGTCCAAGGAAGATAAATGTCTTTATTACATCTTATCCAAACACTTTTTAAAATTAGGTTTGTGTTTATTTACTTTCAAGAAGATTCCAAAGATAATTAAACATAACAAATAGAGTATTATGATCTATAACAATCTCATCAAATACAATTTAGGGTTTAGTTTGGGAAATTAGGGTTTTTGGCTTTGGGAAACCAAGGAATTATTTTTTTCCTCACCTTTTATTTTATGGTCACCATTTAGGTATGGGCGTGGTAACATTTCAGCAGGACTTTTTTTTTAAATCAAAGAGAGGAGTAATGTTTAAATTCAGGGATGCCCGTGACACATATTCAAGAACAGCTGTTAAAGTTACTTTATGTATATTATTATTATTATTATTATTATTATTATTATTATTATTATTATTATTATTATTAGCACCGCGTCTTACTACCCGTTCGGGTTATACGCACTTACGCTAATGTGTAATGGTAGGGTGATTGTGAGATGAAATGAAGGACCTACAGTTTAACGTGGAATCCGAACCACGGTGGAGGACTGGCATTCCCCACATTCACAAGATGTCTTGTCAGAGGTGAAGGAAGGGTTTGGAAATCAAATAAATCTGTGCCGGGACCGAGGATCGAACCCCGGCCGCCAGCACAAAAGTCTGACATCTTACCCCTAGACCACCAGGTCATCCTTTATGTATAAAATTAATCTAAATGTATCAACTGGATAAAAACTCCATGGCATCAGCTCGCAAGCGAGCTATACTGGCCGAGAAGCTGCCACATGTTGCCAACATTTGTGGATAGAAGGTGTCGTGTGGTCGGCACAACAAACCCTTCGGCCTTTAATATCAGTTTTTAGACCGGTGCTGCTACTTAATTCGAGTAGTTCCTTATTTATCTTCGTGATACCTTGTTAAACCTCATTCCAGACCCTCTGCCTGACAAAAAAAATATCTGCGCCGGGGATCTAACCCGGAACTTCTATATCTGTAGCCAGGAGCTTTGACCACTAAATCACAGAGGCGGTCTGTATCTACTCAAGCAATATTGTATTCAGTTTTGCAATAGCCAACAATTACAAAAATATTGGCCTTAACTCGAATTCCCTTCCATTCCATACCATACCTGTGACGTTTAACTGCCAAGTTATGACCTACCTGGAACAGTCCATGATCCTCCGACCCGTCGTCATTGAGTCTCCCTATTTCGGCTGTGTCTCTGCTGCTCTCACTTTCAACCAAGCACACCCCTAGAAACATGCAACCACACATCATTTCAAACACAATCGATTTTATTATCACCTCACGCACACAAGGGTCTAAAGGCTTCCTTACTAAGTAGATACGATTGTATTAATTAAACGTTGCGCTTAGGTTAAATATTGATAAAACCTTCAACAATACACGAGTTTTTTGTTTACTGGGATGAACAAAACCTATTTTCTATGGCCCTATATATATTATATAGACTTGTAAGCATAGTTTAAAAGTTGATATTTTCCCTCTGAAAAGTACAAAAATCCACATATATCTGTTGATCATTAAGAGCTAAATGTCCGGGAAACGAAAGGTAACTGTTATAGGAGCGTAGAATGGATCTTTGTGGATAGAATGATGTCATCTAATACAACACACATTGTATTGTCATTTATATTTACCTCCTCTTCTGTTCGTTCTCCTACTGCTGGACAGCTCCACTTAGGAACATTATAAACGTACTTGGCGCCAGTTCTATAGGTAATCCGATGTAGATTTTCATCCTGTAGTTTGATTTGAAGCATGGGACTGATCCATCGAGCACAATAAAGCCATTTTCTCCACTTTTGCACGCCATTCTGTGTCTAGGGTGAAGGGTAGTTTTAAAATCCAACCACGCCATCATTCCTCCCCCAACGACTTTAATTTCTATCTATTTTAGCTTTTCTTATACCTAAATGACAAACATTAATTTCTTTAATATCTATTGGTTCGAGTAGATTCTTGTTCGTTTTTATTTTACAATGGTGAATAATACAATTCTCGTGAGTGAAATAAAAAAGTATATTTTTATTGTCCAATTTTCAAATGAAGGGTCTTATCTGACATCTGGATAAGCTACTAAATCTCCTTTAACGTATTCATAAGTCAAGTCACATAAACCACAGCTGTAACTTTTGGTAGATGTTATCAATATCTATAAAATAGACTAACTTACTTACTCTATGGCATTAGCGAGGAACTCTACTGAGCTAGTCCTGCCCAGTCAACCTCATTACACCCTATCCCTCTCCTGAGCTAGTTCTTCCCAGTCGACCTCATTACACCATATCCCCATTCTGAGCTAGATCTGCCCAGTCGACCTCATTACACCCTATCCCTCTCCTGAGATAGTTCTTCCCAGTCAACCTCATTACACCCTATTCCTCTTCTGAGATCGTTCTGCCCAAGTCGACCTCATTACACTCTATCCTTATCCTGAGCTAGATGTGCCCAGTCGACCTCATTACACACTATCCCTATCCTGAGCTAGTTCTGTCCAGTCCACCTCATTACCCCTATCCCTCTCCTGAAATAGTTCTTCCCAGTAAACCTCATTACACCCTATCCCTCTCCTAAGATAGTTCTGCCCAGTCGACCTCATTATACCCTATCCCTCTCCTGAGCTAGTTCTGCCCAGTCCACCTCATTACACCCTATCCCTCTCCTGAGATAGTTCTTCCCAGTCAACCTCATTACACCCTATTCCTCTTCTGAGATCGTTCTGCCCAGTCGACCTCATTACACTCTATCCCTATCCTGAGCTAGATGTGCCCAGTCGACCTCATTACACACTATCCCTATCCTGAGCTAGTTCTGTCCAGTCCACCTCATTACCCCCGATCCCTCTCCTGAGATAATTCTGCCCAGTCCATCTCATTACACCCCATATATTTCAGATTCATTCTAATAGTATCCTCCCATCTGAGTCTAGGTCTACCCAATTGTCTCTTACCATTGGGTCTGCCAGTCCGTACCCTGAACAAGGTTCTAGAATCTCCTATTCACGCTGCATATCCTGCCCCCTGTATTCTGAGAGATTTTATCATTCTAACCATGTATTGTGATGAGTACAGCGTATTTAACTCTTAATTATGTAACCTCCTCTACTCCCCAGTATCCTAATCTCTTTTTGGACCAAATATCTTCTCAAGCACCTTGTTTTCAAACATTTTAAATTTGTTTTCGTCATGTAAGGTAAGAGACCACGTTTCACAACCAGAAAGAACAACCGATAAATGATTGTTTTGTAGCCTATATTCTAAGTTTGACATTCCTTAAAAGTAGGCAAAATGTCAACAAATTACTGACCAAGTAGTAACGAGCATTTCCCCAGTGTTTTCTTTTCCTAATTTCCCATCTAACATTGTTATTACTAGTTAAAATTGTTGCTACATATTTATTCTCATTTACCCTATCAAATGATATATTTGTTGCAGTAATCTCTAAATGATCACCCCCAATCTGTGTTTTCTGTGTGAACAACTATTCAGTCTTTACTTCTAAACCTATTTCCTTACTAGCTTCTAATAAAATGTCTGCGTTTCTTACAACAGCCTCCTTACTATTTTCCAACAAAGCAAAATCGTCTGCATATCCAAATAGCCACATTGTGCAGTTTAATGTCAACCTTTTCCTACTCTCTTGCATCATTCTAATAACATAGTATATAGCTAGATTAGAAAGTATTAGAGAAAGTGCATCTCCTTGTTTCAACCATTTATTTATTTCGAAAGTATCCTGTGACATCCAACTCACATCCTACTATGCATATCTGTCAAACCTACTTCAAGTATCATACTCTAAAAATTGAAAAATGACACCTGGACACGGGAATTGAACCCGGGACCTTCGGCTTAATACGCCAAAGCTCTTACCACTGAGCTATCCAGGATTCGTCCCGTGACCAGGGTCATTATTCACTCATATTTTAAGGCAGAGTCTTTGATGGTCGTGCGGAAGTCGTCAGCTTATAAACATGTGATTATATAAGATCACAGCCATCAGACAACGCAGCCACCTGCGACTCGGTGATTGGCATTATTGCAGCCATTTAACACTTATATTATAATTGTACGGGAATGTGGTAAGAGCATTGGCGTACTAAGCTGAAGGCCCCGGGTTCGATTCCCGTGTCCAGGTGTCTTTTTCAATTTTCAGAATATGATATCTAAGTGGTGCTATCCTCACTAAAATACATAGCTTCGGCTATCTGATTCATTAATACTTCAAGTAGTTTGACAAGTTTTTTTTGTATCTCAAACTTAGCTAAAATGTCATATAATTTATTTATTTTAATCGAATAGTAAACCTTTTTTAAAATTTATGTATAATTTATGAACCGCCTTGTTGTATTCCCACTTTTATTTCTAATATTTGCCGAATAGTAAAAATCTTATCCGTTGTTGATCTATTTCGTCGAAACCAACACTGATGATTGCTAATAATTATTTCAGCTGCATATGATGTCAATCTCATTAAAATTTTATTAGATAAAATTGTTTGACATGTTGGTGTAGTGAGATACCTCTATAATCATTTCACTTGGTTTTATCTCCCTTTTTGAAAATGGGTATTGTAATACCTTCCTTCTATTTCTTGTGGTAATACCTCATGATTCCATATGGAACATAGCATTTTATGAACTATAAAATAACACTAATAATAATTATAGTAAAATATTATCAATGTTGTCCGAAAAAAATGTGTTTGTTTCCTCAAGAAAGAACCGTCGACCCCGGCTGGTTTTGAGCCCACGAACATCGGGTCCTGAGACGAGCACTTTACCCCAATACCACCGAGGTCGACAAGGGCGCGTGAAATACCTCACCATAAAAAACGCACACCATATTACTTTGTGAGAGGGCACTGGAAAAACTAACTATACGAACGGATTTACTCAGTCAGCTAACTGGTGCATTGGGAATCCTTGTCTACGTAGTTCCCTCGCTAGTCCACATCTAGAGAAGCGCCTGCTTTCTCCCGGCTGAGTCAATGCCACAAACACCGTGACCACGAGTACAACCTGCCCTCGAAAATACATGGAGGTAGAGAGAGTACCGGTCCTTGAGTCTTTTCGTGTGGAACAAAATCAATCAACTCCTCGTCGGATCGGGTGGATGTTCGAAAATAATAAATGATTGTTGATAAAGGTCCCCAGGAGCTATTTAAACCTCTTGGTCCTAATGGTTATCACTTAAAAAAAAGTTAGATGGGGTTTAATCGTTTTATCTCGTGGTTCCAAGTAAATCGGCGTTATCTTTATTTGTTTGGATTTTGTGTCTTGTGACTCAACTTGAAGTTTTATTTTACTCTAGGCGCGATTGTACAATGCAATTTTCAAAGGAAGAGCCTTATCATCCGTTTCATCCGTGGTCACGTGGTTTAACACGCTACTCTCGCAGTAGGGGAGGTCGAGCTTAGAATCTCGGTCGAGTGTCCTGGAGGTGGTTTTTCATAAATGGTCTTCCACTCTGCCTCCACGAAAATTCTGGTACACTTCCTATAAATAGAACCCTCACGATCCCTAAAACCATTAGAGTAATTAGTACACAAACGTATAACCCGAACGGGTAGTAAGACGTGGCGCTATAAAAAATAAAAAAGCCTTATCCGACCATTATAAAAGTTAGTAGAGGCACTTTAACGTATTAATCCTTCAAGTCATGTTATCTGCAGCTGTCACTTTTGATAGATATTATCTATACTTATAAAATAATAAGAATAATATAGTAAAGTGTTTTCATTGTTGTCCGCAAAAAAAAGTTTTTGCATTTTCTGAAAGGCTGATCCTTAGAAAATTGTACTTTAGTTTAATATTGCAACATTTTCTTAATAAAGTTGATAATGACATTTATAGTTAAGGAAATAAAGTCAAAAACACTGATAAAAGATGCAATACAATTTTTTACTACCGGTTCGGTCCACACGCATTGTATTTTTTTTAACACCGCGTCTTACTACCCATTCAGATTATACGCTCATGTACAGTACATGTATTATATATGCTTCTGTATTACGCTAATGATTTAGTGACGAGGAGGGTTGAATTTATAGGTAGTGAACACGCATTTACAGTCAACTCTCGACTCTACGACCTTTCACGGTTCCGTGGAAAAGGGTCGTTATTTCGAAGGGGTCGTTATTGGAATGTTAACAGATTTTGTTCCACCCCTGACCTTCATACGAAAAAATTGCATTTTTTAGACAACAAATAGCGTGGGTCATCAAAAATCGTTCACAAAATCCAACCAAAAACGTAACCAAATCAAAATAACAATGTTAAACAATAGTATGGGTAATCAAAAATTGTTCACAAAATCAAACCAAAATAGTAACCAAATCGAGAATCGAAATAACAATGGCAAAAGCAAGCCTGGCGCGTGATGTAGCGGCAGTCACGCGCGGGGAAACATTGTCTTGCTTGTGGGAGGGGGTGGACAGAGTCAAGTGCTATTGACTGGCATTGATGAGGTGGTGTCTATTTTTATACCTGACCCACCCCAGTTACTAGTAATACAGCGCTCACAAAGATAATTGCAACGCAGCGACCTAAATAAATGCAACAAACACATTTTACAGCCGATTTCCTTAAACTTTTCAACCTTTTTTACCACATTCTTCACGGTTCCCCAAAAAAGGGTCGTTACTTTGAGAGGGACGCTACTCTCGGGGTCGTAGAATCGAGAGTTGACTGTACTTGGAAATAGAGCGCGGGGAAACTATTTAGCAATAAAAATCCTCAGAACACCCGACTGGGACTAAACCACGATCTCTCTGTAATCGGCAGTATAGTCTATTGCGAGAGTAGCGCCTTAGACCAAGCGAATGCGGCCACCCAAGTGGGTCCTTGTATTTAATTAAAAAGCAATTATATGAAATTAAATTATTTAGTTTGTCACTATTTATTTTAGTCCGTACCGTTGGAGGAACGCGGGGACTAAACGTCATAATTGTGTTTTTTTGTTTGTTATAGATGAGTAGGTCGGGGCTCAAATCCCGACTGATTGTACCTAGTTTTTTTACCTAAGTGGTTTCTCGCTCTACCTTAATCCAAATGCAGTGACATTTAATTTAAATTCAATCTTCATATCTACCTAATTATTGGTACTGTTTTATGATAGGTAATTTTGAAACTCTACCCCTTTCCCACCTAGCTAGGAATAAAATGCACCCAAAATGAACCACATGTGCAGTGAGTTTGATGGATAACACGGAAAGCCAGGTGAAAAATGTGATGGATGTCATAGAAGTCCCAGTGGGAATTTGACGAAAGTCATGGAAAGCCCGGTAGAAAGTTTGATGGACGCCACGGAAAGCCCGGTGGAAAGTTTGGTCCGGCACACAGGATGTTCGTGGGAAAGTGTCGTCTCTCTTGAAAGTTCTGAAGCGAGCAACGAGAACGTTTATGTGTGGATTATTTAAATCTCCGGACCAAACCTGCCCAAAGTGTCGTGTTAATTTAAATACATTGTATAGCTTTTTGTCTCTTTGGCGTTTGAATAACAATGAACTTTCTTTCTTTTTGTTCTCATGGGTATCCCCCCCCCCCTCCTTCGAGACAAACCTGGCGTTATTAAGAATGCACTGTGTCTTTCTCTGTTTCACTTCTTTAATGTATTCATAGAGCATTTGGAATTCATAAAGGAAGGAAAGATGATGGTACCAACATAAAGTTGAGACTGTTGTTGGAAATCGTGTTGTCGAGTGTTCATTCATGAGATCGCATATAAATACTAAAGTTTAAACATCTAATTAAAGAACACTCGACGTATTGTTTATACTCATAGTATTGTTAGTGTGTATTTATGGTAGTATACTGTCTGTAAAGCTCCGGTCTCACTAGGCATGTTTACTAAAGCTGCTGGTTAGTAGCAGCAATAGTAAGCAGAGAGTTCACACTTCTCTACTGATCGCAGGCATTAGCAGTTTCTGGCCCCGACAATCTTACCAGGTTATTTTCAGCTTTTAGTAGGTCTTGTGGGGAGGGTGGGGGGAAAGAGGGGGTGGGGGTGGGGAAAGGAAACAAAACATGTCTTATTTGGGCTCAAGACGAGAGTTATTAAGACGGTTGTTAAGGGTGGACGTGAGAGAACTATTGTTGGAGAAAAGAAGGAAGAAATGCAAGTGGAAAGATGCGTCCTTCTCATCCCTTTCGAGGTACGCACTGGATGAGACGTTCCAAAAGCACTCATACTTTGGGTATACATTAAAAAAACAACGCATAATATAATCCCCAGATGAGTTTATTTCTGTCATCGCAAAACACTACGCACAATATGAAGACGCGAACGAAATCAACCACTTGGAGTTTCAAACGACTGCTGCGTTCTATCAGAAACTAAAAGAGGGTTCAGATTGGTTTGGTGGTGCAGCGATGAGTTGGTGACGTAGCCGACTAGTGGCTACTAAGTTTGAACATGCGCTACTTGAAAACAGCCGCTGTCTTTAGTCCACACTAGGCTGCTAGCAGCGGGCAGCAACCAGCCTAGTGTAACCGGGGCTTAAGATGGCATTGAAGGGGACGCGAGACAAGGTAATTGTTTTCGCAGTTTTTATGGCAAACATTTTTTTTTGCCAAAAATAAAAAAATATATTGCTCCAATACAAACACAGAACATAATTTTCTTCAAATGGTGATATCAACCGTTGTTGAATCTCTGTCAATACTATTGAGCATAGCGCCATTAGATGAGAAACTTAAAAATGAAGAGAAAAAGTTGTCAGTAAATTCCAGGATACCCTTGACAGAAATTCAACAACTGTTGATATCAACATGTGAAGAAAGCTAAAACGCTTATGTTTGTACTGGACCAATATTCTATTTATTTGGCCAAAAAATGTTTTGCCATAAAAACTCCAAAAACACTGTCTTTTTCTCGTGTCTCCTTCCATCTCACATTAAGATACGCTTTCCTTTTTACTAAATTACCGCACGGGTAAATAAATAAAATCTCTCATTTTGTCTTTGCCAGTTCAGTGCCTTTTTTTTAAAAAAATAGAAAGGGCCTTTTTGAAAATACAAACAGATTGCTTTTTCTCTACGATCAACCTCGTTAGCATTTTACTGTATTAATATAGTGTTATATTTAGGTATTGACATTATTGACCGATCTTAGTGCTGACTTGTTTTAACTTGACCAATCTGAATTTTGTCCGTTTTCACGGATCTTTTTTCCTCGATTACTGTCAATTGAGTCGATCAATTGTGACCTAATTTGGCAGGGATATTCTTTGAACATAAGCCACAGATAATTAATACACCCAGACACTCCACCTCCAGTTTGCTGCGATTGGTGCTATCATCACCCAGCAGTGACACTAGCGAAGCCCAGTGTTAAAGGGCTCAAGTTGGCAAAAGGAGCGCAGGGAAACCCCCGTAAGGTTGAGAGTCTGTTTCTATTATTTGTTTGTGACCTAGGCCGAACGATTCATGCATATGGTTTTCAAGTTGGTTGTCCATTTCATTATGGCGGCCCCTCAAAAGTTTTTTCGTATAGTAGTTCATCTCAAATGATTTTAGTTTAAAATTCTAAGCCATCATTTGAGCATCTTAGCGCGTGTTTTTGTTAAATTTTGACATTTATTGCTAGACTAACGTTTTAAGTCACGTGAACAACGGTTATTATCTATGAATATATTGTACTATTGAATATGGTATTTA
This sequence comes from Timema monikensis, assembly GCA_902151445.1. Classification (NCBI taxonomy): domain Eukaryota; kingdom Metazoa; phylum Arthropoda; class Insecta; order Phasmatodea; family Timematidae; genus Timema; species Timema monikensis. Next base: position 45,716 of record CABFVZ010001034.1, read on the forward strand.
TTTGTTTTATTTATAACTTGATTTTCAAGTAAACATATCAACTTTAAATTCAAAGAAAAATCTTTAAAAAAGATATATTCATGTTAAGAACATGACATAGTAAATTATTACCCTCTGTTTTAATGAAAGGTGCCAGGTATACTATTCACCAACTTTAATCTATTTATAGTGACAGCTGCAGATTACATGAATAGATATATTGAATGCGACATAACGAAAACAGTTTTTTTTTGTTTCAGGGAGATCATGAAACTTATTAAAATCTTAGAGTTCAATTTTTTTTTTACGATCCCAATACTTCTCTTTCCAAGGAGTCAAGATAAAGTAGAAAAGAAAAAATTAGAAGACTATCATATTAAAACTTAGAAATCTTCAATAGCAAAGTCGCACGCGATTTAATAAAATGATTCCAATAGTTATATTGAACAAATTTAATTTTTTTCTAATGTAAGATGAGATGATGTGTGATGGTTTAGAGACCAATATTTCTCAAAATTTTAAGGATGTAGGGCCACCCACCATATGGGAGCTATACGCACTGGCGGGCCTCCAGGACCCTGGAAGTAAGATGGAGAAGGAGGGAAGTGTTGAAAATTTGGCTGGAAGAAACATTATTTCTGGACAATTAATTTTTAAGACTATAAATACTAAACAAAAATTAATTTATAGATCTAAACGTTGAAAAAATATATCATAATTATATAATTACATTGAATCAGTAAGCAATTGTTATTTGATTATTTTTAACATTCTAAACCTCATAATTTTCAATAAATAATTGTACATATTTGTTGACCTAATGTTGAAATAGACTCCCTTTTCTATGTGGTATGTGTCCACCGAGGACTGAAATATACCTTGGTAGAGATATTTCATATTTAATCTATTGCATTTCAAATCTTTGTATTATATGCGATCAACATTTTAAAAAGGTTTATTATTACTAAACTTTCAAAGACACTGCGGACCACTTGATAATCCAGCGAGGACCTCACTTTGAGATACACTGATCTAGATTTTAAAAATCCCGAGTCTATATTGATAAAATTAAAAAACTACAATTGATTGTGAAGATGATGCATGACGTTTCCAACGGTCCAGCTAGTTACTTTTAAAAAAACTAAATAGTCTCAGGGCCGGACCTGTTGACTCTTTAAGACAAAATTTTGTGTGCGTTCAAAAAATTTAAAAAATAGCTAGGCCAAGTTTAAAATGGAAGGAGAATAACATATATATCCGCATCGGTGGCCTCTTGGGCTAAATGCACTACTCTCGCAGTAAACTAGACTAGATAACAGGTAGATAGCGGTTCGAATCCCAGCCGGCTGTACTCAGGTTGGTTTTCCTCAATGGTTTTCAACTCTTTCTCCCTGCAAATGCAGAGTGCATTTCCTCTTAATTCAACCTTCCTCATCTTTAGCTAGCACATTAACCTAATTGGTACATATGCGTATAACCCGAGCGTTTAGTGCGAATATTAGCACCGCGTCTTACTACCCGTTCGGGCTATACGCATATGTACCAATTACTCTAATGAGTTAGGGATGAGGAAGGTTGAATTTAGAGGAAATGTACCTGGACTTTCTTGAAGGGAGAGGGAAAAACCACGTATAAAAACCACCATCAGTACACCAGACCGGGATTTGAACCCCGATCTCCCTGTCATCGGCAATCCAGTTTATCGCTAGAGTGACGCCTTAGACCATGTGGCCACTGAAGCAGGTAATATTAATGTTGACCTCAATAATATAATGTATTGTATTTTCTAAAAGCCTTTTCCTATGAAAATTGGATTGTAGTATAATAATAATAATAATACTTAGCACAGCGTCTTACTACCCGTTCGGGCTATACGCTTTAAGTACTAATTACTTTAATGGATTAGGAATCGGGAAGGTTGAATTAGAGGAAGTGAACCCGCATTTGCGTGGAGGGAGAGTGGAAAACCATTTAGGAAAAAACACCCCCAGTTCACCCGATCGAGATTCGAACCTCGATCTCCCCATCCTCAGCAGTCGGGCTCACCACGACAAGCGCGTTAGCCAACTACGCCACAGAGGCGGGTTGTAGTATAATGAAGAGTTAAAAAAAAAGAATCTTGTGAAGTAAATTCCTGGTCCGTATTTTGGTCCCAGTCAAAACGAGCTGTTTGTCCGCATGGGGCCCACCACCGTCACAGCGACGACACCTCCGTTCTGCCTACGAGACCGTGCCGGCTCGTTCTCTGGTCGATGGTGTTACTCATCCCGCCTCCCATTCATACACGTCGCGCTCATATGCATACACCTTCTGTACTCGGCCTGACTCCCCCTTTCTCCTTCCACTCCTTTCTCATAACCAGCCCGTGGTGAAGGAGGCCACGACTTCGTGTGCAGGGTGCAAGGTTCTATCCCACATTAGGGTTGTGGGAGTGAAATAAAAGTAGCGATACTTCACTCATTTCTAGTATTGTAAGAAAAGTATCGTTACTTTACTGGTTTCTATTATCGATACCAGTTAAATGAAATAGATTTTTAATTTCGTAATAATAATAATAATAATAATATTTAGCACCGCGTCTTACTACCCGTTCGGGTTATACGCTTTAAGTACTAATTACGTTAATGGATTTAGGAATTGGGAAGGTTAAATTAGAGGAAGTGAACCCACATATGCGTGTAGGGAGAGTGGAAAATCATTTAGGAAAAACCATCCCCAGTTCACCCGACCGAGATTCGAACCTCGATCTCCCCGTCCTCAGCAGTCGAGCTCAACACGACAAGTGCCATTTCGTAATAATTCAAATCAAAAGTTCTCACCCTTAATATATTTCAAATTAATTAATAAATTTAGAATATTAAACTCACTGCATCCACAAGTGTTAAAAAATCCTCTCATACACCTGGGCTATCATTTTTTTTTTTTTACAATGATTTTCTGTCGCCTGTCAAAATAGTTATTTGGTTCACAGTCCTCCACCACTCTTGCGAATACTTGTGAAACATAACAACTTCGATGACACTTTCTCTCTCTCTCTCTCCTTCCTTTATGGAACATAATAGAAACAAGATGCAAACATGGTGCAACAGAAAGAAAGACTATTCCAGAATACTTTATTTCGAACTATATACTAAGTTACCTCTCTTGTAAACATAAATAAAACTTATACATTTCAAAATAACTCATTTCTTCTTCCAATTTACCAATCCTTATTCCTTTCTCTCTCCCTCTCTTTGCCATATTTCAGTTATCATGGGACCCGCTTCGGTGTCCGCATGGTCTAACGCACTTCTCGCACAGTAGACTAGACTGCCGAGGACGGGGACATCGAGGTTCGAATCTTGGTCCGGTGTACTGAGGGAGAGTTTTCCAAAATAGTTTTTACACTCTCCTTCCATGTGAATGCGGTTACACTTCCTATAAACATAACCCCCTCCTCCCTAAAACCAGTAGCGTAATTAGTATATAAACGTATACGCGATGCTAAAACAAAAATTCTCTTGGAACTCACTTCGTTAAGCATCCACACACCTGGAAGAGACAAAGACGATATAAACCACCTAGTCTAAAGATTAAAAAGAAAACAGGAATAGTCATACATTCCAAACAGAATCGGTTATTTACGATGGAAGAGAAGGCAAGTTAGGGCAGAACTTTTGCAATTTGACAGGGCTTTAACCTGGGGTCCCAGCGTGATGGCCTTATATCATTCTTTCTTTCTTTCATAAGGTTTTATTTATTTATAATTATTATCTATTTTTATACATTATTAACAAACAAAATTGAAACAATAATAATTCCCAACCCCTTGGGGTTCTTGAAAATAAAAATATATCGAAGTAATAAAAGTTTTTTCTGTTTATATCCCCAAATAGGGCGCATTTCATTTATAGAGGGGGGTTTGTTGAACTCCCCCACATGGCACATAGGACCTGGTTGGCCATGTTTGGTAGAATGATGAAATCACTGCACTCGTATCACCGTGCGCCCCCCATCTACCCCACCAATCTCCACTAACTCGGCCCACTGGCCGGCATCGCCCGCTAAATGCAGGGCCGTTTTAAGGAAATGTGAGGCCCGGGGCAACAAAAAAATAGTGTGGGATTAACCCCCCCCACTTTTTACAGCATTTTTTTTTTTTCAATTTTAGCACTAAACCGTTTTAATATATTAATTTGTACTAGGTACTTATGTTGGTTAATAATTTCTCACGTTTTATGGAGTATTGATCAACCCATTAAATGACTGTACTTTAATAAATTCAAACAATCAATCCAATTAAGTTAACAAAAGTAAATTATTCTTTGTACCATTGCACTGTTAGTTGTCTGTGGACCGACAGCGGCAGCACAATGGTGGCGTATTCTACTGAACTGCAGCACAGTACTCGAATAACGTAAATCTTAAATTACATAAAGTTAGTGTGTTCAGGAATATGGAATGGAATCCTATCACTAAGCGAATATTTCTTGCTGTTAATTATCTATACACTATTTTATGCGAACTTTAGAATATTAACTGTAGTTGAATTTAATAATTTTGGGGGGGAAATGTGGCCCCCTGAAATGTGAGGCCCAGGATGTTGCCCCCTTTGCCCTCCCCCTCCCCCCACTCATATGTGGCCCTGGATAAATGTTACAATATACCCCCCCCCCTTCAACATTTTTTAAACTCTCACTCCAGGAAGTAACATGTCTGTAAGTAACCATTCTTATAAAGGCCTGTTAATGACAATGTTTTGGCACAAGATATTATCAAGTATTGACATCAAGAACGTTTTCATACAAAGCAAAGGAATATTCCTTAATTTCGAGACCGCACTTATAAGAGACTTAGTGCAAGAGATGCACTTAGGTAACTCGTGAGAAAGTGCAAAGGTAATTGAATAAGCAGTAGGAGTGAAACCACATTTCCCGAAAACCCAAAAACAAGAAGATTTCAGAATTTTCGTAGTTTACCCAGTATTGGCTTTTATTATCAATGATTTAGACACAATTTTAAGCAGCGGACACTATATCTGAATTATTCTAATCCATTTTGAACTTCCAGAACTTAGATTATGGTTAATTTACCACAAACGGAGTAAACTTGCTAATACATTAGAGAAAGATTTGTTCTGAACGCACTTTACAACAGAAAATCTGCATGGTACATTTGCCCATATCTGGCTCACCATTAAACTTCTTTTTTACAGTCATGGTTACTGTTTCTTTGGCTGAAACATCGCTCAAAAGAATAGCAAATTCATTGGAAACATGGCAAAGAAGCACAGCTTTTCTAGAGCGACTTAATTGACTAGCAATTTTGTGCGTCAAAAATGAGTTAGTTAAGCTATTTGATTTTACTGAAGTTATTGAAAAATTTGCGTCGATAAAAGCTAGAGAAAATAGCCTACTTTGAGATAATTTTTTATATTGTTTTAAGTTTTTACTTTGTAAATCCATTTAGATTTTTTTAATAAATAAATATAAATAACACTTTTAAGTCATCATTTAAATTGATTTATTTGATTCTAAATCCTGTAAAGTGTAGAGCATCACGTTGCCCTTAAAACCATAGTGCTAGGTAGGGGAGCCCGCCAAATATCCTGGCCTGGGGGCCCGCTTTACGATGTGGGGGCCATGTTAGTTCTGGCATTACTTGTTTTGAGTTGGTTTGAAAATCGACACTTGTTAAATATCTTCCAATGAGTATAAATTGGCTGGAGGACAATGTGAGCAATGGCAGACATCTTGGGAGGAAAATGGGAGCAGTATCAGACATCTTGGGAGGATGATGGAAGCAGTGTCAGACATCTTGGGAGGATGGTGGGAACAGGAGAGATATCTTGGTAGGACGGTGGGAGCAGTGTCAGACACCTTGGGAGGACGGTGGGAGCAGTGTCAGACATCTTGGGAGGACGATGGGAAGCAGGGCAGACATCTTGGGAGGATGATGGGAGCAATTTCAGACATTTTGGTAGGATGATGGAAGCAGTGTCAGACTTCTTGGGAGGACAATGGGAGCAGTGTCAGATATCTTGGGAAGACAGTGGGAGCAGTGTCAGGCATCTTGGGAGGAAATGGGAGCAGTGTCAGACATCTTGGGAGGACGATGGGAGCAGTGGCAGACTTCTTGGAGGACAATGGGAGCAGTGGCAGACATCTTGGGATGACAATGGGAGCAGTGTCAGATATATTGGGAGGACAATGGGAGCAGTTTCAGACATCTTGGGAGGACGATGGGAGCAGGGCACTCATCTTGGGAGGACATTGAAAGCAGGGCAGACATCTTGGGAGTACAATGGGAGCAGTGTCAGGCATCTTGGGAGGAAATAGTATACCGTTGCATGAGAAAAGTTAAACTCCTTCTGAAACGGCAAATTTGAAATGTTGTCCTTAGACATTGTGCGTTGTAAAACTCGGCTTTTCGAAGCATAAAAAACGTTATTTTTGACAATATATCCTATTTTAATACTGAAAATCTACAAAATTATATAGTGGTTAACAGCATGCGATTCAGTCGTCAAATGGGCTTAGGTGTCACATTCACAGTTGATTGGAATTATCGAGATTCGAATCTCGGTCCGGTGTACTTGAGGTGTTTTTTTTAACTAAATGATATTTAAATCTCCCTCCACGCAATTGCAGACACATTTCCTATAAATTCCACATTCATAATCTCTAACATATTAGCGTAATTAGTACAACATATGCGTATAACCCAAATGAGAAGTGAGACGTGCCCAATATTACATTGCCTAAATTGTATGCTCCCCCCCCCCCTCCTTAAGTTCCTATTCTGATGCCTAAATCCCATAATTTTAATCCCTATTTTAAACATTTTTGGTGCTTAAGAAACCACTCCCTTGTAATAACAAATTTTATTTTTTATCGCAGGTGGTGTTAATTCTCTTTTAAATATGTCGTAAATTAGATTAACTAGAACAGGCGAGAGAAGAGCGACAAGGTCCAAAGCCCCACATTCTACGTTAAGCTCGTGTAAATACAATAAACTCACAAACAAGATATCAACGATAGCTTGTCTTACCGGCTTATTTACTATGTCAAGGCACTAGATTGTTTCTCGTGAAGACGAAGCGATCACCTGAGAAATTTCTCAGAACTTTATTATTATTATTATTAGCACCGCGTCTTACTACCCGTTCGGGTTATACGCACTTACGCTAATGTGTAATGGTAGGGTGATTGTGAGATGAAATGAAGGACCTACAGTTTAACGTGGAATCCGAACCATGGTGGAGGCCTGGCATTCCTCACATTCACAAGATGTCTTGTTAGAGGTGAAGGAAGGGTTTGGTAATCAGATAAATCTTTGCCGGGACCGAGGATTGAACCCCGGCCGCCAGCATAGAAGTCTGACACCTTACCCCTAGACCGCCAGGTCACCTACCAGAACTTTATCATTCTATGTACAGTCTTGTGGACACAAACTAAGAACAGGTAATACAGTAGAGCAGCGTTTCCCTGGTACGTGACGAATAATTGAGATTTCATTAATAATAATATATGGCTCATTTATTTGATAGTAGTAGTTTTGATTTAAAACAAATGAACGTCGGGTTCTATATATTATATTATATATAGTATTGCTATAACTATTAAAAAACAAAATCTTAAAATTAATATATAAGAAATAATATCGCACCCTATAAAATAACTTCAAGTACACCAAATACCTCATTTAACATTAACAAAAAAGAATATAAAAGTAATTATTAATATCATTATCTGAACCAATCACCAAGTACTTTTTAATAGACTTAAAGGAATTAAAAATAAAATCAATAAAACAAATTTTAAAATTGCAAAACACTAAAGGTTTGAAAGTAAACATTACCGTGAGTACGAATTATAGAAACTAAGATTGATAAACCTAATGAGCAATCACAAACTCCTAAAGTAAAAAAAAAACTATACAATAGTATGACTTAATGAATTATTCCCGCAGACGCCTCTCACTCGTCTTGACCGCCTAAAGGACGCTGTCAAGTAGCCTCTAGCTCAGACGTGGTCAAACTGCGGCCCGCAACGTTAATTTATGCGGCCCACACAAGAATTTAAGACTTTCGTGATTTTATTAAACAAAAGTGACAAATTTAAATACACAATCATAGCGTGTTTTTGAACATGATCACTAATAAATGTTTTTTATGTGAAAATCAAGTTCATAGTTAGTAAATTTAGAGTGTTGTCACATACAGAACTAGAGACCTTACAGATGTCCATGTGGCCAATGGGGGAGAAAAGTTTGCCCACATATGGTCTAGCTGAGACTAAAAGTTATCTAGAGAGTAAAGGTAGGTGCGCACTATCGGCTTGTATCCCTCCGCACAGGCTCGGAAATGTATTTTCCCGATTAGAGATTTTCCTCATCTTTATACAAATTAGTGTAAAAATGAGCCAATAAGTTGCATTACGTACAAGTGTGTGACAAACTTTGCAAGACGAACCCTCCAAACACGTTCTACGGTAAACGGGAAAGTTCGCCGCCGTACAAAGACACACACTCTTGACTCTACAGACAATAACTACATTATTCCGTGATTGGACTCCCTCCTGCTGTTTATGCAACGTAGATTGAACTGAAGAGGTCTCAAGAGATAAACGAATCGTTTGTAACAATCTTCAGGACACCGGGTTTTTAATTTATTCAGCGACACGCAATATAATGTATAGTCCAACTTTAATAGAGCCTTACTTTTCTGACAGCTGTAAAAGTTTATTTTGTTTGAGTTGAGGTATTTAACGTACACTTTATGAACCGACTCCACACACGCCTTATATAAACAAACTTAAATCTATAAACGAGCACAACACCCAGCCCCCAGACCGTTAAATCATCACTGTGAAAGGTGAAACCCGCATTTCACAAATCATACTTTTTTTTCTGCTATGCTGGGAATTAAATCATCCACTTTCAGCTTAGTAGGCCACCAAGTGAGCTGAGGCGTCGGACCTTTTAAAGTTACTACACCTATTTTCCTGTACTCATACGTCAAGTCATGTGATTTGCAGCTATCGTTGATACCTGTAAAATAACAATAATAATATAGTAAAATATTATTAATGTTGACATGAAACAAATAGGTTTGTATTTTATAAAAGGTTCTTCCTAAGAAAATTGGACTATATTTTTGGCTATAAGTCTCAACACTGCCCGTCTTAGTAGGCGTTCAGGATGCTCTACTGGAATAGGGATGAGTATGTTAACGTTTTAGATTAAATGTATCCGAATTTGTGTGGAAAACCATCTAGGGGGGGAAAACTCAGTACATCGAACCCCGGTCTTCATATCACTGGTGATTCACTCTAATACGAGAGTGACGCGTTAGACCATTCGATCCCCTTTGCGGGTAATAAATATCGTTCCTTCTAAGTTGCTAGAACAGTCCACCAGAAATTCCTAAACATCCAGAAACCAAGTGGATGCATAACTTTCCTGAGTGGAGCTGTCCAGCAGTAGGAAAACAAACAGGGGAGAAGGAAATATAAAGGATAATACAATGTGTTGTATTGAATGACATAATTCTATTCACAAAGAACCATTCTAGGCTCCTATACCAGTCACCTTTCTTTCCCCGGACATTTAGCTCTTAATGATCAACAGAAATATGTGGATTATTGTACTTTTCAGAGGGAAAATGTCAACTTGTCGTATCCCTCAGGTATGGAAACTCGAGATTCGTTTCAACTCTAAATCCTTGATAGGAACCTCTGGACTCAACGAAATAATCAGATGTTGTTGATGATAAAGATATATGTTCCTACACTTTTATTAAATAATAACAAAAGTATATTACAAGTTCGTGGTTCACGTGAAGAGTAATCCAGCCCTTACTTCTACATACATTCAGTATGACAATTATTACCAAAAGACCCCCTATTTCTAGATATCAAGGGTTTATATACCTCCCCCGTTTATCTGTGGAAGTTTCTAGCTACGCAATCCAAATGGTGCAACCAACATTTCTTAGAGGAGCATGTGATTGGAGTGATTTCCACTGTTTGCTCACTTTGGACTCAATAATTCACAATATCAACTCAAACTAAGAGATATGCGTAGACAGCACTTATATCACGCAGTTCCCAAATGACTATAGTCTGTATGACTTAAGCTTTACTTTAAATATATATAGTCTAACACCACTTAGTTACACTTTTTTTTGTATTGCGTTATTATTACAATAAGTGTAACATTAACATATTAAATACCTTTATTTAGCTATTTATACTAATTAACTGACCCTCTAGCTATATGACAAACTTTTAAACTATGTTTACAAGTCTATAGATGTATAGGGTCATATAGGATGGTTGTGTGTTCATTTCAGCTAACAAAAAACTCGTGTACTGTTAAAGGTTTTGTCAATATTTAACCTAAGCGCAACATCTGATTGGCAATATCTCGGCTAACTAGGCAGTCACATTAAAGGTGGGTGGTACTTAAAAAAAAGTATTTATTTAAATGTACCGTACACACTCAAAACTCCACCAGAAGTCATTTTAGAAACTATAATGTTGTGCTTATCAGTCAATTATACAAATAAATGTTCCTTTGCCTACCAAAGATAACGTTGTTTTCAGGCGAACAAAGTAATATGTAAAGTCCAATGTTCACAGAAATAACCTTTGTAGGAAATACAAACATATTATTTTGCAGCCAAAATTGAAAACATGTTAATACTTAATTTGGTGTTTTTTTATGAGGAATTTATAATTTACCCATCAAAAGTGGCAGTTGTATATCACATAATTTGACGTATGAATACGTGAAAGTAGATCTAGTAACTCTTCTATCCCTTCCTACAAAAAATTCGACTGTAATGTCGGGGTGTCTCACGCGCTGTTTTAAACGCTCTTATAAATTCATCTTAAAGCGGGTCACATAAAATCATATGTATTCAGTTTAAACTTTGATGTAATCTTGTATAAGTTTGATAGTTTTTTGTTTTTGTTTTTTGCGTATGGATAAAACATATATACATTATCTTTCTGGCTTGATCTTGGAAGAGTTTGTATTTTTATAAGCCGACACATTTTAAAACATATGTCAGGTTGAGAAACGCCGAAATACTGATTAACTCATATCTATTAGGACGAAGAATCTTGTGAGTGAATGTTAAAATAATAATAGTTAATTAGTACTAATTAGGCGAGTGAAATAAAACAATGAATTATATAAGTAATAAATACCGTACCTTGAACTAGCTTCAGTGGTTGAATGGTCTAAGGCGTCACTCTTGCAGTAGATTAGACTGTCGATGAAAGAGAGATCGAGTTTTCGAATCCCCATCGGGTGTACATATTTTCTCCCTCCACGCTAATGTGGGTACACTTCCTTTAGAATCCAACCTTCCTAATACTTAACAAATTAGCCTAAATAGTAAATATGCATATAGCCCAAACAGGTAATAAAACGTGGCACTAAAAATAACCATACATTAGTTATGTTTTCAAACCTATGGGGTCCAACAATTTTCGGAGGGGGTCCCTTCCCTTCGCCCCTTTCTACGCCTATACTCATCTCATAAACTGCCCTTGATTCCCCCATATTCAAGTGTATTGAAACGAGCAACAATCCCGCCATTTTGGAGAGGATGCTCTCAAATAAAGATGTAAGATGGAAAACTTTCCCTTGACTTTTTTTTCTGAAAATTTTCCAATAAATCAATAACAACGATCCCAGTTCTCTTCTTACGATCACGCATAGACTACAGTGCCTGGTGGTTGAATATGTCACTAACATCTGGTCTGCTCTATGTTAATACTTCGATCTTATATTTAAAGTATTTTACGAATATATTCCTTTTTCCTGAGAGTGAATAATCTGTAAATGTTAATTTCTAATACCACTACATATTTGTTTATATTTTATTTTCCGTGTATCATAAACCCCCCAAGCTAGCCCCATCACCTACTTACACCCAATATCACCGCTGAGTGAACATCATTGTCTTATGAAGAAAAGCTTTATATTCGCTCTCTCTCTCTCTCTCGGCTGTTGACAAATCTCATCTCACTCTCAGTTATGTCAGAATCTGATGTGCTGGGGTAAGAAGGAGCTTCTGGCGACATCGACGAACCAGCGTTGCAGCATTTATCTTATATTTAAGGCGACCACCTCGGTCAGCGAGAAAGTTTCAATCGTTGTCAGACCGCACGGCTTAAAATACTCTGGTCTGTTTCGTTTTATGTAACTATTTTTCTCTTATGTTGAAGCTTATATTCCCTTTCGCCCTTCACCTAAAACCACCCTTTGCCATGTCAAAGAAAGAGGGGGAAAGAAAACTACCAACTTCTTATCTCAAAGTAAAGAGGAAAGCTCGCTGCTGGGTTTCAAATATCTTAAAATGTTCTCTTGTGAGCCTCTCAAAAAATGACTGTATTTGTTATTATTATTATTATTATTATTATTAGCACCGCGTCTTACTACGCGTTCGGGTTATACGCACTTACGCTAATGTGTAATGGTAGGGTGATTGTGAGATGAAATGAAGGACCTACAGTTTAACGTGGAATCCGAACCACGGTGGTGGCCTGGCATTCCTCACATTCACAAGATGTCTTGTCAGAGGTGAAGGAAGGGTTTGGTAATCAGATAAATCTTTGCCGGGACCGAGGATTGAACCCCGGCCGCCGGCACAGAAGTCTGACACCTTACCCCTAGACCACCAGGTCACCCTGTATTTGTTAAAGGAAGGATAAATATAGAGCCCTTTTTCATCAAGCCTGATCTCATAGCTCCGCAAATATGATTAAAAAGTTGTTTAAAATAAGGCAGTGTCCCATTGTCACCATTTCTTTTTCCTATAAATAAAACTCATACTATAAGGTTGTTAAGCCCTGATGGACTCTTTCGACCTTATTTTGGCGTGAATTATATTTTGAACTAGCGCATGGTAGAATTGAATATTGAGTTATAGCTGAACATCTGCACAGCAATTTCTCCCTTATTGAGGAGGCTTCCTTAAGGCAAGACTGACCACACTAAAACAGGAGAACGAAAACGCTATTTCCCAATAGTAGTCATACACTTCTCTCAGGTATGATATCCAGAGCAGTATACCGCAAGCCACCACAGCTGAAAACGTTACTCCATACTTTCAACCTACCCAACCATCTTGACTTCAGTCTGGATCAGACCGTATCACCTGATCGCAAAGCCGCAGTTGAAAGGTGCAAGTGACACACCAAAAGACAATGGTTTCTTAGTTCCAAGCCTTGCTGTTTTTTTGTTTTTTTTGTCGCTGCTATGAATAATATATATACTTCTACTTGTTTGTCAAGCAGCGTGGAATATTATAAATAAATAAATAATTCACTCACGTTTTCATGCCAGTAAGGTACATACCAGCACAAAAAACATACCTGAATCTATGGCCTCGCGGTTTAAGGTTGGACGCACACTAGCTAATACATTTTAGAAAACATTCTAAAATTTAAATAAGGAGCAGTAATAGTTATGGTTAAGACTTCGAAAGACCTAAGGTTATAATTTAAGGTGAAAGAATAGTATACAAAAATAAATTAATAAAAAGTTAAAATTATTAACAGGTTAAAATTAAATATATTTTAATATTGAGAAACAAATCCAAGTTACGCTTTCGATAAGCATTAAAATATATGAGATAAAATAAAAAGATTAAAAATATTCATGACATAACATAATTATCAAATCAAATGGTGACCATCATTCAGAAAAATAAATACATGAAACCATATTAAAATAATTAATATCAGAAATGAATTGAGGACAACAAACAATTAAAACAATGAAGATGGCTAATTTAAATGGAGTAAACAAGTAAAAGTATAAAGTTACAGGTAATACTATCTTTTCGCCTTTATATTATAACTTTAAGTCTTTCGAAGTCTTAACCATAAGCACACTAGCTAGTCAAGACAGTCTGAAGCAAACACGTTTTGGATTGTTCGTGACTTGGCCCTTTTTTACCACACACCTACCTACCTGCCTGCCTGAGCATTAATTCTCGATCTAGACTGGATTGCCGGTCACGGGGGTGTCGGGGTTCGGATCTCGGGCTGGGTTCATTGTAGGTGATGTGATTTATTAGCTACTGTGGTTTTATCACCCCTCTCTTCATGATAACGCGGGTGAATTTAGATTATACAAACTTCTTCATCTCTCGGATAAATACGTTAATAATAACGTAACTACCCACTTCGGTGGCCGCATAGTCCAAGGGAGACCGGGGATTGACTCAAACCTGTTGTACTGAGGGTGGTTTTCCTTAAATGGCTTTCCTTCTATCTCCACGAAAATACGGGTACATTTACGTTAAATTCAACCTTACTCATCCTTAACCTCATCCTTAGTACTTGAGAGTATTTAACCTGACCAGATGTATAACGCTAACGTGGTGCTAAAAATAAGATGTAGTAATAAAAAGTGTAGGGCCTATCCAGTCGGTGGGCGTCGAACCCCTGGTCTCTATGTGAGCTGAGAAGGTGTCCGAGAGGTCAGTCAGTCATTCAGCCAGGTTGTCCCCTTTCATTGAGTGGAAGTGTTGCGTAGGTTCCAAGTGTAGAGGACGCCCAGCCCTGCCCAAACTACTCGTGTGTTCATTGAATAACTCGACTCCAAGCCGACCTACACATGTGCGACAGTATTACCTGCCCACTCGAGGCAACCTGCATCACAACGGGGACAGCGTCGACTGTACAGTCAGGGACAGAATTGTATTAACCTGCTGCTGGGGTGAACAATGTCTACTGTACAGTCAGGGACAGAACTGTATTAATCTGGTGCTGGGAGGTACCATGTCTACTGTACAGTCAGGGATAGAACTGTCTTAACCTGCGGCTGGACGGAACAATGTCAACTGTACAGTCAGGGACAGAACTGTCTTATCCTGCTGTTGGAAGGAACATTGTCGACTGTACAGTCAGGGACAGATTGTCTTATCCTGCTGCTGGAAGGAACAATGTCGACTGTACAATCAGGGACAGAACTGTATTATCCTGCTGCTGGGAGGAACAATATCTACGGTACAGTCAGGGACAGAACTGTATTATCCTGCTGTTGGAAGGAACACTGTCAACTGTACAGTCAGGGACAGAACTGTCTTATCCTGCTGTTGGGAGGAACAATGTCGACTGTACAGTCAGGGACAGAATTGTCTTAACCTGCTGCTGGGAGGAAAAATCCAACAGTATGTTCAGGGATCTAATGGGAGTTCATCAAATTTTGAGATTAGAGACTCCCCCAACCACTCACTCTCTACACCCTTGCTGATAGGGTTTGTCCTATTAGAATTGGATTTTCTTACCTGCTCAGGAGTCGGAAGAGTGGGACGCGCCTGTAATGTATGTGGCTGCAGCCCTCTGGACGCCAGTGTCTTGGTGGTAGTCAGCCTCCTCAGGCGATGTTTTCTCAAGGACGTCCGTAATTTCTGGCGCCGTTTGCACAGTACTACTTGAACAATTTTCAAGTGGAGACCGTCTCTGATGGTAACCGGCTGCCTAGTAAATTTGTCCCGACAGCTTCTTGGCTACCCATACCTTCGGACGATAATATTGTACTTGGTTTGTTAGACACACTTGGTTCAAACAACGATGGTAACTATCCCTAAATAACTGGCGAGGTAGCTGCGTGGTCCTTATTTATATCCTTATTTTCAGAATAATGTAAGCTACAAACAAAAATATAGCGCCCTTCAGAAAATTATTTGTGGATTTTTAAATTAAAAGTGTAATGTGTATTTGAAACATTATGGTATTTTAATTATTTTTTTATTAATATATGCTACCTGTAATTACCTTAGTTCACAATCCAAGGAATTCACGGTTTAACTTGCTTATTTAAAACAGCTTGTGCAGTCTAATTTTCATATGAAGAACCTTATTTGACATCTAGAAGAGTTCATAGTTCTTCTTTCACGTATTTTTACGTCAGTCCATGTGATCTGTAGCTGTCACTTTAGATATATATCAATAACTACAAAATAACACTAATAATATTGTAAAATGTTATTATTGTTGACCGAATAAAAATAGTTTTATTTGTATAAAAGGTTCTTTCTATGAAAATTGGACTCTATGTCTTCTGCGTATGTGTTTGTACTAAAATAGCGGACAAAGCTATGACTCGCACACTATTGCCAAATTAGGCACAATTTTCCATGATTGTGGTTTTTCTAATAGTCGTCATGATAAAAAAAAAATCGTTAGTATGGTAACAGTGGTCCATTAGATCGGTCGGTAGTTTGACCTTTCTACTCGGCTAAGAGTCCCGGGTTCGATTCCCGGCAATGCCGAAAAATTTAGCATTAAACGTCGTGTACTGATATAATCAGTTTTTTCAGAAAGTGCACGTTTAGTATTTTAAAAAAGGAAGTAATAGTTGACTTATGCCAAATTTAGTACTGAATTAGGTGACACGCTTCAGTGGCCGAACGGTCTAGGGCGTCACTCTAGTGTTGGACTGGCCTGCTAAAGACTGATAAAATCGGGGTTCGAATCTAAGTCGTGTCTATTGAGGGTGTTTTTCCTGAATGGTTTCCCACTCTCCTCCCACGCAAATACGGGAGGATTACCTATGAAATGTTTACTGCTTAACCCCTACCACATTAAGATTATTTATTATAATTCGAATAACCTGAACAGGTAGTAAGATTCAATGATGAATAAAAATGAGATCCGTGTTGTTGCAGTATGTGGCTGGGTATGTTGGGTGCGCTAGTGGTGTGCGCAGCAACCTCGGTCCCGTCTCGCGAGTGGGTGTGTCCGGACATCAACCGGCCTCCGTCCGCCACTTGCTCGTGTGATCTCCCTCACACACTACGCTGCGCAGGGGACCGCTCCGCGCTGCGCGTCATTGGTCGGGCACTACGCGGGCTCACAGGCGTTTCTCTGCTCGACTGCACCGTGCAGGATGTCGTCAGCCTCGTGGACCCAGTGCTAGAGGTGACTATCCTGTCCCTGACTCCGATGTTGGTGGTGGAAGCGCATTCAAATGACAACAATCTACTATTTTATTAGTTTTAATTATATTCATTTTAATTTTAGTAAGGAGAAATATGAAATTTATAATAAAAGGAACATACATAGATGGAACAACTAATTGGATTAATTGGTACAACTTCTTTGATCAAATTGAACAATATATTCAAGAGAAACTCTTATATCATAAAATTTAAGTCAATTAAAACAGGCATAATAACATTTCTAAAAATTATATTAGAGATTATTCATTAATGAAGTTAAACAATTAATTTGTGTAAGACAAGTAAAATTGTAATTCTGTGTGTAACACTTTATAAAAGTATTATTATTATTATTATTATTATTATTATTATTATTAGCACCGCGTCTTACTACCCGTTCGGGTTATACTCACTTACGCTAATGTGTAATGGTAGGGTGATTGTGAGATGAAATGGAGGACCTACAGTTTAACGTGGAATCCGAACCACGGTGGAGGCCTGGCTTTACCCACATTCACAAGATGTCTTGCCAGAGGTGAAGGAAGGGTTTGGTAATCAGATAAATCTGTGCCGGGACCGAGGATTGAACCCCGGCCGCCAGCACAGAAGTCTGACACCTTACCCCTAGACCGCCAGGTCACCTATAAAAATAATAAAATTTAGGATTTACTGATAAGCAATGAGTTAAAAAAAAATGCAAATTAACTACATTAGAGTTAATAATATTATAATTAATGACTTTAGGAAATTTTTGAATACCTGAGATGAATAGCTAAGGTTAATGAAGTGTTGAATAACCAAAATTAATAGGCAGACCAGTATGGTAACAAAATGAGTAAACAGCTTAAAAATACGTTGACAAAGAAGATACGGTCAATATTCAATAGATTAACCAAAGACTGTAACAGGATGATTTATAGAAAGTTAAATAGTTGACATGTTGTTATTTGTGAAACTTTCACAATTAAACACTCAACAGTATAGAATTAACATGAAACAAATTAAAATTGAAATTAAGACATAACATTCAACATAATTAAAAAAATAGTTATTAATAACGAATGTAGGAATTTAATGCTAAAACCTTGTTGTTCGAGTCAAATGGTTTTAAAATTAAGCATGTGTTAACCATCGAGACAAAATTAATTAGAGATTTACTGGAAATAATAGGTGTGTCATCAAGGTTCTACTAAATCAGTTATGATATGTTGTAATTATATATATATTAATACATACGAGTTAGTGAATACAAAGGAAGACGTGTATTATTGTTATAAAGTGTTTCACACAGAATTACAATTTTGCTTGTCTTACACAAATTAATTGTTTAACTTTATTACTTAATCATCTCTATTAAGATTTTTAGAAATGTTATTATGCCTGTTTTAATTCACTTAAATTTTATGATATAAGAGTTTATCTTGAATATATTTATCTTCTGGTTGTTTCTGAGTATATATTGTTCAATTTGACCAAAGACGTACCGATTAATCCAATTGGTTGTTCCTTCTAAGTAGGTTCCTTATATTATAAAAAAATACATATTTTATTAGTGTTATTTATTCAAATATATCTTTTTTCCGGTCAGCATTTACTATATTATTATTACTATTATTTGATGATAGTATATACATCAAAAGTTAAAGCTGTAGTAGATCATTTGTCTTAAACATTTAAGAGTAGAACTAGAAGTGATTTTTCTTGCTTGGTCATTCTATGAAATAGTGAGGGGGGAAATGAAATACCAAAAGCCAAAGTTGTTGAACTTTTTGGATTTTCTTCATTTTTAGATTGATAACTAGTGATGATTGTATGAAATTACTGCTGTTCAACACTAGGGGCCCCTTTAAGAGCACATGCCCATCAGCTTTGTGATGCATTCGACTAGAAATCGTAAATTTACACGAACACTATGGCATGTGGATCATTGATGATTAAACATTAATTGAGATAAAGCGTTAACAGAAGCTCCTAATACTGAACATTGTTGTAATATTAAATGATATTTGGATAAAAACTGCATTGAAAAGGCCGTTTTTTGACCATTTTACAATGGCTTCACAGATAAGCATTGTTCACAAATCTTCATTCTGTCATAATAGACACATACTGTAGTTATTAACAAGAAACTTTGTCACTTTGTCCCCCATCGTCACCGCGGGAAATGTCGAGTAATCATTCAAATACTAATGCACTGCACACATTTCTGACATATCGTAGGTGTTTTCTTTTCCCTTTTACTTCCCCATACCTCGCGCGAGCTGAGTTGGGCCTGCTATGATGAACGTTCCCAGGGAACCCTTGATATATTTTTTTAACTTGAATTAGATTCACATTTGTACCGAGATATACAATTTTTATTTTATCTATTTACATTTTTTCTTTTTCCAAGACTTCTAATTTTATCTGCAAATTTTGTATTTACTCATTAGCTATGTGTAACATGAGCTATGAATACAAAAATAGATTTATTTGAGTCCAAAATAATCTGTATTTGTATGTTATTTAAAAATATCTTTGTTCTAAAGAGGAAAAAGTTTTGAAAATAGCATTTTTACTAAACATTACATGTCCTTTTCATTGTATTATGAGTCAAAGCCGTATTTAAAAAATCAATCCTTTATCTGTTGATTTATTTTTTCAAATTCTGTTCTGTTATATAATCAGAGTACGATAATTAATTAGTTACAACATTTCTTAAATAATTGTTTTTCTAAGATCATTTGACTACAGTACAGAACAGTGTGTTAAGTAATTTCACCTAACACGAGTCACATGGAATGACCCAGCTGGCGTGAGCCATATTTTAAAATAACAGATCATTTATTAAAAAAATCTCTGGATCTTTGGACGTCTCGGTGCTCCAGTAGGCGGCCCCCTTAAGGGAATATGATTAAGAAGGTGAAATTATTAAGGTAATGAGCCTCTAACTATCCACCTGAAAGGGAAACGTAAGCCCAAATTTAGAAAGGAAGACACTCCCATTAGGGTGGAGGGGAGGGTCAAACTCCGGCCTCCCAAGTAAAGAGTCTTCTCACGAGTAGTTCCCTCTCCTGCCGCAGGGCGTGTCGCTGCACGGGCTGGTGGTGAGTTCCGGCGAGCTACGACGTGTGTCTGAGCGAGCTTTCTCTCGCCTGGTGGGGCCCCTGCAAGCCTTGGGCCTGCCCAACAACCGCCTAGAGTCAGTCCCCACAGGGGCCCTAGCGATCCTCTCCTCGCTGGACCGGCTTGACCTATCACACAACGTGCTCCGGTCCCTCACCGGACGATCCTTTCGGGTGAGTCTTTAAAAGTGCACTTACAAATTATCTTAACCTAGAACAATACACACACAGTATAATCCCGACTATCCGAGTTTAACGGGACCAGGGGGAACTTGGATAACACGGAACACTAGGTAGATCACGACAAATCAACTAGCTGCAGCGGTAACGCTCAATGTCAGGCAACTGACTCGAGTAAATCTAGCGGAGGACAGTAATACTGACGGCGCCACAGCAAAGTGGAACAGGCTGGAAACAATTCATGATGATGATGATGATGATGAATATTTGTATTGTCTCCGCGTTTTACTACTTGTTCAAGTTATACACATATTGGCTAGTTACGCTAATGTGGTAGGGAAGAGGATGGTTGAATTTATAGGAAGTGTACCCGTATCTGCGTGGAGGAATATTGGAAAACCATTTAGGAATAACCAACCTTGGTGCACTCGACTGGGACTCAAACCCCCTATCTTCTCGTTACCGGCGCGGCGGTCCAATCTATTGCCAGTGTGTCGCCTTACACCATTTGATAATCAAAATGGATGATTTTAAAACTATCATATGGGTCAATAGTTTAATATTACGGACTTATTCGATAGCGTCTATCACTGGTCATACACTTATTGCCCATTTCTGAGGTTTCAACTAGAGATGTGTTGTTTCTCTTGTAGGGCCTGACTAACCTCACATTCCTTGACTTGAGCGACAACTCTCTGGGACGCCTGGACGCCAACACCTTCTCTCCGCTGCCGGTCTTGCTGACCCTGCGACTGAAGGGGAACAAGTTAGGCGTGGCAGGTGTGGCAGCCCTGCAGGGACTCCCCGCTCTTCAGGAATTGGACCTGGGGAGTAACCTTTTGGGTGGACCTCTGGGACCCAAAACTCTACCTCCTTTACTGTCTCTTAGAGTGCTTCAGGTAGGTACACCATAAAATATCTTGAATTTAAGTTTTTTAACCCCCATTAGGTTAACTTAGGAAGTATTATCATACATCTACACGGTAGAGAATCCTTTCCCCAAAAATTTAAACTTTTACACAATTTTATTTTTATTTGTCAATCTAAAAAAACCCAAGGATTTACTCAAACCAAAAGATTGGTGATGTTTTTTAATTTCCACGTTTTACTACTTGTTCGGGTTACATACATATATACTAATTATGCCGATTTAGGGATGAGTAAAGTTGAATTTAAAGGAAGTGTACCCACATTTGTGTAGCTAGAGAGTGGAAAACCATTTAGGGAAAAACCACCCTCAGTACATCCGACCAGGATTAGAACCCAGATCTCTCTCATTGGCAGTACATTCTAATAAGAAAATGACACCTTAGACCATGCAGCCACTGAAGCCGGTGGTGATTAGTTATTTGTCACTCAAGGAATAAATGAAATGGAAATCAAAATTAAAATATATGGTAATTGATAGTGGTATGGGAAGGTCAATTTTTAGATGTGAACTCAAAGTGAAGCTTGAAACATGTAAAGCAAAGTTGACAGCATGGTTTGTTTTTGCTATCATATAACACTACTTATAATTATTAAACTACCCAAATGGTAAATATAGGTAAAAAGAGAGGCTCACAGAAAAAAAAATAAAGCACTGCATATTATTTTATCCCAACACCGCTGCATTTATCTATGCTTACGTTATAGATGACATTCTCCAGTCATTGTTAAACTACTGTTTATTAGATGTTATAAAAATGATATGCTGAAATATGTAATATTTAATGAATAAGATATTTCAAATATGTTTATCAAAGTTTTCTTCTACCTTCAAAATATTTCGAAGCTGCGGAGGTTATTGTGGTTGTCGAAGTTTAAGGAAATTTGACCTTAACATTTTGAAGCTTCCCACACCATTATTATTATATCAGTTAATAGATAGTGAGAGGAAATGGCCACACTCCTGAGTAGTAGTAACAAAACTTGTCTTTTTTCACAGGTGTTGCTATATTAAATTTTGTTAAAAATCAGTAACATATTTGTATTATTATAACTGTCAATACAAAATAATGTCATTCTTAAATTATTTTTTATCTCTTTATGGTTTATGTATGCATCTATTACTGAAATTCAAATTGAAGTATTTGTAGCAAAATGTATTGTTTTAAATTACTTGAACTTGTTTTAATTCAAACTCGATATGAACTAAAATTACCGGTGAAAAAGTTGACTTCCACTACCCTAAATACCCACTTTGATGGTTGCATCACCTAAGGCATCACTGTCACAATACACCGGACTGCCGATGACAGGGAGATAATGGTTTGAATCCTGCTTGGGTGTATTGACAGCGTTTTTTTTTTTCTAAATAGTTTTAGACTGTCCCTCCTTTCAAATGCTGGTATACTTACTATAACTTTAACCTTCCTCAGCCCAAACACATTGGTGTACTTAGTTCATATGCATGTGACACAAACGAGTAATAGGATGCACTGACCAAATTTTATTTTATCTTAATTTATTTTGACAAACAAAATATTTTTCTTACAAAAACGGAAAAATATTGGCCTTAACTAGAGTCTTCACCCATTCTACCTTAAGTGCCCGTAATGGTGACAAAGTTTAGCTTAGTACACAAAATTATAATAAAGGGCTATGTGTATCACTCGATTGATTAGGTAGAAATAATTCCGATGGCCTTCAATTTGTTTATTTTAGCTGCCCCACAACCAGCTGAGTAGCATCCGTAGCGACGCCTTGTCAGGGGTGGCTACCCTGATGACCTTATCCCTCCACCACAACCAGATAGATGTACTAGAGGATCACGCGTTCCGATCACTTTGCTCGCTCACTCAGCTCGACCTTGCACACAACCGCATCGTGGCGGTGTCCGGGAGCTCACTGGCCCACTTGACCCAGCTGGTTCAACTTGACCTGTCGCACAACTTCCTGAGGGCACTCACGGCGGATCTCGTGCTTCCACTGCGCAGCCTCAGAGAACTGCGGCTGGACGATAACGACATATCGATGGTGACAGCGGACGCACTACCCGCACTTTCCGCCCTCCGCAGACTCACACTTGCAGGTAACGTATCACACTTTCTGGGAATATGCCCCCCTTTTGTTTACCTGATTATTCTGAACTATGAAACTTTGATATATGTTTTTCCATGCAGGCTCAATCTGATATAGTCTTTAACAACATGTCCATAACTAGGGGTTTACATAGCTTCAAAAATTTTGACTTCACTTTAAATATTTGTTCAATAGTAGAGGAAGCAAGACAGATTGTTTGGTCTTGTAATGAGGATGTTAGCATACATGAGAAAATATAGGGAGCAAGAGTGAGATGGTATGGGCATGTAATCAATCTTAAATCACCCTGTTTTAAATATAAGTTACAAGACTTCACACTTAGTCATTTTGATGAAAAATCTAATTTGATTACTCTTTTCTTCAATCTAAGCTGCCTGGAGAGTTGCGATTTATTTCTGGAAAACCTGATAAACACAGGGAATTTGGTAGTAAGAAAATAGAGGCAACCCTGGTCTAGCTATCAACCCTTGTATGCAGCATGTAATGGAACAGGTTCTATAGGCACATGCCCAATTTAGTGGTTGAATGGTCTAAGATGCCACATTCATAATGGGCTGGACTTCCAACAATAGGGATATCGAGATTCGATTCCCAGTCGGGTAATTTTCCATGGTAAGATGTGCTGATTGTAACTTATATGTAATATTCAAGTCTTTATCTTTTCTTAGAAGTTAAGAGTGTGGGTACCCAATACAACAGTCAAAAAGGATTTTTTTTAATTCAATAAGCTAGCACAGTTAATTAATGTCATGCACGTTAACTAGCATCAATAGCTGTTTATATATGACAAAAAACTACATTTTATTAAATCAGAGTGTACATGAAAGTTTAGCTCTTTCATGTTGCGTGTGTACTTGTTTCAGACAACCCCTTGAATTGTGACTGTAGCATGTCACCGTTTGCTGAGTGGTTGACGAACACGAGCCAAGTACCGCCTTTAGACCGAGAAACGCCAGTCTGTGCCACACCCCCTTCGCTAGAGAACGGTCTCTTGGGTGAAGTATCTCCCGAGGATCTGGTGTGTGGGGAGGAGAGCGATGACCTCGCTCCACCAGGAGGTCCCTTGTCGCCGACACTTCCCGTCTCGACACAGGTCATGCTCCGAAGCTTCCAGTATGATGGTGCCATCATTACCCTGGTGTGGCATGTCGAGGTGGCGGCCCTCCCCTACTCCTGTGATAACCTGTTTGTGTACGAGGAGATCGGCAGTCACGAGGTGCTTGTCGAGTCTAGCCCTCTACACTGTAATTCTTCGGAAGTGGCCAGCTCTCAAGTGCTTCCTGTGTCCTTTCCTAGTGAAGGTTACCTACCAGGACGTCGATACAGGTATTGTGTGGTGCTACTGGTGGGCGGTGCGGCAACCTCGGACGAGATGGTGCTAGGTCTGGGCTGCAGCGATGTTATACCTCTCGTATTGACGACATCTCAGTTTGAAGCCCGGTCGGAGCCAGTTTTCAGACCTGGGTTGTCCAGCATCAGCATCGCGTCTCTTCACGCCAACGTAACTTCGGCGGGGACAATGCTGGTGGGTGTTCAGATATGGAACCAGGTGCCATCCCAGCCCAAATGCCTTCTCACAGCAGCAGTGTTCGCTGCGGGCGCCTTGGTTGTCCAAAGACATTTCAATTGCTCGGCGCCCCATGTGGCCATCCCGGGCCTCTCCGCGGGGCCTTACCGTGTGTGTGTGTCTATAGGAAACTTTCCGTCGACAGGGCCGCATTCTCGGTGTATCACTGCACATCAAGCTCATGCCCCGAGGGGCATGTCGGGGCTTGATGTGGTGTTGCCCGCGTGCTTCGCTGTGCTCACATCGTTACTTCTTTTGGGCTTGTATTTAGCGATCAGACATTTCTCTCGTCAGCCAAAAATACTACAGACACATCAATGTTTCCTAGCAGGGCCCCCCGAGGAGCAACAACACTCGCGATATGTCAAGCTGCATGCCACTACCAAGCTCTGAGCTTACAACAGACAACTACAACAAAAAGTTCATATAAAAACACTCTAATGAAAGTGTGCCACAAATATTTGTGAACTAAATAAGGGCATTTCATGATCAAGTGCTTGCTTTGAAAGTTTATGAACATTTAAATAACGGTTTAGTGATATATTGTCATACGTGGAAGATGGAACAGGAAATGTGGATAGAAACAAATAAAAGGGAACAAACACAATGTGGCCTTAAAAATTAAAAGTAGAACTCGGTTCACATTTTACACTGTTGCCACTGGACATAGAAGTTACAACTGTCTCTATAAGAAAATCAATCGTTTACACATAATCCCCCGACATAAGTTTCATTCTATGTGAATTCATCAAGAGTGAGTGTGAAACATGAACTTCCTGAAACAGGAAACCAAAAAAGCATAAGGGACAAAAAAAAGTAGATTGGGGGAACGAATGATAGGCTACTTAGATAGGAACATGTAAAAGGAACTAGTAAAATTAAGAACAAACATAGGAAATGTACATTGGATGTTTATATTAGAGAGTCCTGTCATTCTTTACCAATTACCTGTTGTTTTGGTGGTAGAGTAAGATAAGTTGCAACACATTTTGAACAGTAATTTTATCTGAATTATAGACTCGCAATGAGCAATAACGCATAGCTTTAGTTAACAATTTAATGATTCTGATTAAGTGTTAACATTTCTTTTGTATATAGTAGGGTACATCAATTCATATTTAGTATTAAGTCTACCAGTATAATAATCCGCACTGCCACTTGTGTATTTAATAACAAGTTATATTTTTATTTATGAAAAATAATTATTACTGACACAGATGCTACTAGTGACAGGTCAATTTGGTTATCCACTATATTTTTTCTACCAGAATCAGCTTCAGTTTCAGAAAATTGTTTATTGAGTTTTCATTTTTTGTTAGCACAATATCTTACAACCCATTCTGTCTTTGTACTAATTACACTAATGTGTTAGGGATTAGGAAAGTTAAATTAAGAGGAAGTATACCCGCATTTATGTGGAAAACAATTTTAAAAAAACTCACCCCCAGTACACCCAATCGGGATCAGACCCCAATCTCCCCATCTAGTCTACTGCGAGAGTAGAGCACAAGAACTAAACAAAATAATGAAAACTGTAAGTATAATATTATAACATTTTATGAAAATGGGAGTTTAATACATTTTCATTGCCTTTAATAAAGCTGTAGCGCTAGATAAAATGAAAATAAACTAAGGTATGCCAATATAAAAGATTGTGAAAATGAGAGTGAACATTTACCTAAAAAGAGGGAAAGAAAAGAATAAGCAGCAAATAATAAAATAATGTGTTTAAGGTTATTATGATTATTCTTTCTGTTTACCCCATAGTTACAGGTGTGCAAAGTCAACTTTTTCAATCCAAAGCGAACTCAAATCGAGTATACGAAATATTCTCGAAGCCGAATCGGAGTTTGAATGTTTTCTTTTAGTTATTTTATGCTTGAAAATATATTATATTATGGTGTTTTATATAACTTAATGCACTAATACCCAGTATTACTTGGAAAATGTTTTATTGCACCATTGTTTGTAATAGTTCATGTTAATCTGACAAATCACAAATTACAATTAAATTACTTAAGTTTTTTTCCATATAAATATTAATTTGTAATGTATAAAAGAGCTCAGAATGGCAGTAATTGAACATAAATTTAGTATTTTAGCTGTCAAAATTTGTATTGACGAAACTTCGAAGCTGGAATTTGTTTTGAAGCAAAGTCGAATCTGATGTTTGTTTCAAAGCTAAGTCGAAGGTTCGAAGTTTTACAGACCCCTACCAATAGTATTATATTTGGAAGAATGTTCATGAAAGTGTATAGAAACATATAAAAGGTAAGAATACAATATGACTTTTACAGTGAAAAGAAGAACACTGTTCACACCTTACATTGCTACCATTATACAAAGACCTAAGGCTGCCTCTTGAAGAAAATCAATCATTACCGCCCAATCCCCCAACCTAGGTTCCATTCTATCGAAATTCATCAATAGGTAGTGTGAAATGTGCAACGCAAATTTCTAAAAGAGGAAATCAAAACACAAAAAGGGTCATTTCAGGGGCGGCTGCCCAAAGCGCCAGCTCAAGGAGGCACCAAACAGAACACCAACTTAATTTAACTTATCCTGAGCGTGATAGGAAAATAATTCCCAAACTTCTCAACTCTAAGCCAAAAGCGTGAAAGTATTTATATCTATTTCATCTTTATAAGAATGCAACATGTTATATAATGGCCTATTACAACATTAACCTTTATTATTACATGCTACATGTATTATAATATACAAAAATTGTTATCAAGTTATTACAACTATAAGCACCTACAACTAGAATCGTAGTACCATCATGAAGATAGCGCCAGTTCTTTATAGTTTATCTTACATTGAGCGTAATTCATCTTGCTAACAATGATTGTTAATACATTTTTAATTTTGCACAATATATAGTAAAACTAGAAGTAGGATTAAAATGATCTTATGTTAATTATTTTAGGGAGAATATTCATAAAGAAGTAATTTGACTGGTTGGCTCAAAGACCAAGCAACATTTTTGAGTGAAGTATTAAAAGTGAAATATTACTCAATTATTTTAGACTGCAACCTTGCTGTAAGCCACATCAAACAAATGACTTTAATTACTCTATTTGTGTCCTGCATCGTAAAAAGAGACATGCATACACGGGCATTCTTTGGAATTCGTCCCAATAAGTAGTTCAATAGGGGAATCTCCAACACACACCCCTTTGACTCGACAGGAAGATATGAAGATAATATTGAGTAAAATGTGTGGACAAGGATGACAATGGAGGGGACATGTTGGCATCCAGACCAGGATCCTTAGCATGAACACCTGATAATTTTTTGTACCATACAGTACCCACTCTATAGATGTGGTGGTAAATGATGCTTCTCTATCCTGCAATGAAGCTGTGGTCTTTTTCAGTCCTGACAAGAAATATATAATAATTATTTGTATGCCTCTACTTATCGATGGTTTGTGTAACGAAACATGTGTCACCTTTTACCACAAACCCCCTTTGTGAGACTAACTGGGAAAGTCGTGTTGATGCTTTAACTCCTTTTCGCTACCGGGCTGGTGAAATATACGATGCTTTTTATCAGCTAATCCTAGAACTGATGCATTTAGTAAGAATAATGCTTTAAGTTTGGCCAGAAAGCTAAAGAGTTTCAAGTTTGTGTGTTATCTTATTGTATGGCATGCAATTCTCATTAGGATCAACATAGTCAGAAAAATACTTAAAAGATAAGTTATGAATGTTTTAAAGGCAGTTGAGCAAACTGTAAAAATAAAAAGTTTCTTAAAATAAATAGTCAGATAGAGGTTTTCAAGAGACAATGGTTGATGTAAAGAAAATGGCTAAAATTCTTAAAAATGAAACAGAGTTTCCAGCTGAATTGCAAGTGCACCCATAAAAAAAATAATTCAATTTTACTATGAGTCACAAGACGAACTAACTGTGGGGTCCTAAAAGAGGCCTTCAAAGACAACTTGTTTTTCTACGTATTGGAACATGACATGAAGTAAGTAAACGAACAATTTGTTCAAATTAACACAAACAAAGACATAGTTATTTTTATTTATGAGGTTAAAAGTCATGAAAGGGATGAACAGTTACAAAAATGTACAAATTTTCAGATGGCACTACCTGACAAAGAACAAAGTGACATTAATGATATCAATAATTTGTGCTAATTTCTTTATTATATGATAAATATGTAAATGACTCATTGGATGTATTAAAATTTATCCCTGCCAACAATCTAAATATTTCAAATATAGTTTCCAGATATAACAGCAGCCCTCCGAATCTTACCCACCCCTCCAGTGACCGTTGCTTAGGGAGAAAATATCTTGTCAAAATTAGAACTCATTAAGAACTATCCAACACCTTAGCTCAGTCGGTATCGTGTCTGCCTACTGAGCTAAGGGTCCCGGGTACGATTCCCGCCATGGTCGAAAATTTATTATTGATGAAACGTGGGTATACCCTTTCACAGTAATGAATTAACGAGCAGGGCTGGTTGCTGTACCGGTCCTAGTCTTAAGTTATATTATAAGGCATATGAAACTAGGATAGCCCCAGTAAGTCGATTGTGGAAAATATATGGCTTGAATTAAAAAAAAAGTGATCCAGGTCACATGCTGGAAACAGTGATGGATCTAAAGAAAATCAAGAAGAGAACGTGCAGTTTTGATGTAGGCCTATAATAATTGTATGCATTATATTATCAATTTAAATATAGCATGAAGTATGTAAAAAAAGTTAGTTTTTTAATAGGCGAATGTATAGGATATTGTAGACATCTTTAAAAAAATATATTATGTGCCTATTCTATGCTAGATTTGGAGATTATTTTATGTTAGAGGTGGGGATAATTTTTCTATCACACCAAGACTACATTAGTTTTAGGATTGCTAGGTGTGCGAATAATTTTAATTTTTTCCTATAGTATCCTGGAACTACAAGGGGGCGCCAAAAATGAAATCCTGCCTGGGTGCAAAATTTATCTTGAGCTGCCCCTGGACCATTCTTCAAATTATAATACAAATTAGCTCACAAAGCAAAAAGAGGTTTTGCTTATAGAAATTTGTTTACCCATGGTAGAATGGTGTGAAAATATGGTAACATTTAAATTATAAGTATAGTATAAGTATAGTAGATAAAGAGATAAAATGAAAATATAAACAAGTTTGAACTTGATATAAACAAGTTAATTTTCTAATCCAGTGGTGCCCAAACTCCATTGGTTTACATCATTATCATCATCATCAACTGTGTCCAGCCTATGGCTAGGTCATTCGAGAAAAATGCTCCAATTTACCTCTTTCCTTCTACCATTGTTCTCCTTTCACTCACACACTTGTTATCTACTCCTCCCATCTCTCTCCCACCCTTCGCCTCAATCACGTATCCATGATAATTTACCCTCTATACATTTCTCAGCTCTACTCCAAACATCACTATCCATTGGCTTAAAACCCATATAAATTGGAATGCATATTTAGGGATCCACCATGGTTTACAGTGGAATTTTTACTTGTATAAAAGTACCCATTTTTTTATCACCGCTTCTTATTATTTGTTCAGTTCATACGCATGTATAATAACTACTCTAATGGAATAGGGAGAAAGAAGGAAGCATTTCAGAGGTAATCTACTCGCTTTTACATGGAAGGACAGTGGGAGACCATTTAGTAAAAATAACCTTCTAGACCAGTGGTTCCCAAACTTTTTCGAGTCACCGCCCCCTTGGTTCCAAAAACTCATGCTCAGCGCCCCCTATCATTTACTCTAAAAAATCAATACTCATAATAGTGGTTTTCAATGAATAAAATAGCAATAAAATTCAAGGGTGGAACAACTATTAATTGAATATTTATTCAAAATTAAAATA
Source organism: Timema monikensis (assembly GCA_902151445.1). NCBI lineage: Eukaryota > Metazoa > Arthropoda > Insecta > Phasmatodea > Timematidae > Timema > Timema monikensis. Next base: position 76,371 of record CABFVZ010001034.1, read on the forward strand.
TATTGTTTAAGTTGATTTAATTAAACATGATTGATGAGCTCGATACAGTGATAATCTTTTCAAACTTATTAAATACTACATATTATTAGATACCACATTTAGTAACTAGGTAGAGAACATCACTATTCTGTAAATTCTTAATGTGATGGATGAGCTTGATGAAATGATACTAGTTTCACAATGTCTGGATTAATGTCACTTAACATAAGTCTTAAATCACCACACTTAGTAATCTGGAGTCGATTTCTTTGCTTGGATAGAAGTAGGCTGACCACACTAAAATCACGTTTCACCAAATACGATGTTGGAAATGCAATCAGGAACCTCTTAACCACTCTCCATAATGCAGGATAGCAATAAAGAATTTCCTTCTGTAAACAAAACTCCTGGTACGATTTCTTAAACTTTGGTTTCAGCTCAATTAGTTCTTCCTCCAATGCTCCAACTTCTTCACTAACTGAAAATTGACTTAATACCAAGTCTGTAATTTTCATCATAGCAAGATCTTTGAATCGATCAGCCATATCTTCATGCAGCATATTCAAATGGTCACAAAAAACTTGAAGATCATCATCTTGTATCCCGACTTTCTTTTCTAGCTCTGATAAGCTCAGAAATGGGTATAGCTCGTGACAGCCTATATTGTGCTTCAGTATAGTTAATTTTGCTATAAATGTAGATACAACAGATTTGGCTTTAATAAGATTGGTGTCATTGCCTTGCAACTGCAAATTCATTTAATTGATCTTTGCAAATAGCTCAGACAAATAAACAATGTCATGGTTGATTTCTTTGAGTTCATTACTGAGCAAAGCATTCGTGTCTTCAAACTATTCCACAACAGTGTCAAAAAGGTTATAAAAGCGTCTCTAACAGTTTCCTTTAGATATCCAACGAACTTCAGTGTGACGCAACAAACATTCAAAGTCTTCATCATTCTCAGCACAGAGCTCCCGGAATAGTCGATCATTGAGAGCATGTGCTTTAATTTTATTCACTGCAGTAATAACAGTGTGTAATGAATTGTGTAGGCGTCCACTGAGATTTTTTGCAACCAGATGTTGGCGATGAATAACAAAGTGAATGGTAAAGATATTTAGCACTGATTTTTTCAAGTAACGACACACCCACGGTAGCGACCAGTCACTGATGGTGCTCCATCAGTTGCACAAGCAAGTATGTTAGTAAGTGGAATTTCCTTTTCTTTGAAAAACTCCTCAACAACATGCAATATTGACTCTCCTCTAGTATTGTTTTTTAGTTGCCTTGCAAATAACAACTCTTGAGCCAAACTCTCGTCGTTTATAAAATGCACACAAGCGAGAAGTAAAGATTCATTGCCTGGCAAAGTTGACTCGTCCAGCTATAATGCAACTTCTGTTGTCCTTAGTGGTTGCACAGTAGATCTTCCACATTCTCAGCCATTTCATCTATGCGTCTTTGCACTGAATTGTTGCTGAGAGAAATCATTGTAATTATATCATGTGGTGACTTATGCAAAACAGTATTCAGAGCCTCACTAACCGCTGGAAGGATGAGTAATTCACCAATTGTATGAGGCTTTCCAGACTTATCAATCAACAATGAAATGTTGTATGATGCATGCAAACCATCAGTTTGTTGTTGTGAACTATTGAAAATCATGTTTAACAATGTTGGCCGCTTTTGAAACTTTTCACGAAGTGATTGAAAGAAGGTTAAGTTCTTATCTGCCTTGTCAGGATGTCTTTTTTAAATGTCCAATGAGTCTGGAAGGCTGCATAGCCTCGTTAAAAAATACCTTTTCACATAACAGGCACATTGGTAGCTGATGGTTTGTTGATGCAGATATAAATCCATACTTATGATATTCCAAACTATATTGTTTACATTTCTTTTTTGATTTTTCTGCTTCTGCCATTTTTAATCTTAAAAAAAAAAGAGAGAAGATTTTAGGCCTATTTAAAAAAGTGTTTTTCTGTTGCTTCCTTCAGAACTTTACAACCATAACATTAAATTTTGTTTCAATAATATATGTATGAATAATTATTAACACAAAAAAAAAAGATTAATTCAGAGTTACATTTATTTTCATTTTTTATATACATTTTAAAAATGATTTTGCTACATAATTATTTATATACACATTTTGTAAGTGAATATTAAATAAATATTTGAGCTCTAGATTAGGAATCGGTACTGAATTTAGTTTTAATTCTTTTATATTTTTTATAACGTCCATTTAAATTTTAAACTTTTAATATTGAGTAGGCTGCAACAAAAATAACATGTTTGTAGCTTCTAATCTCGATTCATAATCAACGTGTTGAATAATTTAAAACACAGGAAAATAAGTATCACGCTTAATACTATTTTGTTCAGGACTTAACAGTAAATCTTGAGGAGACAACAAAGAAACAAGAACACATCACAACACTTTCTCAAAATGAGATATAATGAATGGTCTGAATAGCTCTGGTGATGTGGCCTCAAGAAGGGAAGGATAGCGTGTGACGTAGTCTCGGACAGAGGGTGAGAATGCATGACGTAGCTTAGAGAATGGAGGGTTTACGAGGAACATGACCTTGGAAAGGGAGGAAGAAACTTGAAGCAAGAAAGGTATTTTGCTGGTCAAATATAAATAAACAACACACTCGGAAAATACCAGTTGAGTGCCCCTCTACCACGCTTTTGCTTCTTACCACCCTCTTGCAACTTTGCGCACCCCGATGCAATCCCACCGTCCCCTTTGGGAACCACTGCTCTAACCCAACCAAGATTTTAAACCCAACTGCCCCATCTTAAGTAGGCCAGTCTAACATGAGAATCTTAGATCATTTGGTCACAGAAGTGGGTAATGTCAAATATATGATTTAGTTTAATAGTACACAAAATGTTAAGTTTGTATTATATAGATACCTATATATTACTCACATACTCTACGGCATCAGGAACTCAAAAGTTCACTGCCACACTTACAAAAGTACGCCACCTATCCCTTTGATCTAGCTCTATCCAGTTCACCTTATTACACCTTATCCCTATCTTGAGCAAGTTCTATCCAGTCAACCTATTACACCCTATCTCTTTAAGGTCCATTATAATGTTATCCTCTAATCTGTGTCTAGGTCTCCCCAATGGTATCTTCCCATTGGATCTACCAATCAATACCCTGAACAAGGTTCTAGATTCTCCCATCCATGTCCTGCCCACGATATCTATGAGGCTTGATCATCCTAACAGTGTCTTGTGATGAGAACAGTTGTAATGATACTGTTTTGAGCCACTCTAATGTATATGATAAGTCATGGATGAAGTATATTTTTCTTTAAAGAACTGTGTGTGAATTTTCCTGTTAATACTTCATCCATGGATGACCAGGCAAATTTGAACGATTTTAAACTTAGTACAAGATTCTAAATTCAAGTTATATCTTAATAACTAGTACCACTTTAATTAATCATTTATTTTACTGAGTTTCAAGCATATTGGGAATTTTCTGAAGTAAATTTAAATATATTACATTCTAAACCGTCTTTGTTTAAAAACTTCTTCTGTTCTATTTAAAACTGTGGTGATGAGTTGGCCACCTTTTACACCCAATAGGAAGCTAGCCTTCACAACATCAGACTGCCAGCTAACACTAAAGACAAGGGGTCCAAGAAGCAAGGGGTAGGTCATTTATAAGGGGCTGGAGCAGCTTCTGCGCAGCTAGCTCTAGGGCCTACTCTGGTTCTAGCTCTCCGTGTCAGTTGGTTGTAAGAACTATGTCACTTTAATGTTGAATTAAAATATTAAAAGTGTAATTAATTAAATAAATCTTATATAAAATTGAAATTTACTAGTTTCAACCTATAAGCGAAAAGAAAAGAACTAACAAGTAAATCCTACAGTGGGCTAGGTTCATAGAATCATCACATAGCCGTGTGATAGCACATGCGCAGCAAGACAACTGGTATCCAAACCTGGGGACATATGAACATAAATACGGTATCAATATAATTGCTGCCCAACCATGGGGCGTGAAAGGGTACTTGTATCATCACCATCAAATCAGAATCCAGTGTATGTAACTCATCATTATGTTACCTCCTCCATTCCCCAGTAGCCCGATTCCTTTTTGGACCAAATATTTTACTAAGCACCTCTTTTCTATCATTTTAGGTAATAGGCTACATTTCACACTCATAGAGAACCGGTAAAATTGTTTTGTATAAATTCTGAATTTATATTTCTTGACAGCGGGTGAGATGTCAGCAATTTACTGACTGAGTAATAGCATACATTTACATAATGTATTCTTTTCCTAATTTACAATATTATATCGTTATTGTTAGTTAAAATAGTTTCTAAATATTTAAAACTCCCTAACCCTGTTGGTTGTTAGCAGTAATCTCTTAATTAATGTCCCCAATCTGTGTTATCTGTGTGATCATATACCTAGTCTTTTCAGCGTTCACTTCTAAACCTATTTCTTTACTATCCTCTAATAAAATTTCTGTATTTCTTACAACACCTTCCTTATTATGGCTTAGTTGTATAGTTGCGAAAATAATTATTTTTTACCAGATAAGTGGGTCAATATAAACAAAATTAATGATTTAAGATGATATTTTGACGGAGTAATTATGTTAATATAGCAGGTCAAGAGGAAGACTGAGGGACAGGTGGCTGAAAGGAGTGCAGAGGAGTATGGAGGAGAGAGGAGACGTTGGAGAGGAGCAGATAACAGAAAGTGCGCAAGTTAGAGGAGAAGAATAGAAGAAATTATTAAGGAGGATGAATGGTGGAAGGATAGAGGAAGATGGAGAAATTTTACTTAACTGACCCGGCCACAGGCTGGGAACAGTTGATGATGATGATGATGATGATGACCCACACAGGATTAAACATTTGATAACAAGTCTGTATCAAAATTTTCTTTCAGGGAGGGAGGAGAGGGGGGCCTCATTCTTAAAATATTGTCTGATGACGACAGCAATCTCAAGACTAAATAGGAGGGGGAGAGTGGGACAAATCTGATCTGAATGGGGACAAAATAATATCAAGATTTTGTACAAAAAATATTGAAGTAGTACCCATTTTTCCATTCACTAATCATTGCTATACTTTTTTTTACTTTTAATAGAAAATATTCTAATTTTACATACAATTTTATAAAAACTAATACAGTTTCTATTAAGTCATAAAAAGTACATTAATTATTAGTGAATGCAAGCATGGGCCAGCTGTAATAAATTTTTTACGAAATTTTGACATATTTTTATCTTTGTGTGTGGAATAATTCCTGAGTATATTACATCTTATTATTTACGATGTTTAATCCGGCTAAGAAAGTGAAATTAATTACTACTGTATTTTTTCAGCTAGGAATTTATTACTGTACTATCTTTATATAATAATTTTTAGTTTTTGTTTGGATTTTGGCGGGAGAGGGGGCTTCAGTCCCACAAGGACCCCTTCCCAGCCAGACGTGACTGATAAATAAATAAACAAGAGGTCCCAACTGTGGGGAATAACCTGTTAATGTTCTTAACACTGCATCTCAATATCTTTGCAGGTTATGTACTAATTACAATAATGTTTTAGGGAAGAAGAAGTATATCCATATTTGCATGGAAGGAGATTAGAAATCCAGTTGGGAAAAATCACCCTCAGTAGCATCCTATACCTCTCATCATTAGCAAACCAGTTTATTTTGAAAGTAATTCCTAAGACCATTCAACCACCAAAGCGGATTACTATTTATTAACCCATGAAAAGGTGGTATGCATCTTGAAAGTTTTGTCAGACCATTAAAAAATATTGTGTTACCTTGAGTGGACATAAAACTTAAAAACAACAACATCATAGACACAACAATTTTAATAATGCACTTTTTAAAATTAAAATTTACTTACACCTTAGAAACGTGTATTTATTCCAAAGTGAATTTTATATCTTAAAAAATATCACCAGTTCTTAAATTAAAAATATGAAATCACACAATTTGTTGACATTTGAATTTGTCCATGAAGTAAATTTTGTATCTGTTTGAAAATTTAATTGAACCTCTCAGTTTACAGTTATATTTTTTCTTAAAAAATTACCCTTAACCAAAATCCTATTAGGCCTTCATTAATAATTATAATCATTAATATAAAATTGAGTATCAATTGAACACGTACATCAGTAATTAATCAGTAAGAACATTGATACACTTAATGCATAAGAAGTCTAACAAGATGTTTTCGGGTAATGAATAATGATCACTATCACCGATAAAATATTAATTACACTAAACTCTTTAAAATATCTTTATAATATGTTATGTAGTGATGTTAAGCCTTTACAATATATTCATAACATGTTGGTGGCATTAAACCTTTAAAATATATTTTTAATATGTTGGTCGAGTTAAACCGTTAAAATATATTTATAATATGCTGATAGTGTTCAACCTTTAAAATATATTTATAATATGTTTGTAACAATAAACCTTCAAAATATATTTTTAATATATTACATTTTAAAGCTATCGAAATGGTTTATTTAAACCTTTAAAATAAATAATATGCTTATATACAAACAGTTTGTAATCATAATAAACAATATAAATTATCTTCAATCCAAATGTTTAGTTATTAACTAAAAATTGTTGTTAGATTAAAAAAGCTCAACAAATTAAAATCTAATGTTTTTTATGTGAACCCACATTGGTGGGCATACAGTCTAAACGTTGAGCTCATTTAGTCTGGTATGCTGATGGTGAGGTCAGGGTTCAAATTCTGGTTGGGTGTCCTGAGGGTTGTTTTCCCTATGTGGTTTTCCATTCTCCCTCCATGCAAATAAGCTAATTAGTGCCAAGATGTGGGAAGAAAATACAGTTTTGTGTGTGATGGGTTTTTACACACCTTAAACAACTAATACCAAGAGACAGAACGAGGGGATGAAATCTCTAAGGAAATGTGCGAGCATTTGCTTGGAAAGAGAACAAAATCCTATTAATAAATAACTGATTCTTAAAGAAAAACCTACATTTTATTAAAGTATGCATTAAAGTTTTTGTTGAAGGAAGAATTGTTGAGAAAAAGAGGGAATAATTTGCGAACAAGCCATTAAGGTCAATAATTATATTTTTACGCTTTATTTTTTAGCAAAAGGCTTAGCTAAAGGAAGGCATTTAAGAGAACCTTTTAACATAGGTATTGAGTTGATTCTTAACAGCTTCAAACCACAATAGTGGGCAACCAGAAAAAAGCTTCGGTCTCGATTTATCCACTTTGTAATAATTCTAATAATTATAAATTATTACCCACTCTTCATGCCTTAATGTGGGTACACTTTCTTTACATTCTACCCTCCTTACCCATACTACAGCAGTTTATTATATCCAATATATCAAAAGTAGAATGTGAGACACTGCTTTCATTTGCCATATTAAAACTGCTGACAAGTCACCTTTGGTGAGCCTAATGGTGTGAACCGAACAGTTAGCGCCAGTTTCAAGTTAATGTGCAGTGTGTGTGTGAGTGTGTGTAGGTATTTAGTAAGACATAGTTAATCAATATAATTTTTGTGGTTTATCAAATTAAACATAGATAGGATAGACATACACATTTACCATAAAATTGTAGGTCTCAAAATTCACAATTAAAACAAAACAAATAATTATGTAATTTTTGGGGTTCAATAATCCCCTTCTTCAGCAGAAGATAATAAAACAAAGACTGGACTATCGCAGAACTTCTAGCCATGCTGCTATAGTCCAGTTGGTGTTTTACTGTCTTCTCCTAAAGTGAGGGACTAAAGTGAGGGACTAATGAACTCCAAAGATTACATAGCAAGCCCATGTGTTTTATTTTAATTGAATATAGCCGTTTGGTGTCATTTTGCCTTTATTGTTATAGTTAATTAAAAAACTTATTTGTTTGTCTCACTACCCATCTCCATCATCAACAAATGTTTCTAGCTTGTGACCGGGCTGGTTTAGTAAAATGCCTCAAACTTCCTTAATTCTTCCCCCATTCTTCTCCTCTCTCACTTGCACACTTTCTGTTATTTGCTCCTCCCATCTATCTTTTGGCCTACCATGTGGTCTTTTTCCCAAATAAATAATTTTAAAAATGTGTAGATATGTTAAGGTACACTGATAGATCCAAACTTTAAATCAAACTAAAACGATGGAAGTTGAAGATGGATATAAATGTTTGGAAATCAGATCCTTTGATATGCACTATATTCCAGTTTAATCTCGGGCATTTCAATGATAAACAGTCATCATCATCAATGGTTTTCAGCCTGTGGCTGGTCAGTTTAATAAAATACCTCCAGCTTCTCTATCCTCCCACCTTTAATTTTGTCCATTTGTCTCCTCACACTCTTTCTGTTATCCGCTACAACCATTTCTTTCTTGGCCTCCCTTGCGGTCTTTTTCCTACATACTTCATTTCCAACATTTTCTTTGGCATCCTCTCTTTTTCCATCGTCATTACATGATAAACCATCTCAGTCTTACTTCCTCTACTATTTCATGTACACCCTCTACCTGCACTCTTTGAACTGGATAACTTCAGTCCTAATATTGTTTCTCCTTGTGACAGCTTGATAAACAGTGATGGGAGTTTAAATATTAATTTCACTAACAAAAAATTATTTTAAATAATTGATAACCAAGTCTTCTTTCAAACATAGGTAGGTACTTATCCTTTTTTGGTACTAGCGGCTAAGAGGTAGGATTTATTAGGAATTCCAGGCCACTCAAATCATATTTACATGCATTTTTGTAAATAATCAATATTTAGCTAATCAACTATGCATCCAGCACACAAACTATCAATGTATCAGTAGGGTATAAACATCAAGTTTTCTGCCATTATGAACACCATGCACCTCTTGAATAGAAAAACAAACTACAAGGGAGTGAAGTTTGTGGCCAATAGAACTTCAAGCCCGTTTTCTCAAGAGTGATACCTAGACCAAACAGCTGGCACTATAAACGTTAACAATTAGGTCCATCTCATTTTGTTAGTGTGGAGGCTTATAGTGCCGGAGTTTATCCTGGTGACCTATCCTAAACTGCTTCAAATTACCAAGCCAAACCTTTACCAATGATATAAGTCAATGTAATGAAGATTATTTAGGAGTTCTTTTGGAGAAAATAAATCTGTAAAATACTATTGATACACTTAGAATTTACAGTCTATAAGTCTAATTTTTATTTAATGCAACCAGTGTATTTAGAAAGTAGATTGAAAGGTTCAATAAAGCAGGGATGTTCATGAGGAAAGTATGAAGCATAACATATATTTAATATTAAGTTTTTTTTAAAGAATTTATGGATCACAGTTTCAAAGACAAAACCAGCTACAAAATTTTCACTTTTTTGACTCAGGATAACAATGCCTATGGTGTTTTTAGGATCTACAATACTAACCTAAAAATATGTAATTAACTACCTGCCGCCCGAACACAATAACACAATCGAGCACCGATTTGGCCCTAGCATGTGGAAATAGAGGGTGATCAGGTTTTATACTAAACCAGTAAGGATTTGAACCAAAGACGTCTGGGGGAGATACAACATATGTTGCTAGAAGTAATAGTTTTTGTATCCACATACTACTTATAATCCTGAAGTAGGGTTGAGGAAAATATAATTTAGAAGAAATGTACCTGCATTTGTATGGAGGTAAGAAAAAACTACCCTCGGTAGGCCTATACCAAACGGGATTTGAAACCAGACCTCATCAATGATAATTCAGTCTATTATAATGATGCCACCTTAGATGCTGCGACCATCAATGTAAGTGGCAGAAATAATGTCTGTTCACAGTAGAAATTGACTTCTGAAAGGCCTTTTTCCCTACCATAAATCTATTATATAGTAGGCTATTGGTAGGAAAAAAGACCTTTCAGAGAGTAATTCCTACCGTGAATGGAATATAGGCCTAAATGATAAGTTTGGGCTTCTTAGTTAAAAAAATCACGTAATCAACACCAAATCTAGGTTTTTAGAGTAAATGAATTCTTGAAGGGCATAAAATTCATCAGGATGAATAGTCCAACTGTTTAAACATCCCAACTGTTCTAGGCAAGGACAATGACTTATAATCATGTATGTGAAATCAATAGTTAATTCTTGTTTAATTGGTGATGAACAGTTATTGTTCAATTTCACCTTTAGAACTTTTAAAAATTGTGTGTTGATATTCAGCCACAAAGTGCATAGTAATTCATCAGTAATATCCCTTTTAAAATTGAATATTAAATGTTTAAGTTTGATGGAATTTTTTAAAACATAAACTAAAAAATGTATATTTAATGATTGTGGACGTGATGATTGTGTCTGTCCAATACGAAGAGAGAAAGTTTCCAATTGTGAGAATGGAGACTTGTTGGTTTCTGGAGGACCCATGTCACTACTATTCATTTTATTGCATCGAACCCAAAGCTCTTCCAAACTTGGACAGCTGTCTCCGATTGTCACAAAATGTTCTTCATCAAATAAATCACATACAAGTGTCAAAACTATTAATTTATATCCGTGTACCCTTAAGAAATTTTCTGTGTGTACTCTTGGAGAAGATGGTGTTGTAACATCATAAACTAACATTAATTTAGTTAGTGCCATGAATTTTCCCAAAAATTTAGTATCTTCATCATTTAAACACACTCTTAACTCTTCAATGCCAGGACACAAATCATTGGTTAAAGTAGCAAGGCGCTTATTAAAATGTAAGAACTTGATGTCAGAGTATGACCGGCTAGGCGGGCAAAGGTTTCTGAGGTACTTAAGTTTCAAAACGGGTTTGTAATTTTCTTCGCCTCTTTGATGCTTTAAAAACACTAGTGAAAGACACAATTCACTATATTCGACCTTTCGAATGCGGGTCATTTGTTCCAAGATTGAAGCTACACAGTCAGCTGTCACTGAACAATCCAGGATGTTAAGATCTTCCAAACAGGGACATCCTCTGAAGTTGGGTGACGGCACTATGTACATTAATCCCACATTTGTGACAGCGGTATTGTTGGAAATGTCTAAACACTTTAACATTGAACAACACTCGCCAACTTTCCACATAATCTCATCAGTGCATATTGGTAAGGTTGTTCTTTCTGAATGCGTGGCTAGAGACAATTTAACCAAGTTACAAGCTGAAGGTAACTGTAACCTTAAACACATGGCAAACTGGTCGACAGACGAATGTGACGAGTAAGCTTCCAACTCAATGTTATTTAACACGCCGAGGTCTAGATTCTTTAAAGATGGTACCAGTATTCCATTTAAGAAAGAAAATGATGTCATTTTTCCACATGTGTCATGGTAAGTCATTTGTGAAATAATTTCTGAAACAATGTCGTCAACCAGAAGATAGGGAATTGATGTCAGAATATCTTTCAGTTGAGAGTTTTGTTCATCCCATTCACATCTTGACCTACACAGGGAGAGAATATGTAAAGTAGTTTGTTTGAGAGCAAGATTAAATAACTTCCCTGGCTTCTTTAGAGGAGACATGTTCAATCTATAAGGCTGTTTTTAAAGACCAACTATAATTTATTTTGCTATTTTATTACAAAGTATTAGGCAAATAAAATAAAACTAGGAGTTTTTGCGAAGCACGATTACATAGTTTATATACTAACATTGCATGTTGAATTCCTAGTAGATTTACCTCTTGATTTTACTTCTTTTATCCTATCATTAAAACACAAATGATATGCTTACACGAACACTAATCATTTAAATCACTATAATCCACAGTATCTCTAACTTTGATCCAAAATAGAGATAATTTTGAATAAATACCAAAATATAGTTTATTTTATTTGTGATTGTAATATAAACATAAACAAACATTAAGCCATACATGCACAGTTGCACACACAGATGAAACTTGAAAGATAACTATAGAAACGCCACTCTAATGTTAGAAAGTAGAAACACATCACTAGTGCTCTTGGTGAACGAGCATAGAACTAAATATTCTAAGTGAGACGTTTGAAAATACGTGATTTGTATTGTTTTGCCGGTAACTTCTAGCTTATCTTAAATAATATAGCTTAAGGCATTTTTTCTTTCATTTTAGGATTCAGACTTATTAGAATTTTATATGTGAACATATAGTTTTAGACTTTGGACCACATTTTCTTTATTGGCAATTTGATATTGATCACTTACTCAAAAACCCATTACAAAATAATTATGGGATATTCATTTTTAAATCCATCAGTCAGAAAAAAATCATAAAAATAGTAATTTGTGTCAATTATTTTAAATTATATTGATTCTAAATATAGATATACATAATCACTGAGCAGGGGCAGATCAGATATATTTTCATAGGGGGTTTAAATTTTAATTGGGAGCTGCCCTATAAATAAATAACCTGCACAATTGCAGTGGAGTCCATGACTAATCATGGTCGATGGCTTCTTATAATAAATATCGTAATATTCATGTGGACTTGATCTCAAATTGAAAAATACCCAAGATTGCGACTAAAACTCTTTAGATGAGCAAAGACTCAAGGTTCTAGGTTAATTTATAGATTAAAGTGTTCGTTTAAAATAACATTATCTTAATTAGGGTCATATTACTTAATCGAGAAGTGAAAACAATCCACACACTAAAATTTAAAATATAAATTTTGGATCTATTCTCATTTGGTTATTTAGAATGACAAATAGAGGCACACTCTCCAAGAGGAATACAAGAACTGTTAAACACATGACAGAGGAAATTCCTGAAATAATTACTCACAAATTCTTTGTTTAAGTTTTTATTAGCATCCTTTTATAATTTATAAATAAAATTTAATGTGTAACTTAACACAAGCCTTTATTATCTAGGTATTAAGATTGACATTTTAATTATTTAACATAGCTTAGACCAGTAGTTTCCAACCCTTTCAGGGGTTTGAATCCAACTCTTTCTTTAGAGACCATGACAACTCCTCGATATGTTACCCTACATGGTGTTCAAATCTTAGTTTTTTTCGATCAAAATAAAATAAATATATAACTATTATGAAATGTAACCCTAAATTTTAATTGATAATCTCAAATGAAAATTATAAATGTGCATTTAACTTTAATGGGTGTTCAAAGTTTATGTTTACAATTAAAATTGAATATATTATTAAATAATCTCGCAGCCAAAGTTAAAATATTTTTAGTTAACTATTTTATGACTTGCCACCACTCTCTAGTGGTCAGTGCTCGACTAAAGGTCCAGAGGTCCTGGGTTTAATACCCATTAACTCCAGATTTTTCTGAGAAGCAGTGAGTTTGGAACCGAGTCCACTCAGCCTTTTGAGGACAAGCAGGTTATTGATTAAAAAGTAGTTGCTATGGTAAAAAAAACTGAGATTTAACGGCCGAAAGATCTCGTGCAAGCCACATCATACCACAAACTGTTTCCCGACTGGACGGGTCAGTTTTATTGTTACTTTTATGTGACTTATAAACTCTGTACCTCAGAGCTTAAACCATGTAAGTTGCATTAGGGTAGTTTTAGAGGAGAGAGCAAAAACAATCCACACAACTTATTTTCATGAAATTTATCTTGAAATAATAACAGCATAGTAATGTTATGTATATATTTCGCAAGTCAAACTTTTATGTTTTTAATGATTATTTTATTTAAACTCTTTTTTACGTTTTAAATAATAATGAACTTGGTTTTTTAGGTCTAATGACTTACATTTAGGTACATTGTAAAACATCACAGAAAAAAACCTTCCGAAAGCAATAACCCAAGTCAGGATGAATAACACATGCTTTTTAAGTATTCAAAAGCAAAAGCAGAATGTGGCATTAAACAGACAGGGTTATAAATGAACCGCTTACATTCAATTCATATTTTCATTATTATGATTACCTGTATATCAATAGTTAAAGAATTCGTCAAAATACAAAACGTAAATAGAAATAAAGTTTAGATAAAAATGTACAAAAAGTTTTACGTGAAGTAAATAAAAAAAAACTGAGCTAAGTACAAAATAAAAATGCAAACAAAAAACCTAACATTATGCTTGATTTATAATGAAGGCCAGTATAGTATTTTTACCATACGGATATATAGTCTTGCCTGCTTGTATAATCAATCACATCAGACTTCATCAGAGAAGTCCCCATTTGTCGTGTCTCCATGAGGTAGTTCACTAAATATGACTTGTATTCTTCTGGGACCCATTGTTGGATCGTCATAAGATCTCTGTATTTCTGGCTGCTTATTTTTTTCCTTTCTATTCTTAGCTGTGGAAGTGATTCTGGAAGTGACAGAAGTCGGCGTTTCATTCTTCTCAAGTCAGTCGATTTAAATTCTCCATTGAAATCAGTCTTGTAGTAGAGCATTCCTGGATAACTTATTCACAGTTGTTTTCTTTCCGGAATTCTTAATATGTATTGCAGTATTTTTGTGTTGTTAAAGATGATACTTCTTCCCGCATTTTACCTACATATTAAAAATGGAAATTTTCACCCAGTAATATATTTGGATTCTACAAATTAACAAAGCATCACCTAACAAGAGAACAAAGATTGCTTCTTTTTTTTTGATCGTAATGTTACGCTTTGGTAAATATTTCCACTTTGTCGTTGAAATCCTTCAATAAGAAATGAAACCTAGTTTGAACAATAGCAAATAATCGTGATTTACTTTTAAACAGTAGACAATATATTTAATAAAAACCTTGACTTTCAAATTTAATAATTTCATTTCCCCTTTTGAAAAGATAATTTACCTCCTTGGAACATGTCTAACAAAAAATTATTTTGCCATCCATTGTGAAATTTCTATCACCACCAATCCACTGTTTGAATAATACACTTTTAGACGATTTCTCTTTAGGCATTTTCTACTAGTTCAATAATTTACATGCGTATAACCCGAATGGGTAGTAAGACGCGGTGCTAATAATAATAATAATAATTTACACTGAGTCCAATACAAAGAGGAGGGGGAAGGGAGTGCGAGGCAGTCGCAAATATTTAGAAAGAAAAAAAGAGGGTGGCAGGAAGGGAGAGATAGAAAAAGGCACTTTAAGGCTCCCATTTGTAAAATAGGCACTAAACAGCGAAATAGGCATTTATAGGCACTATAAAAGTTATCACGTTATCTTCGCAATCATCGAAAATAAACTTATACCTCAAAAGTCTACTTTTCAAAGTATAGGAATAAAAAAGGTATTTAGGGCAAAATCCACCCCCTAGACTAATTAGTATACATTCGTACTACCCAAACAGGTATTAAGACACAATCTGCTATTAAATAAAAACTTACCTTTATTGAAAGTAATTTATAGACACAATTAGATTGTTTCAAATATAACTTCTAGCTAAGAATATTCAAAATCTGGGATTTCCAGATCTGCCCAGATACGAGATTTCTAGATCTGCCCAGATCTGAGATTTTTAAATCCAGCCAATCTCAGATCTCCCCAGATCTGGAGTTTTTTCACATGGGATATACAATGCTACAAATGTACAGTTGGCTTGTACATTCTCGATTGGAGTATGGGTGTTTATTTTATATCACACTGCATTACAATCTACACTAGCAAAACTGGATAGCTCTTGGAGCTTAGAAAATTGTAATGTCTAACTCTCTGTGGAGTTAACTTATATTTTAAATTATGTGTTATAGTTGGAAGCCTCACAGTCCGCAGGCTGGAGTAAAATTTTGTAATATAAATTTGTGATAAGATTTGATCTCCACCACAAATTTATATTGCATTAGAGTTACTGCCTCTCATCCTATTTGATGAATTAGTAATTGTCCTGCTTTAACGAGTTACAAGCTTTCTTATTTAGACCTATGACCTATATGTGTGAGTTATAGGGTGTAACTAGGCGCTTCTCACCTGATACTTCTTTGTCAGCTATTTATATTATTCTAACCGTTTATATTCTCATGTTTAAGCAATCTTGATATTTTCTACCTCTAGTCCTATGTACTTCCTTTTGACTTGTTTGAATATTAATAAACTGATTTGTTAAGCTAGTAAATAAAATCTTATACCTTGTTTTTTCCAATCAACATTTATAAGTTTATGAATGTTGTATTATATTTTTTAAATTTTCAAGATACCTACTAATTTATTGTTTCATTTTATACGTTATGTAATTTTTTTATCTGGTGCTGAAAACGTGAGTTTTTAAAAATAAAATACTTCGGATTATAAGTAAAGATAAATACATTTTCTTTATATTATCAAAACCAAATTTATGTATACGCTTCACTTTATAATTTTGACCCCATCTAATTCTTATTGTTAAAATAAAAAATTTTATAATCTGATTTTATTTTATTTTTTGGGTCAAAGTTAACAGTTTATAATCAAACTAGACAAGGAGAAGATATGGCATGGAGATCAACATTGAGAAGTCAAAAGTAATGGTGATTACAAAAATTCCAGAGCCACTGAAAACAAAATTGAAAACTAGGAGTTTGAAAACGTAGAGGAGTTCAAGTATCTGGGAAGTCCGCTACAAAGGATGCCAACTGCAATAATAATAAAAATGTTGAGGATTGCCATGGCAAAGGAAGCTTTCAATAAGAAGAGGTTACTGCTGACCAGCAAGTAGAGTTTGGAACTGAGGAAGAAACTGATAAAATTCTACATCTGGAGCATCGCACTGTATGGAGCAGAAATGTGGACTCTTAGGAAGCTAGAAAAGAAACACTCGGAGAGCTTTGAAATATGGTATTGGAGAAGATATGTGAAGATCAGTTGGATAGACAGGGTGACAAATAAAGTTCTAAGAAGAGTAGGTGAAAATACATCAATTTTGAATGTGATTCTTCAACGCAAAGCAAACAAGTTTGGATTCGGACACGTCCTTCAGAGGAATTGTCTTTTGCAATACGTCATAGAAGAAAAGGTTGAGGGAAAGAGGAGCTTAGGAAGAAGGAAAATTCAAAATACTAGATGACTTGAAGGAAAGAAGGAAATTCTGGTAGCTGGAGGAGGAGGAGGCGGCAGAGGACAGGGCGCGTTGGATATTTAAGTTTCACTGACAAAAGGAATGGACCTGATGTAAGGCATAACACCTAATAATAATAATTATAATAATAATAATATATTATTAGCATTCTACAGTTTGTGAGTGAAATTTCACAGGATTTATTTAGTTTTTAAGAAAGTTTAAAGACTAATGAAAATTTAAGACCCACATGTTTCTTTTATTTGAATTGACATACAATTATTGTGCTAATGTCTACCGAAATATTTAATGATGTCATACTTGTTCGTAAATACATTTAGCAGGGCGAGTATAGTCAGTTTTTATTAAAACTTGAGTGTAGTCAAGGTCGGTATAAAATAGAAAGTGAGGTGATATTTTCATTGTCTAAGGTGTGTTTAAAAAAATAGAATAAAAAAGAGCACACTATTTTTTTTATCCTTGTGTTTAATGTTCATACACTATTAAATTGTAATTGAGTGTTAGAATCTTCATGCTTAGCGCATAACTAATAATGAGTAGTACAGAGAATATAAGGAGGGAAAATAAACTTAATATGTTAACGACACAGATGCAGCTTTGTCTTGCATGGCTCAAACTAAAATTTAATAAGCAATTGTAACAAAACTATGGACTTATTTGTAGTAAACAGTCTGTCTTCAAAACAAAATTATTAAGCTACTTTTGAGTAGGTACCACATTAAATTGTCGCTTTATATGTTTCATTTTATAATTTTTAATCGCGTTGCAAATGTAATTTTGTCTAATAAGCTGCAGTTATTAGAAAGTGGCTTTTAACCAATAACAGCTGTTTGAGTTCCTTCAAATAAAATAAAAGTACTAGCGCCACTCTCTCACAAACAAAATATTTATTTCAAACATTTACTTTTAAAGTGTTGGTCAATCTGCTATTTAAAAAACTCCTGTGATAATAAATATTGCTTTTCTATTTTATTTTTACATTACTTCTCATTTATGTGACTTATTCAAGTATTAGGGTATGTAACTGAGTAAATATATTTTAAAACTTAAATATTAGAACGTTGTGGTTTGATTATATTTTTTGGCTACTGTATATTTCACCTTATACACACTTTTCTTCAATGACAACACTAATGTTTTTAACTAAAGTTCTTTAGGCCTAAACAAAAATAAGTCTAGAAAACAAACACAATGTCGGAAGGAAGTTCTCAAGAAAATTCAGTCAACATAAAATCCTCAAAGACATCTAAAAAGTCGCATGAAAGAGAAGGTAATTGTTATTGCGGTAAAGACAGGAATTTAAACATAGTGGAGCTCTTATGTGCAAGTTGTAATCGTTGGTTTCATGAATCATGTATTGGCTATCAATTGGGAAAACTTGTTCCTTTCATGATGAATTATGTTTTTATGTGTAAGAATTGTTCGCCAACTGCCCTTGAAAGTTTTAAGAAAAACCAAGCTCAATTCCCTCACATGTGCCTAACAGCTATTGGGAATTTGATGCAAGCTTCCGTTAAAGAAGGTAGCCCACGTACACTATTTTCCAAAGACCGTGAGATAATTCCTTTTATCGATTGCCATTGGGAGAGCATGACGACCATGCCACGCCGTGTCACTCAGTCATGGCACATGACTGTCCATCGTGCTCTCTTGAAGGATATAGGCACTTTATTTACTTGTGAGGAGCTTCCTGTAGATAATATTCACCCTATGTACGGACTACTAGCATCAAACCTCATGCAGATAAAACCAAACTATGAAGCCATGATACGTGGGGGTCATCTTAAGGTCACTGACATGGGCATTCAGCATGTTCCAATGAGCAGCAGTGTTAAGGGGCGTAGTACCAAGAGGAGAGTCCCTGGTGATCAGAGTGCTGGGACTAGCAGGAAGGGACGCGGCAGTGAAACTGGTGCAGCTAAACTCCCCTCCCATGGGTATCCTTTAGAACACCCATACAACAAAGATGGCTATCGTTACATATTGGCTGAACCAGATCCTCATGCCCCGTTCAGGCAAGAGTTTGATGAAAGTAGTGACTGGGCGGGAAAGCCCATCCCAGGATGGCTTTACCGGACCCTAAGTCCAAGCTCAGTTCTCTTGGCGCTCCATGACAGAGCACCGCAGCTCAAGATTTCAGAGGATCGTCTAGCAGTGACGGGAGAAAAGGGTTACTCAATGGTACGAGCGACTCATGCTGTAAGTAGAGGGGCTTGGTATTGGGAGGCCACACTAGAAGAGATGCCAGAAGGGTCAGCCACACGTCTTGGCTGGGGTCAGGAATATGCCAATCTTCAGGCACCTCTCGGTTATGACAAGTTTGGCTACTCGTGGAGATCAAGGAAAGGGACCTGTTTCCACGAAAGTCATGGAAAGCATTACAGTGATACTTATGGTGAGGGGGACACATTGGGCTTCCTGATTATTCTACCCGAGACTCCAGATGTCAATACTATACCTCACACATTCAAAGACAGACCATTAGTCAAGTTCAAAAGTCACCTCTACTATGAAGAAAAAGATAACATTGCAGAATCATTGAAAAAACTCAAAGTTTTGTCAAAGAGTAAAATTATTTTCTTTAAAAATGGTCAATGCCAAGGTGTTGCTTTTGAAGATGTTTATGGTGGTGCTTACCACCCAACCGTCTCCCTTTACAAGAGTGTAACCGTATCAGTCAATTTTGGACCTAACTTCAAATATCCACCTTCAGAATTTTCATACAAAGGCATGTATGAGAAAGCAGAGGAAGCTATTTGTGAACACACATTAGCAGATCTTCTTTACCTCACAGAGAATGATGGCAAACTGAGAATAGATACACTAACTACAATCTGAAATGTTAAAGAAACATCAATGAAAGCCTTTGTTACTTGTATTTTACTTCATCACTTTTATTGAATCAAGATCTAATGTCACTTAGTTACCATTTGCCAATTTATTTACGTCAAGACTTTTGCAAATGTTCAATTGTATTTGTGGGTCATTACTTTTTTTTTATATATATTATATTATATTTATAGTGAAAATATGTGATTCAACTTGAACTTTTAGTACTAGCACTTGCAAAATTTAATCATTTTGTGCTTTATTTAAAATAGTTACTATTTCATCTAGGTCAAATAGGACAAAGATATTCTCTTACTTAGTAAAATATACACTTGAATATATAATTTAGTTAAGTATAGTAGCTTACCTTTTATTTTTAAAAATATGTAGCTAAGTAACTCATAAGGTGCCTTTACTTATGTTGTGATAATACTTATAACAAGGTTTTGCAAATTTTAGGTGAAAGGACCAAATTACAAAATTTTCTCACAAATTTGAGTTAGCATCTGGAATGTAAATGATCTTATTGTACCAATATCGTAATGTTAGGAATATAAGTGACCGACTGACCAAATGATGCCTAGCAAACAAAGTTTAAGAGTTTCCAACTATAAACACTGTAGTTTTGAGCGTCCTTAAATCACATGACACCATTTTCTTATCTCTCCCCCCCCTCCCCCCACCCATGTAACACCAAGTAGACATATTTTAGGCGTAGGGCCTTCTCCCCCGCCCTCAACCTGCGTTATGTAACTCTTTTCACATGAAGATTGAATGTCAATATCAAGGAAACTTTTGTGACACAGGGGGACTCATATTTAATACAACTCAGAATACATTTTAAATACTGAATGAGTTCAAAGAATTTTAGAACAAAACTTTATCAATATTTTATTCATGAAGAGTAATATTAGTTTTTCAACATAATAATTTAGACTATGCATAAGATCTGTGTTATATAACTTGCCTCCCCCCATTTAACAATATGGAGATAATAAGAGCTCGGCCCCCCTCACCAGCGGTAGCCCATGTGGTTTATGGATTAGGTATTGCTTAGACAACTTACTTCAAGGTGCTTTTGAACATGCGAAAATTGAAAGATAACTAAATATTACCAATTGTGTGTTAACTCTTTTGGCCTTTATATACCACTCCCTTATGAAGAGTGGGATGTGAAAAACATACATGAAGTTCTTAATAGTTGGTTTAAGCAAGCTTTTTAATTTATTTGTGAATTTCAAGTGCACTTTTTTTTGTCAGGAATTGAAGTTGGACTATTTGTATTTGATCACTAACAGGGGTGTCCAACGACCTGAAAAATTGGGAAAAGTCGGGGAATTTTTTATGTTTTCACTAAAATAATACAACTTATATTCACAATTAGTCAAAATAAAAATTTTCTTCCAGTTAATACATTGCATGAATCTCTTTTAACATGAATTCGTCCCAGTTGAACATGCTAATCTCAGTTCTCCAGATCATCATGTGATGTTTGTGTTGTATTTCCACCCCTCTACCGCTCATCTTTAGCCAAAGTTGAGTCATGGTTATGTGCATTTATGAGAATTTGATTATGTTATAAATAATGTGTCTTGCAACAATTTTAAATCTTTTAATGTTTCAATTTGATCTAACTGAAATCTAACTTAGATCACACTATCCATTAGCCCCATCGCTTTTGGCTGATTTAAACCCCTTCATTTATTGACACACTTTCATGATGTGTATGTGTCAAAAAATATTACAATAAGTTGCATTCTTAATAAATAATGTTTGTAATATACTTAATATTTATAGTGGGTGGAAAAGTCTGGCAAATTTAAAATGTAGTTTTACTGTGTGCTCTGATATACCTTTAATGTTATACTAAATCTCTTAAGGGGAATATCTGGTACTGAACTAATTCCCTGTGATCTGACGGCTGCCCAGTCATGTGAATGGGCATTTGATCACAATTAATGTATATCTTCGGAAAGAGAGACTCATCAAACAAATACATTGTTTGGTTTGGCAACTTATTTTTGATATACGGAGTAAAAACTAGTACAGACTTGCTAGTATATATTCAGACTCATATCTTTACTATAAGCAAAAATATTAAAAAATTATTAAATGCTTAGTAGGGCATTAACACACTTGATACACTGAAAATAATCTTTCTATTAAAATAGTTTTTATCACACAATTCTTTAATGTAAGCTCGAAATAAAATTTATTTTGATACACTAAAAAAAATGTACAGGCACATCCTGCTTTGCGACGGTTTAACGACACAACACTGGCTTCCTTTTATACTTTGTTTACAAACAATACGTACTGAATTTATGTATTAGCACTTGTGATTTATAAACGGTTTATTTTATTTATAAATTGCTTTATTTACATCATTTGGTGACTGCGGTAAAGTACATACATCAACAAGTGAAATAAAAGGGCAATAATTCGCCTTTAGAGAACATTCTGTAACCTAACATCTCGTAATAGCATGGTATGCCTGTATTTGTAAAAATGGTATGTCTAATGTACACCAATTATAACAATGTATTGTTTAGGATGAAAACATCTTTTGAGAGACTGAAAATGTATTTAGAAAAATTGTGTTAGTTATACACATATTGATATGATTGTCATATAGTTAAGATTTAATATGAAATAAAAATATATATTTTGCACAAATTAGAAACTTTTTTTTATAATAATATTGAAACTACCTGAATTGATGATTGTACAGTCAAAGGCAAAGGTCAATCTTTTTTGATGTTGTATGTGGACAGATTTGTGAGGCTATTATTTATTTAAGATACACTGTTAATTAAATAATAATAATGAAAACAAAATCCCATTGAAAAAAAATATTATTTGCATGTTTCAAGCATATGTGCATTTAAGAAATAATTCATAATTTAAAAATAAATAGGAAAAAAAGGGAACACTTTCTATTCAATAATATTTGATTAATAATTAACAGTATTAGTAACCTGCTTTGGTGGTCATGTGGTCTAATGCGCTACTCTAGACTGCCAATGATGGGGAGATCTAGGTTCGAATTCCAGTCAAGTATACCAAGAGTGGGTTTTACAAAATGGTTTTTCACTCTTCTGCCACACAAATGCATATACTCTTCTTATAAATATAACTTCCCTAGTCACTAAAGTATTAGTGTGAATAGTCAGGTATAATATGAATAGGTATCAAGATCCAGTGCTAAAAAAACAGTACTAGTAAAACAACCAAGTAGGCCTACAGGAAATCACAATAGTTTTAAATTGGCCTAGTTAGGTCGTTTATATGTTTGCCAATATAATTTTTAAAAGATGGGTCAAATCCTATATTTCCCGAGTACAAATCTTAAATTTAATCTAAAATCCTCGAATCTTTAAAAACATACAATTTTGGAATAGCCTAAATATTTAAAATTGAATTTTGGAAAAACAAATATATTAGTGGTATCTGAAACATTAAATTCCCTGTACAACAAATATCTTGACAATCTTTTATTAGGAATATAAGATCCAGCACACATGAATAATAAAGCCTCTAAAAAAGCACGAGTCAAAATATGAAAAAAAAGAAGCTAATTTTTCATACCCTATTCCCAAAATTCTCATTATCAAACCCAACTGTTTTAAAGTTAATAAAGCAATAATTTTCCTTAAATCATATTCATAATTGGCCCCTAAACCTGATATATTGTTATTCTAGCAATCAATAATAGAACCAAATTAATATTTATAGTAGATAAAGATTCACTAAATCGAATTAATAAATACACACCTGCAGTAACTAAAGTCGAAGAGTGGACATGCTATTATGTCATAAAAAAAACACTTTTTTTGACTCTATTATGTTTATACAATTTTGAGATTTTTTTCTACTTACTACCTACCTACCTACATACACAATTACTTTTACCAACTGCTTAAAATTGTGATTTCAAGTCAAGGCCTTCATATTCGAGATATCTTTGAGAAATTTCTACAATCTTGAATCTATGGAACACCATAGGAATCTATGATTCAAGCGTACCATCTCTTTATTTCTTTTTATTATTTCATCCAGTGTGACTTTGAGCAGGCCATACATAGGTTGTTAACAGACTTGATCGCCAGTGACTAGGGTGACCGAGGCTAGTTTCTCAACCAACTGTGCTGAGGGTAATTTTACCGCACCTTCACACTAAACTCTCATAAGCCACGAGTTTAGACCAATATTTTTCCCCCTTAGTTCCTTGGACCATTTGATCTATCCTTTTTGAAGTGCATTCACAAAATAAATGGGTTTTAGATAGAACAATTATATGGCATCCCTCAAACTACAGCCCACGGACTGCTGGTGGTCCATGACGATGTACCAGGTGGTCTACACAGATTTTTATAGCACTGCGTTATACTACCTGTTGATGTTATAAGCATACGAATTAATGACGCAGATGAGTTAAGGATGAGGAAGGATGGATTTAGAGGAAGTGTACCCACATTAGTATGGATATTGGAAAAAATTTGACAAAAAAAAAAACCTAAGTAAGTACACTTAACCAGTATACGAACCTTGAGATCCCTGTCATCAACAGTCTATTCTAAGACGAGAGTGAAACCTTAACCATGCGGCTGTGAAATAGCTCAAGGATAAATTAAATATGTTAAAGAGGTAAGCCCGCTAAGTCAATAATACTTTCCTCCCAAAACATCCCCTCAGGGATTCAAATTAAAATCATATTGAGCAAAAAATTGAATGTCAGTCCAAGGATGTCACGGGAGGGGGGGATGAAGTCAGCAGAGAAAACCTGAGGAGAGGAGACAGGGGTGAGGAAATATTTTACCCTCTCTCTCCAAGGTGGAGCCATGATGCACTGCACTGCATACATGGGAAATGTGCATAAGAAACAGAGTAATAAAAAATCTGTATTTTACTGTTTGATAAAGATGTACACCCAATTTACCCAAAAAAAGTAGCAGTCTTACTTTGAAAGATTAAAGTGTGGCTCTATATTATAAGCTGCATCTTAGTGTAACTTGCCAAGGTAAACCGAATGTACATTAATATAATTTCTGGCTTCAGCAAGTGGACAGTTGGGTGGTCCAATGTGCATACAACACTTGTCATGTGGTCAGCTACTGAACTAAACTATCTTTGTCCTTAAATTAAGCCTTTTTTTAAACAATACAGTACCCGCTTCGATGGCCGAATGGTTTTACACGTCAATTATTTTAGACTGGCCTGGTGAAGACGGTGTTTGAATCTCGGTCAGGTCTACTAAAAGTGATTTTCCCTAAATGGTTTCCCGCTCACCTTCCACACAAATGGAAGTAGACTACCTCTAATAATGCTTCAATCTTCATCTTTGACCCATTAGAGATCAGTGACTATCATAAATATGGGTATAACTTTAACAAGTAGTAAGATGCGGCGTTAAAAAAAAATTACTAAACAGAATAGAAACGTTAAAATATACTTCTTTTACTAATGCACTCTCAAATTAACCTAAATAACCTGCCAAAAAACTAAAAACATGTATCGTCAAATTGGTAACATTCAGTTTGCCATTCCTCTTTTTTTTTTTATGGTACTTAATGAATCTTATGCCTGTTCTAGTGAACTCATTTATAACTGAATAAAAGCAGTTTAATCAAACTGCCTTGTTATAATTTGTTTTTGCACAGTCTCTTACTACCTGTTCAGGTTATCCTTATATTGACATTATTGGACCTAGACAAAGTGTACCACCACAGTTACACAAAGTAACTGTTATTAACCATACAGATCACAAGTGTTACCAAAAATATTAGAGGAATAGGATTTGAACAAATTAAAAATAAACACTTTTATTATGTGATAAACTTGTATGTATGTATATATATTACAACAATATTTATTTACAAGGTCAATAAATAATATTTATGTCTTATAACAACACGAGTACACATTTTATACACAAATCGCTATTAACAATAAGATGAAATATGGCAATCACAGACAAAAGAAGACACACCCAACTAGCAAGAGAGAGCTTGCACAAATTATATGATAGGGACATGTGAAAGGTCCTTTTTTCTACCAGAATTCTACTACATGATAGGATTTTAGTAGGAAAGATTACCTTCGTGACAGCCATTGTTGTCAAAAACACAAGAATTTAACAGCTTATTTAAATGTATTGACACATTCACTTAAGGTTATGTCTTTCAAATATATACAAACATGATTCCGTTTACTTCTCTTGTGTAGGTAAATTATCTTAACCACCCATACCCATGGATTATAAATGGTTGCCCAGGGAATGCCCACATGTACTAATACTACATTGTTCTCATGGAGGCTCTTTAGATGTCCGGATGAGATGAGGTGATGGTGATAATGAGTATGACAGGGTGAAGTCAATGAAGATCATAAATCTAACTTAGGCCTAACTCACCAAACACTGGTGAATATGTGAATTATTTCACTTATGAGAATAATCCCGAGGTACCGGCAAGAAATTGAACTCGGGATCTCTAGGTTAGAAGGCAGGGGCTTTAACGTCGTGGAGGTGTTTAGATTATTCATGTACTCTCATAAAATGCAGTCACAGGACACTATATCTCAACCAATGCTACCATCATAAAATCACAAATGCAAAAATATTTTATTGCACAGCAAAAAAAAAAAATCCATTTCCATGTATACACCCTTTGTTTACCCTGTAAGGTAGCAGGCTTACCTTGCAGTATTCCACAATCGTTTGGTTCAAGGGTTTCTAGCTTGTGGCCCATCAAGTTTCTTGGAAAAATAATTTAATGCAGTAAAAAAATTGATGTATTTAGGGAAGAAATTTAAAGTTTTACGTGCATGGAGAAAATCCAAGAAAGCTCTAAGTTATGTTGGTGTTTAATTTCAATATTGATGGATCAAAGTGAGTATATTTTGGTAGGAAAATTTGTTTGGTATCTAATTAAACATGTTTAAATTGCCACTTCTTATTTTATTCACAATTAAATACCTGTTATTGTTTTTACATAACTTGACAAAAATTAGCCGAAGGAGTGTGGTTTGAAAGGGAATCCTAAAAGGTCAATGTGAAAGAAGCATCTTATGTTAGTTTGGGCATGTTGAGAGGATGAGTGTGGATCAAGCCAATATATTATGAAGGTAGAGTGTGTGGATCAAAAGAAAAGGGTAAGCAATGTAAGACGTGACTAAGTGTTGTAGACGAATGTGTGAAAAAGAGAAATATTAAGAGTTTTAAGAATAAATAGGCATATATTACTTGGTGTATGTATGTTGTTGAAGTGAAGGGAATATGCAAGGATAGGGAATTGTGGAGAAAGTTAGTGAGGATAGATTAAGTAAGGGGTTGTTTTTTAAGCTATATGCACAGTTTCTTTGCCACCCCGTAGGGGAATGGAGTGATTATGTATGTAAGTCACTAGATTTATGGATTAAACTGTTGGCCTAGGCAACTTTTAAGTTGTAAACCCCTAGTATTGTTTATAAGATACCTTCCA
This sequence comes from Timema monikensis, assembly GCA_902151445.1. NCBI lineage: Eukaryota > Metazoa > Arthropoda > Insecta > Phasmatodea > Timematidae > Timema > Timema monikensis. The sequence continues at coordinate 103,592 of CABFVZ010001034.1, forward strand.
GGGTAAAGAAAGTATATAATCCTTTTGTATTATGTGAATTAACAGTAGTGTGCTTTACCCAGAGCTTGATCACCAGTTTTGCACACTTTGCATCGAGCCAACACTGGTTGCACGTCCTTAAAACACACCATCATCCCGAGTCCTTAAAGTAAAGCTTACTAATAAAAAAGTAAACGGTACAACACAATCATATTTCTTTCTCATATATACACAAATTTTTTTGGTAGGAAGTCCACTCTTAAAGGTATTTTTTACCTACCCTAATCTTATGTATGATTATTATATTAGGGAAAAATATCTCTAAAAAAGCTTTTTGACCAAAAACAATCAGTGTATAAAACAGTTCTTAACAAAGTTTTCAAAAATAAGTTAACAGTTTACTATCCCTTAGTAAGTTTGCCTCAGAAAACAAACATTTTGATGATCATATGAAACACTTTTGATATAAATATGTAAATAAAAAAAATATTTATTATTCAACTACTCTCAAACAAATCCCACCAAACAATTATACAATGTTATTTGTCATGTTGCAACCTTACCAGATATCCATTTCAAACCAAACCGTTTGCCATTTTTGTGCAATTGAAAGGAAAGATTAAAAGCATTTGAAACATAGTGCGACAAAAGAATGTTAAAAATATCACGGATGAAGGTATATCAAATATAGAACTGCTAAAAAAGCAAACAATGAAAGAAAACTTTGTAGATGTAAACAGCAAAGAAGAGTTAACATGGTAGGCCATAATATTGAGACATGATAATTTGACGAAGATATTTATAGGAGATGTGGAAAGGAGAAATTCAAAAGGGAGATCAAGACCGAGTATATGAAGCAGATAGTAGGCAATGTGGGCAGAATAAGGTACAAAGATGTAAAAAATTGGCCCATGATAGACAAAAGTGGAAAGTTACGGCAAACCAATTGCAAGAATGATGACCTAATGATGATTTGTAAACTATCCTTAATTTGAGGGCAATAGTGATAATAAAAAAACATCCCGAGTTATGACCAAACAACATCCAGATATCAAGTTTGAACATATTGCATCAAATAATTTATACCATAGCCCAAGGACAGACAACATTGTAAAACCCATTTGGTGGTGTGGGGAAAGGGGGGGGGATTTATGGGGCACCTAGGATTAAGTCTAATCTTGAAGGTGTAAGTTTTCACGATTACAATACTTTATTTATGTAAAAAAGTTATCATGTTCACACCATACTAGCCTTCCAATCACTCACAAGAATTATTACACATGTCCCTTTAAAAAATAACTCATCATAAAACAGCAAATGTAAGTAGGTACATTCATAAAAGCTGATTGGTAAAAAAGTTGTTCATGATTATCTCTCTCTTTCTAGGGGTGTGAAAAAACATGTACTAGTAAGCACAACACAATACTATTACCGGAAGATAAAAAATAAACAGGCAGAATTTTTAATTCTGGATTGAGATACTTAAAAATGGTTGAATATGTTTAAATATACGTACATGTAGCCAAAAATACTTAAGTTAATATGGATATTTTTTAGGCAAAATTCAATTGGCTCGAGAAAAGTTAAAAATGTATACCTGTACACTATACAAGACTTTTTTAAATACACAAAGATAATTATTTGAGACAAGTTGGAGAGAAAAGATGCTTAAAAAACAAGATTGACAAATACAGGATGGCATTCAAACACAACTTCAAGAGAATAGCGTTTGTTTCATGCTATTTGAATAATAAATATACTTCAACAAAGATGGTTAGTATGTATTTTTTTGGAATGTTTTTAAAGCATGTGTTAAAGCATTCAGTGACAAATATTTATTAAATGTTTATTTTTGCAAATTAATGAAAAAGATGGCAAGGTACAATGAAGCAATATACTATGTGATAATTGATTTAACTTTTTAAAACATAATAACATTGTCTTTTAAACAGGTATACATCACTTAAGATCACATTTTGGATAATGAATGTCATTCTCACACAGCTAAATCAATTTATCTGACAGTGTAGGTACGATTAAAGAGCACATAAAAGATGCAGAATGAAGATTTCTTTAAAAGTTATTTTAAAGTTATTCTAGCTTTTAGAAAAAGCCACTGAGAGTAAACATAAAAATGTGAATTGTAGCCTCCTTCATTAACATATTTAAATATTCATAATGCCTATTTAAACACAAAATAGCAATGCTTTGGTAACTTCTCCAATCACCCTTTGGTCAAAACTGTGTCCTATTTTACTACATTAATTTAACTATTGCCATTGCTGAGGAAGTGTAAAAGAGCGATCTACAGGATGTACTACGATATGTACCAATACTGGCATATGCAGCGGAAACGTGGTAACTAAGGAGCAGAATGTAAGTAGAATTCAAACCTGTGAAACAAAATTTGCGAGAAGTACTATAAGAGCGACAAGAATGGATAGGATGATACAATAAAGGGTGAGAGGAATAGTTAAGGAGGAGACAGTGCAGGACAGGATAGAGAAGTCAAGACAAAGATGGTACGGCCATGAGAGGAGAATAGAAGAGTAGAAGATACCAAAAAATATGTTGGATATTGAAGTGGGGGGAGGGGGGAAGGAGGCTGAAAGGAGTGCAGAGGAGTGTGGAGGGGAGAAAAGATATGTTGGAGAGGCCTATGTTACAAACAGACCCAGCCAGTGGTTGGGAGCTGTTCATGATGATGATTATGATGATCCAACACAAATTGTTTATCTATGTTGTTTGTACTTAATAGCAGGCATTGCAATACGGAATTTTAACTGTTATGGGTGAGAATAATTTTATTTGGCTAAGAATAGCCAGCACATTTTCTTTACGACATACATGGTAAGAAAGCAAACATTCAGAAGTGCAATTGAGATTATGTAATATTCACCTGCACAGAGGAGTCAAACTCAAAACCTTTGGCCGATGTTATTACGATTCATGTCACAATTAACTAATGTTTCTTTAAAAAAAAAACACAAGAAAAATGGATGTTGACAAATACCATGAACAAATCATAGTTTGAAAATAATAAAAACAAAACAAAATTTCTTTCATTCTCCCTTAATTGTTGATATTAATATGAACATATCCATACATCATTACATTTAAATTATGAGAATAAAGCAGAACCTCATTAATCCAAACTAATGGTGAGTGAACCTTGTTTGGATTAAGCGGGAGAAGGTAAGGGTATGCCAAAACATTGAGCGTATGTTCTTGCATGTCCATTAAATTTACATTCATTTAAGTTATGAATAGTACATAATGTGTATTGTAGTTTTTCATTTCATAGTATATCTGTTTACATTACTACAAATATTTTAGTTAAAAAAAACCCACTGAGTTTTAGGGATCTGCGATCTTGGTTTTTTTTTAAATTTGAGTTGAACTCTAGTCGAGTATTTCAAAAAGCTCCAGAGTTCGAATATATTAATAATTTTAAATGTTAAGAATATGATTGTTTGATTTTTAAAGTAAAATGGTATATTTAAAATATATGAAAACAAAACATGTTCTTAAAATAAGAATTAAACTCATCTAAAAAAATTGTAAATACTTTTTCAAAACAGTTTAAATAACGGAAATATTGGTTTTAAAATCAGAGATAGAACTTTAAAAACCACAATTTTTTTAAAAGAAAAACACTAAAAAATTATAATTAAAATAATTATTAAAATGGTTTTAAAAGTTATGTCTCTGAAGACAATTACACTCGCAAGTCACAATTACAAAAAAAGTTGATGCAATTGAAGTTTTAGTAATAATCATGCATGATCACATCTCTTCCAATTTCATTCCTCTATGTGCAGTTTCGCATTATATGAGCTCTCACTGGAAATTATCTCATTATAATATTTATTTCAACTCAATTTTTAATGTTTATAAAAGTTAATGTTCATACTTTAAAATGAAAATTAAGATGGGTAAAATAATATTTCTAGTAGACAATATGATGAAATAGTTGATATTTTTTTATTTAAATGTAGTAAGTTTGGTAAAATATTTATTATTATTTATATATTAATTTTATACATAATTCTAGTAACCAGGTAGTAATAACGAATGCTAGTTTACTGGCTAAAAGTAGTTTTAGGGCTCTATTACATTATTAATGTAAATTTTGATATTAATTTTAAGAGAGTTTTAAGTTATCGAGTATGGATTTGTGTGTATATATATTAAGAGGAAGCTCGAAAATAACGAGCCTACAAAACTTTTGACCTAAATCTTAAGCTTTAATGACTATCTCTGCTTAAAGCTCAAAATCTGAGTACTCATAGAGCTCTACTGTGTTGACTACAACTTATAAAATAAATTTCATATGACATGAATAATCCATTTCCAAAACATGTGTATTGACTAATAAGGTTTTACTGTAATAATATTTTTTAGAGTAAAAATTAATGTTCCACCAATGAAAACAATAGTTCCCCAAAATACGAGTGAATAAATACTATTCTGATTGCCATCAAACTTGAAGTTGTCTTTATGTATATAGACAACTTAATGCCAGACATCAAGCAACATCTTTATTTTTAAAATGGGTATACAGCTAAAATACTCATTTATGTTCAATCATTTCTATGTCAAGCTGTTATGTCCATAAAAAATTAACGTGTAAAAATAAAATTAATCTTACGTTATTGTGTGTGCAATTTATTGGATAATTCAATTTTTATTTGCATGATGCAACAAGAGTTTTGCCCTAGACCAACATAACAAACATATATTGCTTAGTTCCAAGCATTTTATCTTATTTCAATAACACAAACAAAACAATATTTTTAAAAATTATTTTTTTGTAACTGGAAATTAACTATACAAGTAGGGATAAGCAAGTTCCATAAACTTTGACCTTACTTCATATATTTGTTGGTTTCGAATTTGATTCAAAAGTAAAATTCCAGATTTGACAATTAGGATGCCTCACCGATATAAAGTTAAAGCCCACAATAATGTTCATATGACAAAAATCTAAAACATTAAATTACATTTTGTATAAGTAACTTAATATATTAGCTCAGAAAGATATTTATGTTAAACATGTTTGCAATATATCATTTTATAAATATTTATTTAATTATTAAGGTCAAACTATTAATGCAACATAAAACATTTCCCCCCCACAACATTATACATTTCTTCAAAGTTGTGAACTTCAATTTGGCTTTTGGAATACTTCATATTATTCAATATGACCTCGCCTTTAAGTGAAAAAGTGGACTTTCCACACCCTATACAAGAAATATTTTTTCAATAATTTGAGTATCTTTAAACTTCAACTTCATGGATTTTTAACTATGCTTTAGGTAGCTCTCCCAATAAAAAAAACCATGGGATGAATATAGTAAAGAAATACCACAACTCAACTGCACAAATTAAGGTGAGAGTGGAGGGAGACATGAGAAAAGAACCGTGTTAATGCAGTTTTTGTATCATAACAATTTATTGGTCAAAATAAATCAATTATTTCGCCAGTAGAAACACGAGTTTAATTTTAATCACATGGTGATTACAGCAATTCTTGAATATCTGTCAAGGATGTCCTGGAATTTAATGACCACTTTTCCTCTTCATTTAAAAAGTTTGTCATCTAATGCTGCTATGCTCATGACATATTCAACAACTGTTGATATCTCTATGCAAAGAAAATTAAACTTTATGTTTGTACTGGAGAAATGTTTGATTTATTTTGGCCAAAACAAACTTTTGCCATAAAAAAAAACCTGAAAACACTAACCTTAATTTGTGTTTCCTAGACTCCCAAGCTCATGGTCCATTTTTACAATATGTAGGCAAGAAAGACTAGACAACTTGATTTTGAATAAAGTAAATTTACAATAAAGTGTAGCTTTGTTTAACAATGATACTTGATTAGAAATACAAATATTGCACTGTGGCACTCGTTAAAATAACTGTCTAAATTTCAAATGAGAGCAAAAAAAAATTTTATTTACACTCTTCCATTCAAATGATAAATAATTTTTGCACTCAATAGTTTCAAACATCCATAGCAAAGCTCAATAACACAAACTTTTAAACACTTCTAATCACATACATTGTAATAACAAATAGGATGAGACCTTTGAATTTATAAGGATACTACCGTATCAGCCGGAATATAGTACAGCCTCCTCGCAAATAATAATATCTTAACATTTTTAAGGTGCTCTATATGAAAAATAAATTGTCTCAAATATAAAACTTAATAAATTTGACACAGTTTTTATTAAGCTTTATAAGCCATTTAGTTGAGACGTTGAGGAAGGCTTCTTTTCAACACGATCACTCAATTGCAGGATCTGCCTGCCATCTATGGTTTTTTTAAATATCAGAAACACAGCACAGATTCTTCCACCAACTAACTATGGATCCACATGTTCACAAAAAACTAGCATAGAACAAAAACATGGTCACGTGGCAAGCTCTAAGCTAATCACAATATCTCTGCCTCATCAGTGAGAGCTGTTCTGCTAATGTTAAACGAATCTATACTTTGTCTGCTCTGCCTGAGATGTTTGGCACAGGAGAACCAATCAAAATCTTAGAACCAGCCATCTAAAATGAGTGGGTATTGGCATTTGTCAACACATGCGCTCTACAGCAAGAAGCTAGCAGACAGCTTCGTTGGCCATTGTGAGGAGATTTCACATAACCTGTTAATGTAAAGCGTGTTTATAGATGTATTGGATTGCGCCATGACACAGCATTATAATTTGAAAACATCCATTTGGAGAATGATCTAAAATATATGTTTATCCACTAGAAAATAAAATATGTTGCTAATAAGCGGTTTCTAGTTAGTGTTGCAATGTATTATGGGTCAACATACAGTGTGTGAATTGCTACACCAATGAGGCAGATTCTGTTTTCTATTTTTGGCGAACGTGTGAAACGAGCTTTGCCCTGACCTATTGAATTACCAGTTCAGTGACTCTAAGGTTGGAAATCCTCTCTATCTCTCTGTTTTGACCTTGAGTTTATTACTAGAACTGCACCATGATTCCCGCCAGTTGGCAGGTACAGTACAAGCATTCTACAAAATATAACTCTGTAGGAATCTGTCTTTTTTTTTCAGTAGAAAATGTTAGGCTGTGCGTATAGTATGAGTGCAGTTTTTAGTAGCACATTTTTAGGATAAAAACAATGCACTATATTCGGGCCAATACAACATTAGATATTCGGAAAAAAAAATCCAAGCTTATGATCTATTTATCTAAAGCTGTTATGATGCTTATAGTAGTTTAGTCCAATGTAACTAAGGAATACCTTATCAACCTGACCCCTGACCAATAATTTACCACTTAGTGTAAACAAAATCAGAGAGAAAAAAAATCATATGTGTGATCAAGTTAAACATATTATGCTTATCATGTTTACTAAAATTGGTATTTGTATGTAAGAGAAATATCTGAATTCGAGGGGGCAGTTGGGTGTACGGGGGTGGTAGAAAGAAATTGATTACACTCATCTTTATGGAGTTATTGATTTCTTTTTTAAATGAGGGCATTCCAATATTAAAATTTAATATTTCTAGCTTCCTCTCACTTTACTTAATATTAATTCTCGATACAATTCTTCAAATTATTACTAAAACTTCAAATCTTTCTTATATTTATAAAATAGTAATAAAAAAATTGTCAAATTAACAATCAAAATGTTTGTTAATGTTGGAAGACTGAAATGAAATATTTGTGACGTTTTTACGAAATCCTGAACTAAGCGGTGAAAATATCACTTGTTAAGCTATATAAACTTGAACAACTACTTTGTTAAAATAGACTTATCAATGTTTGTCAAAACCAAAAGAATTTACTCAAAGGATTTTATATAATTTGGAGTTGAATGTGGTGGACTTATTCCCCCTTTAATACATTTATGTTTGACATTGATTCTTTATCATCTTGATTCAATTTTCAGGGATTTCTTTCATATATAGTTGTATTATCATATTCTTAGCATATAAAGAAATTAAGTAAAAAAAACAGTATTTAACTAAAATAAAAATCGATCCAAGCACTGTGTAAGCGGATAAAAACAATTCTAACAGACTTAAATCAGCCGGTATTAAATTATTATAAATAGTCTAAGTAAACTGTGATAGTGAACTTTCATTAATCCTAGAGGTGATTAGCAGTTACTTATATCAAGGGCAACTTCACAGGAAAGAAGATATTAAAAAACCTAGATGGTTTAGAAGATTTTATTTTTTTATAATACTTACAATGAATTCTATACCAAGTTAATGTGTGTAGTAAATATCTAAGTTGAAGCAATTTCAAATGGTAGTGAAACACTCAGATTTCAATCGAGTGCAGGTCACCTTATATCCTTGTTGGTATATTAAGGTCATATATAATTTAAATAATAGTTTGTATGAATCAAATTAAACAACAAAATCTGGAAAAAAAAATCTCATAGTGTGAAACCAAAAATTGTAGTAAAAGTAGGAGTAAAGAAGAAATGAAAACCAACTTAGTTTAATTATTAAGAGGTAAAACAAACAAAAAACATAAAATATGTTTTGACTAATCTTTGAAAAGTGTAGCTTAAACCAGTAACAATCAGATCAATGGTTCATTGGTCAGTTGAGCGCTAATTTCAAATAGTTTTTGATTGATAAAAAAACCGCCTCGGTGGAATAGTTAGCTAACGTGCTAGTTGTGTATTTAGCTAGACTGCCAAGGACGGGTAGAGCGAGGTTCAAATCTCACTCAGGTGAACTGGGTGTTTTTTTCCTAGATGGTTTATCACTCTCCTTCTACACAAATGCGGGTTCACTTCTTCTATATTCAACCTTCCCAATTCCTAACCCATTAGCGTAATTAGTACTTAAGCGTACAACCCGAACGAGTAGTAGGACGCAGCTCTAAGTATTATTATATTATTGATTGATAAAAAGTGCATTACTAAAGTGATGTGTATTCTGGAAATAAAATACTGCTAGCATTTGCAATGTGACAACTATAAAGCTTAAGAGTGTACTAAGCTTTGAAACATCGAATGACTTGGCTTCAAAACAAATATCAGCTTCTACTTAGTTTCGAAAAAAAATTCCGTCTTTGACAATTATGATGTTTCGTATAAAGTTATACAAATAACCACAATACCTTTTTTTTTCCCCCAGCACAAAACAAATAAGAAAAAAATATTCAAACTTTGATTTGGCTTCAAGAGTATTTCATATATTAGATTCGAGTTTGCTTAGGATCTAAAAAAAAAAAGGACTTGTGCACACCCCTAAAATACAATAAAAGTAACAAAATTATTTGGAGTAAAACAGTAGGCTGAAATAAATCAGGAGGGATGGCTAGCACTGAAGTAGAAAATGTTTGGATGAAACACAATTTTAAAGGCACACTTTCACTGCCACATACGTTTTCCTCAGGTTAAGAAAATAAAACGAGAAAAGTCCGTGATAGTGAAAGAGTGTCTTTAAAAATGTGATTATTAGTGTTTTATCTAAACAATTTCTATCCCAATACCACTCAGGTAAATGTGATGGCTATCCCTCCTATTGAGATTAAACAATATTTATCTTAAAATGAAAAAGATCATTGATTAATAAACTGACTAGAATTTTTGTGTTGTTAACTTGATAATCAAGGAAACTGCTCTCTGATGAGATTTATAATTCAAGCCTAAATGTGTACCAATTTTCTCGGCTAAACGGCTGTGAAAAGGGATAGCTCTAACTTCATTTCAAAAGTAAAATTCTAGATTTTACAATTACGAAGCTTTGCCAGTCAAATTTAAATTCAAAACACATGGTTATACTTTATTTATTTCACTTTGTGATGCTATGTATACTTAGTTTACAATGTAAGGTAGCTGTATTACCATAATAGATTACACTAAGACTATCTTATAAACTATACCATAGTGGAATAATGCAAGGTAAGCTTGCTACCTTAGAGAGTAAACAAAGGGTACATCACAAATTAATGTGCATATTAGGGGTGTGTGAAGCTTCGAAAAATTCAAAGCCGAGTCGAATCTTTTTGTACGTCGTATTTGATTCGAACCCATGTTTGGCTTTGACAGTATTTCAAAGCTTCATCTACTATTCAAAGTCTAGTGGTTATATTACACTTATATTTTACATCAAATAAAAGTGAACTGAGATTACCTGAAGAAATAAAATATATTTTTATCGTTTTGTTTTAAAACAAGTTTGCTTTACTTGCTTGGTGGAATTGCGAAAATTTTCTTAACACTTTGAATTTCAAGAGGGCCATAACATTAAAACTTTAACCACCTTGATCACAAACATTGATTAGTACTAACTGAAGATGAATTTATTCCTCTTGAAAATGTAAATTAACATAAATAATAAAAGGTTTTTAATTTTCAGTGTGTTTAATTAAACTTTTGAAGTATTTCTTGAATATTGAAAATATTTTTTTAATATTTAAAAATTTACACATGCAGCCATTTCTGTTGTGTGTAATAAATAAACATTCTCTTAACTAGGCCTATAATAACAAACACGAGTTTAGTAACTATTCCACTTTTAGATTTGTGAAGCCACTTCTGTGATGACGTCACCAAAGCGTCTCACGCAACATTTTTGTCAGTTCCGGTGTATATCTCGAGTGGCGAGCATGTGCTCTTTATTCTTTAAATGTTTATTGTTCTATAATAAATAAAACTAACAATTTCAGTTGATTAATACATGAATCAATATGCTAAATTCAAATTCCTGTTAATGCGTAGGCTAGCGCAGGACTTGAGATAGTTGAGCGCATGTGCGAGGAACATGACATTCCTTGAATTATTTTTAAAAAACTTTTGCAAATAGTGAGTACTTATAAGCAAAAATTGCTGTTGATTTAGATAAAATCTTAGATATTTTACTACTAATAGAATATAATAAAATCTACAAAAATTTTGTTATTTTAAAACATTACATAAGGAATTAATTTATGAGTGAAATTATTATCATCAATATCAGATTATTTTAAATCTTTGCTATAAGCGCATGCACTTTCAACGTCAGAACCATATTTCTTTCAGTAATTCACACGGCAAGATTTAAATAGATTTATAAAATCAAAAGTTCCCTTGTTGATTCGTAAAACAGAAAAACTAAAATTTTGTAACACTGGACTTCTCAAACCTATAAACGCACCCACCAAATTAAATTAAACTGATATTTTTCTATAACGTTGTTCTTGTTCTTGAACGTCCATTAACTATTGTGTTTTGTTAATACTATCTTGTGTGTGAAAGGTTAGTGAAACAACACACATGGCAAATCCAATGTGATTAAAGCAAATGCATGTTTTTTAACTACTCACTCAGGCTGTACACATAAAAAAGTGTTTTTAATACAAAGGTAAAGTGAATATAACATTAATATGTTGGCAATAAGCAAGAAATATTAATGCTAGAAAAAAAATATTTAGTTTGATTTTAGATAAATATACTCAATGTTAACATAATACTTTTATTCAAAATTAAATAGATCAATACTTGAGCTTTGATTTGGCTCCGAGAATATTTCCCATATTAGACTCGGCTTTGCTTTGCACCAAAAAAGTGAACTTTGCACACCTCTAGTGCATATGTTGCAATTATAACTTAATTTATCAATTTATGATTAAATATGTCAAACATGTCAGTAATAAAACATTTTGTAAATTTTAAGTAATGCAGAAAGTCATATAGCTATGCAACATAATATTTTACCCAGACATTAACCATTTTATTAAATATTCAAACTTCATTTCAACTTCACACACCTCTAGTTATTTTAAAATGATTATTCTCCACATTTTTTTGTTCCAAAACAAGAAGTGAACACATTCGAAACATCAAACTTCACACACTCAAAGCCAAAGATTTCAGGCATAAGTATTTAAAAAAGGTTCAAAGTAGCGGTAGAATAGGTATTATTAATGCCAGAGTGTAATACATCTCAAGCTAAGCAGTAAACATTTTAAAACAATAACATAATATCATGATGTGGAACTAGTTTTAAAATTAACATACAATTTTTTGGTGAATCATCACAATATAACTTTAATATATATATGTATTATAATTTGACCATCAGTCACAAGTAAATATATTTAACAGGGGGATCATTACAGCTGAGACTGAAAGTTATCTGGCTAAAATTTATTCAAGACTCATTTTGTCCACATATCCCTCCTCACGTAATTCGTGGGTCAAGGTACGTAAGGAAGTTAAGGGGATGAAAAGTGAGGCTGATGTCACCATTCACGTTTTAGGTCCAAATCCAGGTGTCCCAAATGTCACTTTTTTACAGGGGAAAACTTAGGAGGAGAATTTTAGTCAATTGAAAGCAAGTTAGTGGAAAACATTTATTTTTACCCTGATTCTGTGAGCTTTGGATTTGTAAAATGAGCCATCTTCCATCATCTTAAGAATTTCCCAAGCACCACAGCTTACAAATGAATATTAAAATCAATACAGAAATATGTATACAGATGTTTCATGTTAGACACATCAAAAGAAAATTCTAAAAAATTTAAAACTAAAAAAAGTTCCCCTCAGTAAAATCACAGTAACCTGCATATAATATCCATGATTAAATATTTTTACAAGTGACCAAAAGTTGTTGAAGCCATTCATAATTAACTAGATACACAATTCGTCACCTAAGAATGCAAGTGTTCCATGTCCAATTTTTCATTTTTGTGTAAAAGATTATTGAAGTTTGAACTTTGTGTATAAATCCAATGTTACTATATGACAACTCTAGTTTGTATCTTCTTAAATACTTATATGGCAGACTCAGTTTCACCACAGGTGAATCATATGCATTCTAAATAAATGTAAACACCAAATATATCAAATTTAACACTTTTGGAGATAGAACACTTGCATTCTTGGGTGACGAATTGCCTTATCCGATAGAACTTGTGAACTGACTTAGAAGACTGACTCTGCAGAGCGGGAGAGATGGATGGGGTGAGAGGGACTGCGTGCTAGACGCTTCTTTGGTAACTTTTCCAAAGTTTTCAACAGGCGAGTGAAGTCTGGTCTCTCTGTTGGTCGGTACGACCAACACAACATCAAAATATCCTGCAAGAGACAAAATCACCATATAAAGACATCACATACATACAAACAAGTTAAATTAGGTAATAAATATTTAGTAGCTTGGTTTTGGGTTTGGCCTACAATTAAATTTATATACTTAGTTCTAATTAAATAACATCATGTTTGGTAGTAAAATTGACTGCATATGGTTATGCTGGTCACAATGAATCTGTCCGCACACAGTTTTGTTGATATAATATTTGTAAAATATACACACTCAAAAGAGGTCATCTAGCACCAATCGGAATGTTTATTTGCATACATATTAAAAGTGTAGCCAAATAGCTGGCTACAGATGGACTGGGATATGACCCGAAGAAGAGATAACACTGCATCAATGCTCACAAAATGAGATGACAACAACAAGTGTAAGAGAAAAAGGTAAAAAAACACCACAAATAACCACCAAACACAAAGTTTTTGGCACCAACATATAAAACAGTACACAGAGTTAAAATAATATAAAATACAAATACAATATACAAGCCTCAAACATATTTTTGAAATACACGATGAAAGTGTAATAAGGAAGCAATATTAACTATCTTTATAGAATTCAATATGAAATAATTAGTGTAAAAACATATAATGAGAAAGAATGTATATGAAATTGCAAAATTTTACTCTGATATGTCAATATAAATTAATTAAATGGATAGTTTGTTGATTGTACAAATATGATTTAGGATAGAATCACAATTAAAATAACACATTAAAAAATGTTAGTCAAGGTCACAATATGTTAACAAGTAAAATTATGACAAGAAACACAAATTAAACATAATTAAACATAAATTAAACCATATGGATAAATTAGTATTGATTGACTAGAGGAGTAAAGTTTGTAATATAATTGCAAAGAATCATTAGAAAAAAATTAAAACTTAAATTTTTTTAAGAAAGTTGACAAAAAGTTGAAGTATATGACATTAAATTGAATTCTATTTTCTTATCTGAATTCCCTTGCTCCTTTATAGGCGTCGTTGAGACGGCCTTAGAATACTACATGTTTAGGCACATCTACGGCACCATCATCAGGACATTTGACTATGCCTGTGTGAGTAGTTCCAGTGAATACCAGAAACGAAACTGTAATTTCACATAAATTCTTTCTCATTATACGTTTTTAAACTAATTATTTCATTGTGAATTCTATAAAGATACTCAAACATATTGGTAATAGTTCTTTTTAGCATCGGTTTTGTTTTATTTTCAAGACATTAGCGTTTGGTATTGGGGGATGGTTTAGGAATAAATATCGTGCAATGCTCTGTGAGGGGCACACATATGTAGTTTTTGAATGACTTTATATTCATAATTTTATTTATTCATTCAAAGTATTGTATACATGGTGGCTACCGGCAGGGAAAACCTGTAAAAGTAGGGGAGTTTTTGGACGACAGGGAAATTTCAAGGAATTTAACTAAAAATAAGGAAAAGTCACGGAACTTAAAAAATATGTTTAAAATAGCACATTAATTTTGCAACCAAAAACTAAAACAAAAGTTAATAATACCTAAATAAAATAACATTTTAATTTTTTAAATAACTGATAAAACTGTTTATGTTCAGTAGAGACAAACTTTTTTTTAATATGTGATCAATAATAAATAAAACAAAAGTCATCATCCACCATTAAAACTGGAAAAAAGCAGTCAGGGAAAATTGAAAAATGTTGCCTGGAAAACCTGGAAAAACCAGGGAATTTGTAAAATATGTTTTGTAGCCACCCTGTACATTTATTAAGGATAGCAAGAAGATCAAGGATATACAAGGTAGTAAAAAATGAGTAAACATATTTTTTTATTTTTTCAAAATTTTGTTTTGTAATGTGTGTTTTAGAGACGATATTGCTTATTGGTGGCTCATTCCCAACTTAATTCTAGGACAAAATTAACAATAGACACCACCATTAATTTATTCCTTTAACTGAATATATTAATATTATAATATGTTATATAATTTTTTTATCATTTAGTTACTATTTATATTCCCTTATAGGTTCATAATTTTTCCAAGATTTGAAGTTAAATTTAAGCTTAAGCATAAAATAGTGTATTTGACCCCTCTCTACTATTTAGTTTGTATTTTATTTTGATTCATACACCCTAATGTAAATTGAGAATAAGAAAAACTCGATGACCAACCATTTAGCCCTTTTTTGAAATACATTTTTCTTGTTTTTGTTTTCTCTTATGCAATTGACACTCCCTTCTAATAAGTTCAAATATAGGTCGAGAGAGTGAATGGTACCAATCAGTTTTCTTCAAGAAGCAACCATTACCTTTTTGTCCAATGGCAGCACTGTAATGTGTGAAATGTGTTCATTTTATTGTAAAAGCCGTATTATATCTGTTGTCTTTTATGTGTTTTCAACATTTTATCCCTCTTTATTGCACTATAATCCATATTATAACCAAATTTATCATAAAAAATGAATATAGGCTTTTCTTAAGGAACCAATAAATAGTAGAGCAGTCTGTTAAATATGAGTTATATATTAGTCCAGTTTTTATGAATCCAATAATTATTATTTTTACTTGTTTTATTTTAAACTCTGCTGATAGAGTAATAAATATACTCTTCAGTTGTTGATGTATAATATAAGGGAATGAAAATTAATCCTTCCTAATCTTGAAGTAGCTTTTATTTTTGTCAGCACCGCCCGCATATACTTAAAACACCAAGTAAAGGTCAGTTTTATAAACCACTTCTTAAGACCATTGTCTAAATCGATGATTGAACTAGAATGAAATCTGTAGGTACATTGCTGTTTCTATAATGGTATGGTCATGTAATGAGGATGTAAAATGAAATAATACCAAAGAGAATGATGGAGATGTATGTAAGAAAAAGATCGCAAGAGAAACCAAGAAAGAGATGGGAGGAGCAGATAACATAAAGTGTGCAAGTGAAAGCAACAAGGAAGATGGAGGCATTTTACCAAACGGACCCGGCCACAAATTGGAAACAGTTGATGAATGCCTACCTTAACATCCCGTGATGCTTGTAAGTTTGCCAGAGACTGTTTCATGCCCTTCCCAACCTGCCAGATGATAGCCTCGGGGGGTTGTGACTTGAAGGGCCACTCTCCACAGAGCAGTTCATACCACACAGTGCTGGAAGAATACCAAACAAACATCACAGTAATGGAGTTGTGTACAGGGTCTAATTACCTATTCAGTTTAACCACATATTTTCAATAATAAAGTAGGGATTAGAAAGGTAGAATTTAGAGGAAGTGTATACACATTAACATGAAGGCAACTCCACCCTGAGCTCATCCAGTCAGAATTTAAACACCTGACTTCCTCGTCACCAACAATACAGTCTATTTTGAGTTTTGAGAGTAACAGCTTAGACCAGGCGTTGGCAACCTTTTTGACATCGCGGGCCAAATGGGTTTAAAAAAAAAATTGGTGGACCGTCATGAAAAAAATATCAAGCTTAAATTTCTAATTCATATTTCTTACAAAGGAAAAATGGTGCAAACAGCTGAATTAGATTAAATTAAAAAAATAGAAGGGCAAGGCCTACAAACTTAGTAGGAAACTGTAGAACTCAAAGTTCACAATTCAAACACAACAAAACACAATATAATTATGTAATTTTCACGGTACATCAGTCCCCTTCTTCAGCAGAAAAAAACCAAATCTCAGGTTTGACTGGCAGTATGGCTAGAGGTGGGTCATGGTACCTTAGTCCACGTTGGTGTTTTACTCTCTTCTGCTCAAGGATACCGATATAATCTGATCATTATGTGTTTTGTTGTGAACTTTGAGGCCTACAGTTTTCTGTTAAGTGTTTGGGCCGTGCTCTTTGATCCTACTTTCAATGTTTTATTCCTCATATAGTAATAATTTAATTTTAAGTGTATTTTTATGAACATAATTGTTTGTTTGCTAAATTTTTGTTGCCTTAGACCATGCAACTACTGAATAATGAGATTCAGTTTTAGTGGAGCTAATTCATTTAAGTGAAACAACTAAAAAAACTTAAATCTTAGCTAAATTTTAGAAGTCATTAGACATATGAAGATAAGAGAGTTAAGCTCTGTCCTGAGAAAACTTAAGACAAGTTTGCGGGTCTTTAGCCCAGCATCTAGTAGTGAAATAGAAACAATATTTTATTTCTGATGTGTGGCCTACCAGGTTTTATATATTAAAATTAAGTGTTTCATCAACAAGTCACAAACAAAATGTATGTACCCAAAAGCATAGACATCCGAAGACTTGGTGAATGGCAGCTCCTCTTCGTCATGTTTTTGCCTTGCTCGCAAACTCCTGATTATTTCGGGTGATAAGTAACACAGCCAGCCAGGAGGGATGCTCAGGCCATTCCCCTTCCTGTAGGCAACACAGGCAGTCATTAATTATCTCAGCAACATAGTTACTGTAGTGACCCGAAAATAAGCCAAACTTTTTTCCCAGGAATAGCTTTAATATAACTGCGATACGGGCTATAATCACAATCTTAGATAATAAGTATCAAATGTGGTGTATTTAAGATGTGCATATAGTAATAGCCATATATATCAAAATCGTTACTAATCACCACAATGGATGGTGCGCAAAATGCTGCTTAAAATAGATGAATCTTGACTTTCTGTGTATCTTATTCATGCAAACACAAATATGGCCACCGAAACCTTCAAGATCAATTTATTCACTGCATTCTACTGGCATATATTTTACTACTATAGGGGACAGAGTGGATTTTATTTACCTTATAAAAATTTAGTTGCATATGTTGATCGAGGCTGCTATTCTTTGGTGGTGGTACTACATTTGGAAGTGATAAGATGGTAGACCATTTTGAAAAAAATTTAACTGTCAATATTTATTATTATGTGCAAATGATTTCAATTTAACTATAAATATTTATTATTCTGTGCAAATAATCTCAATTTAATTGTAAATATAATTTTTGCTTTTCCTTTTCAAGTGATTTAATATGAAGTGTTGATATGAAATGTTTTCAGTATAAATATTGTTTTTCCTCTTCAAGTGGTTTAGTAAACCGTGATTTGATTTTAACTATAAATATTGTTTTTCCTTCCTAAGTTATTTACATAAATTGATTTTATTTTAACTGTGTATTGTTTTTCCTCTGAAAGTGGTTGCAAAGTTGGGGCGCGGCTTATATTCGGGGGCCACCTAATTTCAGGTCAATACGGTATTTATAATAAGATAAAGAATCCTCAAATCTCTCGAATACATACTCATGATTATAGAATTTGATAAACCATCTTTTTTCCCCAAAATTTTGAATTGGAATCAGTTTTAGAGCACTATTACCACTAGTTGGTGGTTAAGTCCCAGCATAATTTTGGGATCATCTTAACAACCAGACTCCATTTCAGTAATTTAACATTTAACTGAATGTATGATATAATAATAAATGCATTATAATAAATGTGTCTGATGTCCACTTTTTCAATAAGAAGCAAATTCAAATTAAACATATGAAATATTCTCGAAACCAAATAAAAGTTCAAATATGTTTTGTTTTATTGCATAGCTGTTTTTCATTTTAATCTGATAAATCAAGTTATTATCACAAAATACAATTCAAAGGATGCAAAAAAAAATGACGGAAATGAAATATGTAGGAAAAAGACGGCAAGGGAGGCCAAGAAAGAGATGGGTTGAGTAGATAACAGAAAGTGTTCAAGTGAGAGGAGAAGAATAGAGGAGAGTAAGGGAGGAAGAATGGGATAGAGGAAGATGGAGGCATTTTACTAAACTGACCCGGCCACAGGCTGGAAAAAGTTTATTATTATGACTATCACAACATGCAATTCAATTACTTCAGATTATTTCATATGGATATTAATTTACAATGCAATTTGTAAGGTATATAAAAGCTAAAACTGGCAATATTGAGCATAATATTTTAATTGGCGAAGATTAGGAATTGTAGAAACTAATATTTTTTCTGAACCCAAGTCCATGTTTAGAAGCTTCACAGAGCCCTACTCGATTCAAATTTTAATAAATTTACAATGTCATGTTTTTCAAAGTTTTCTAAGAATTGAAATGGTAAAATATCAATATTTAGATAGAGATTCCTTTGATTTCAGTAATAACCGAGGGGACTGAATTTGACGTATTTAATCATTTATTTTTAGGAGAAAAAATCGAGTAGCCATAATGAATACGTACCTATTACCATAGCAGAGTTTTGTAACACTGAATAATCCAAAATCAGTAATGACAACTTTCCCATTTTCAAGAAAAATGTTTTTACTCTTCAAATCCTTGTGCACAATTCCCCTTGCATGAAGATAACCCATACCCTGAAAAACAAAACAAGGGAAATGAAAGTTGAAATTTTAATAAGAAATGTCAAATCATATTTTATAAGGCATTTTTAAGTCTAAGTGGCATGTGAAAGTAATATTTTCAAATGATAAGTGAAATTTGAAAGATGATAAGAAAATTAGATAGCATTTTTTCCCCCCTTCATTATCTCATTTCCTGGAGCAGACAACACAACACGTCTTTGTTTGCCCTAACATTTCCTGGTGCGGGTGCTAATTGACATTTCCTTGCAATAAGTTATTATGATGCTATCTATCACTGAACCACTGATTTTAAACTGTCCGAGTACGTCATATTGAAGCATATTGCAAGCTACCAGTTCATTACTATACTATGAGTGTGATTAAAGCAAAAAATGATTAAAAAAAAGTTAGTAGTGAAAATACGTGTTAGTTCAGAGTATAGGAGTAGTAACATAGCTGCCGGACCTGCGTAGGCCGCTGTGCTAACCACGTGCCAGGAAATGGGTTAGTTTACTCACTAGACTTTATTTATTATTTGCAGATACCCTGATTTGGGGTAAATTAGATATTACATTGTGGTTTAAAATAGTAGCAAAACAATTCTTGGTGCAACAAATTGAAAACTTATGATTAAAATGTGCATATACCAAACAAGCCAAAGATAAAGAGTTGGAAAAGATATAGGTTAATTTGTTTAAACATTCATCTCTTTTCCTTCTTTAACCTTTAAATATTTGCCTTTGGTCACAATATGGCCGTTTTATTAGCCGGCTAAAACACATTGTTTACCAATGGTCATCGGGTCATGGAAATACATTTTTTATATTGAGCTAACTTATTTTGGTTTATGGAAAGTTGTTATTGTTAATTTGCGTCTACAACAAAATAGATCTAAATTCTTAATCAAAAGGTCAAAAAGTACATTTTGAAATAATGTTTAAAGCTAACAAAGTGATTTTAGCACCAAATCTTATTAATCATTCGGGTTGTATGAATAAATACTTTTTTCCCCCTTAGCACTGTGTCTTAATACCTGTTGGGGCTATATGCATACATACTAATTAGACTCATGTGGTATGAGCGAAGTTGAATTTAGAGGAAGTGTACCTAAATTTTCATGAAGGAAGAGTGGAAAACCATTTAGGAAAAACCACCTTTAAGACACCCAACCAAGATTCAAACCCCAATCTGTTCATCATCGCCAGTCCGGTCTATTGCGAGTGTGACGGCTCAGTCCATTTGGCCAACAAAGCGGGTAACAAAATGTTTTATTCCCAAGTGAATATAATGTAACTGTGTATTTTACCTGTTGGCAGACTTTTGATTTGTATGTATAAAAGAAAATAATGTAATTTACTGATCAATAAAAATGTAAGAAATTAATACTTTTTTTTATCACCTATTCAGGTCATATGCATATATAATAATTATTCTAAAAGGATAAGAATGAGGAAGGAAGCATTTTAAAAGAAAATTACCTGCATTCACATGGAAGAAGAGTGGGAAACTGTTTAGGAAAAACAACCCTCAGTTTACCTGACCAAGATTCAAACCTCAGTCTCCCCGTCATCAGAAGGCCAGTCCAACACATTTAGCCATTGAAGCGGGTCTAAACTCATCCCTAAGCAAAGAGTTACTGCACTATTTGTAATAAAGTTATGTATTTTTGAAAATACCTGAGAAATTTGTTGAGCGACGATAGTCGTCTTGTTCATGTTAAACTTGTCTTTACGAAGATGAATGTGAGTGTACAAGGTCATGCCTTTGCACATACTCGTTACGATGGCAAGGCGGGGTAGTTTCATGCAAGCTCCCATAAACAAAACCAAATTCTCATGGCGAGTCTTACGAAATGTTGCTACCTGTAACAACAAATATTAAAGATGGGTCAGATCCTTTATTTTACAAATTTGAATCTGAATCCAAACCTTAATTTTATTTACAAAACCCAAATTCAAATTTTAATGATAAACATAAAGAGGATTACTTTAATCCAATCCTTAAAATGAAATATGAAATACAAATAGTAAGTAAATGATAACATTTTTTTGTTATATTGTTTTCATATTATGGGTGTGTGGAGTCCACTTTTTAATTTCGAGGCTAACTTGAATCAAAAAACCACTTTTTCAATAAAACTCTAATCGGATATATGGTTTATTGTTGAAGACGAATCAAAGTTTAAATATTTTTATTAGTTGTTTTATGATTGAAAAGATATTAAATTATTTTTTAAAATATTCTGTTCTAGTATGATAAATCCCAACATGCAATTCACCTACTATAGTTTTTGTTTCCAGAGGAATATTCATTTTTAATATATTATAAAAGCTAAAAATGGGATAAATTAACCATAAATGGAGTATTTTAACTTGCAATAATTTTACTATCAAAGATAGAGTATTTTTCGAAGTGAAGTCAAAGGTGACATTTGTTTTGAAGCCAAGTTGAAGTTTCGAAGCTTTGTACACCCCTAATTTATCATATTCAAGTTTAATGTTAAATTAATGGTCTAGGGTGAGGTTTTCAAGTTTTTACTAAGAGTGTGCGAAGTCCTCTTTTTCAATTCGAAGCAAACTTAGCTGTGTTTTCTTAGAAAATTGATGTTTAGACACACGGAAGTGAGGTTGTGTTAACTCATGGCATGAGTTCAACAGAGCAGGGTTGAGCTAAGTAAGCTATATTGTTAGGTGATGATCCAAATACACAAACATGGGTGATCAGAACACAAGAAAGTCAGCGTGAAAGTCAGCGTACCTATTTTGTCAAGTTTGATAATAAACAACATGAAGGAACATGTAAGGCTTGTTCTTGAAGGAAACTACCCAATTCTCGAGAACCACCATGGATGTCAAAAGAAAGCCCAAAAGACAGGAGGGAAAGCCGGGACTGTTACAAACTAAAGTTAAGGTGGTTAGGTTAAGAATCAGGGATACATGAAAATCTTTAATTCTATCATTACTGGGGTGAATTGCGAAATAATACAACTTTGGGAAAATTGAATCTCCCCTGTTACACAGGTCTAGCAAAAAAAAAAGTTTTGGTTAGCTGAAGTTTTACTGTATTTATATATGACATTATACACTACCTCTAGTTTGAAAGATTCTAGCGTCTTCTCATCATCCAAGTAGTCCATGTTGAGGACCTTAATTGCAACATCCCCATGCCAGTTCCCTCGATACACCGTGCCAAAGCGGCCTGTGCCAATTGGCTCTCCAATCTTCAGCTCATCATAAGGAATATCCCATTCCCTCATCGACAACTGTAAAAATATATTGAATGGTAATTAACTTATTAGGACAGCAAGATGTCCTTTTTTGTAGAGATCTGTATCCTGAGCTTCGAGCCGAGCTCGTCACTTAAGATCAAGATTGAAAGTTTTGTAGGCTAATCATTTTTGAGCTAAAATTTAAAATGCAATGCTATTATTTATTGCAATACATATTTTACCAAACTTACCACATTTATATTAAAAGAGCATTTACTATTTCATATTGTTTGCTGGATATAAGATTTTAGCCATTTTATTTTTAATTTTAAAGTATCAGCATCAAGTTTTATAAACATTAAAAATTGAATTAAAGTAAATTTCTCAATAAAATAATGTCTAGTGAGAGCCTGTGCAACTGTGCATACAGGAATGGAAATGGAACAAAAGACGTGATCATGCACAACAATTATACTAGGAATTATAAACAAGCTCCAAAATACTTCAAATTTCTAACTGTTTATGATGCTTACGTTTTCTTATAAGGTATAATAAATAGGGATGGACAGGAATGACTATTATTTTGAGACGGCAACGGGAAATTTTAAAACTACTCTTAGAGTAATCTTAGATTTATAATATATGGATTTATAAACTAATATAATAAGACTTGTTAAAGCTATTATATATATTAAAACTAGCTTCGGTGGCTGCATGTTCTAAGGCATGGACTAGAATGCCGATGACAGGGATATTTAGTTTGATCTTGGCCGGATGTACTGAGGGTGGTTATTCCTAAATGGTTTCCCCACTCTATCCAGGCAAATACAGGCACACCTCTAAATTCAATCTTCCTCATTCCAAACATACTTTTTGTCCAGGCCCAGAATCTTACAAATTTTAAATCTGGTCTGTTTTTCCACATAATTTGGACTTTATTTTTACACTTACAATATGAATTTACTTTTAAACATTACAAAACAGATTTTGGCTCTTAATTTAATTGAAATTCAACTACCCCTAGTTCCATTTGGTTCACCCCAGTTATATTACGCACCCGGTACCCTCCCCCGATGGGCCCTTCATAGTGCCCGGGATTTCACTCCCGAGCCCGCCAAGCGCCCAGCAAAGGTGGGCATCCCCATATCCACCACCTGGGAAGGCACCCTATCAGAATTGGTGCCCTGCCTACTTTCTAGCCACCACACTTCTGTTTTCACCCTTCCTTCCAATCTTGGCATTTGAATTTCCTAATATACCCCCTACCTAGTTCCCCCCATCCTCAATTTAACTATTCCAACTACTAAACTAAGCTAACTTAACTATTTTATTCCCATTCCTGCCGGGGAACTCCGTCACCCCGATAGTACCAGAGGGCTGCAGGGCAGCTGCCTTTCTCCATCTTGACTCTGAGGGCCCATCAACCACAATCCACCTCTTTAGTTTCCAAGGTGGTGGGTCATATGGTGCAGGGAACCCCTTAGAGTTCATATTTACTTCACTAATGTTTGTTCATATGACTAGAAAACTGTCCTTAAGATCACAAGGGCATCCCCTGTGTTCCACCAGACACTCAGTCATACTGGAATCCAGTTCCCAGGGCTAGTGCTTGCTCCTCCCAGCACCTAATTTTTTTTATCCCGACAAGGATTGTTACAGCCTATCCCCCTTTAACAATCCTTTTTTCTCTACTCACTCTTCGCTGAGACCGCCACACCAAGCAATAATAAAGCGCAAAGAGACAAGAGACTCACACTATTCTGGCGGGGCCAGCACCGGTCGACAGCTTCCCCGTCTGAGACCTGACTGTCTTGGGAGTCCACCCTGACCGGAGTCCTCTCAGAGTCTGTGCTGTTGCTCCCAGAGACAGACACAGTGCGGTCACTGTCGATGGACTTGTGGGTCTCCAACATCTCATCGAGGGCTGGAGGGGCCATGAGGGGGTGAGTCTCCAGAGTCACACCCTTGTCTAGATGATTCACATCTTTGCACACAAACACATTATTAGTAGAAACCCTGATTTGTGACAAATAAAATGATTGGATTTCATTGAATAAAAAGATGTATTTCAGTATTAAATGTCAGTAAATATTATTATTATTATTATTATTATTATTATTATTATTATTATTATTAGCACCGCGTCTTACTACCCATTCGGGTTATACGCACTTACGCTAATGTGTAATGGTAGGGTGATTGTGAGATGAAATGAAGGACCTACAGTTTAACGTGGAATCCGAACCACGGTGGAGGCCTGGCATTCCCCACATTCACAAGATGTGTCAGTAAATAAAAGGCAAGCACGCACACACGCATGCACACACACGTCTGATACTAGGTAAAAATGTGTATAGTTTGGATATTTTTAAGGCATATTAAAATTGACATAATATTCAGTTGAATATTTGATTCATTTAACACTCGATATTTGATGCTAATGATACGCGAGTACCTGGAAAGTGGAACTGTTGTTTGGAGGTAGTGTGAGGGGTGTGAGTCGTCATGACCAGAGCTGGACTAGACGGAGTCGAGCTGTTACAGCTGGAGGTGTTGGAACTGGAGTCAGGAGCCTGTGACAGTCAAAACAAACATTTTACAATCATTTAAAGCTAAAATCTGCCTTCATTTCTATTAGATACTTATATTTAAAAAATATTGTTAATGTTACTGCTGCATTTTCAAATAATCGTCCCATTTTTATAATAAGAAGCTTATTTGACGGGTAGAAAAGCCACTAGATCTACTTACACATAAACATACATCATGTCATGTGATTTGCAACTGTCATTTTTGATAGATATTATCAATACTTATAAAATAACACTAATAATATAGTAAAATGTTATTAATGTTGGCCTCAAAAAGATATTTGGTTTTGCAACATTACTTAAATATTTTACTGTACACAACCATAGAAACTTCTGAATTGTGTAATATTAACAATATCACATTATTAGGACACAGTTTTTGAACAATAACATTTTTATTGAATTAGTAAAAATAATTTTAACTAATGTGATATTCAATTTTAGATGGAGAGAAGAAATTGTGATTTGATTAGAAAATTTAAGATTTGCACATATTGCTTTAAAAAATGTTTTAATTGTAATAAAAACTCTAACGCAGGGAGTAAAGGACTTACCGGGAAGGGTGGTATGTTTATCGAAGGTTGAGGGTGAGAACGTTTCCTGTCTCGCCTGGCAAGTGTGGCAAGAAGATTGGATGGGTGGCTTGGCGAGGAGATTGTCGGTCTCCCCATGCTGGGTGACTGGTTGGGGAGGAATCCTGGAAGAAAGAAACAAACCCCACATTATCTACACATGCTCACCATCTTAAATTCGAGCATAAGATTAAAAACTAAATTTTAGATTTCCTTACATTTAGAAACTACTAATTTTTCAATTCTCAAATTTTAAGCAGAATTTTTTTATTTTCGATTCCTTGACATTTAAAATTTCCAATTTTTTTTTCTATTCATCTGACCTAACATAAAAAATATATTGTTAGAGACATTCAAGTTGTGGTTCTACACAAAGTTTTTCATCTACATCGATTAGTGGGAGTAGTGTTCAAATGAGAGTATGTGCTAATCAAAAAAAAATTCTGAATTATTTGAGCAAAAAACTAAATATAGCAGTTCTCACCCAAAATGCATAGAAATAACTAAGCAGATTGGAGAAATTATGTGCCTTGATTTGAAGCCATTTATTATGGTTGAAGATGTTGGTAAGTCTAAGGTCTAACTTAGCCTACTCAATAAACTTAATTATTTCATTCAATATTTATTGTTTTATGCAAATTCAAATATTTACGCTTACCAAAAAATTTCTTGGACCTCTAGTTTTGATCATTTAGGCCTAGGTACCTAAAATAATCACATTTCACTCTACCTAAACTAAAACATATATGATTTTTCCTAACAGCAAAATAATATAAGTCAATATTTATGTTTATAATTTACAAACAAATCCTTTTCTTTTCAGGTTTTAAGAATTTAATCAGCTATATTGAGCCTCGCTATAAATTACCAGATAGTACTACATTTTCCCGTAAGGTAATCCCAGAAATGTATGAATAAGTGAGAAATAAAGCACAGGAACAGCTAAACAATATTCAGTACATTAGTCTAATAATCAACATCTGGTCATCTATAGCTAAACAGGACTATATTTCATTGACATCCCATTTTTTTTAGCAAAGACTTTGTTTATGTAAATCTTTGTTTGGAGGTTATAGCCTTTATTCAAGAGTATCACAATAAACAATGCACAAAACATTACTCTTGCACTGCAACAAGCCGAAGTGAATTGTGTACCATGCGCTGCCCACACACTTCAACTTGTGGTTCAGCACTCATTGTTGAACCAACGAAGTGTGAATGACATGTGCTCGTGCAAGACTAGTAGTTGGTCATTTCAAACGCTCATTATTTGCCAACAAAAAAAAATGAATGAGTTTCAAACGGCAAACAATTTATCCAAATGACACTTAATCCAGGATGAACCAACACATTGGAACTCCACCTACCTTATGCTCGAAAAACTCCACAGTCAAAGGAAATCAGTGATGTATCTTCCCCCTGACCTAAGCCTGAAAGTAGATCTATCTACTCTTGATTGGTCCCTTACGGAGAAGGTACTCACAGTCTTAGAAATATTTCACAGGGCTACATTAGCAATCAGCAATGAACAAACTACCCTAGCAGAAGTAATCCCTATAGTCAATGGTATCAAACTAGACATGGAATCCAAACAGGACAAATCTCTTGGCCCCATAGTGAAAGATGTGTTGCATTATCTCAAAACTTATTACATCAACATTGAAGAAAATAATCTTTTTTTCATTTGCTACAATATTGGATACTAGATTCAAAGTTGGTGTGTTCAATTACCCCCAATCTTCAAAAGAAACAAAGTCTCAACTGGAGGCTAAGTTGAGCGAGGAAGGGGAACCACCTGCTAAAGTGGGTAGAGTTGAGATGGCTTCTGTTTACTCCAGATTAATTGTGTCTAAAGGAAATATCCAGACTAGGCCTAATAATGTAATGTCACCCAAAATACAATTAGAAAGGTATTTGTTGGAACCATTATTGGCTGCCAACCAATCCCCTTTCAATTACTGGAGAAGCTCCCCTTTTAAAAACCTAAAACAAATGGCGAGCAAGTACCTTGTAAACTTCACCTGCAGGGTCCGTAGCATCAGAGAGAATCTTTAGCACAGCGGGATTGTTGGTCAGATAGAAAAAGCTCATTCCACCCACAAAAAAAAAAGTCAAGATGCTGATATTTTTAAATAAAAATGTAAAGCCCACACATCAGTAAACATACTTTTAATAGGCCTAATTATTTAAAGTTTATTCAGGTGTAATTTTTGTTAAGACTTTTTTTTATACTATCGAACCAGTTTTAATTCAGGCAAACATGATCCTTGTTACAGTTATTTAACTATAATATTGAAGCCTTATTTTAATAGACATTGGATGTAAAAATCTCTATTTCATTTAAAAACAAAATAGTTGTAGGCCTATTCTCCTTGTGTGCAAAAATATGTATGCCTTGATTATTTTTTTATCATTGGGAACATTACATTTAAATTTGCTGATTATGATTTGTGTTTGTCTAATGAAAGGGGTCAGTAGGCCTATTTAATCATAAATGTGAAATCATATTTTAATGATCTAACATATACCGGTATATAAGTCTGTTTAATCTAAATCAAAATCGGTGTATTCTCCTTGTGTACAGAAATTTGTGTGCCTTGATTATTTTTTTCATGAACATTATATTTAAATTTGCTAATAATAATAATAATAATAATAATAATAATAATATTTAGCACCACATCTTACTACCCGTTCAGGTTATACGCTTTAAGTACTAATTACGTTAATGGATTTAGGAAGGTTGAATCAGAGGAAGTGAACCCGCATTTGTGTGGAGGGAGAGTAGAACACCATTTAGGAAAAACGCCTCCCAGTTCACCCGACCGAGATTCGAACCTCGATCTCCCTGTCCTCAGCAGTTGAGCTCAACATGGCAAGCGGGTTAACCAACTACGCCACCGTGGCGGGTAAATTGGCTATTATTATTATTGTGATTAATTTTTGTTTAGTGACAGTGTCAGTTGTCTTAACAGTAACCATATAAAATAATAACTAAACAACCTTTATATTTTAAGAGTTTATATTTAAATGTTATTAAAACAAACCTATATTGGACATAATAAAACCCGTAAAAGTAACTTTTTTTTTGCTTTAAGAGTCATTTTACTTTACACTTATAAAAATTGAAAACAAAAATAATCAACATCGGTGATCGACCTAATCGGCAACAAATGATCAGCATCGGACTAATTGGCAAAATAGCTTATCGGCCTAGCTCTAAATGAAACTACAAATAAAATCACAATTACTATAATGAAAATGTACCCAATTCAAACTTTGGCATTTCATTTAAATGCCAGAACTTTCCCTCTGCAATTTAATAAAAATAAATAAAAAAATATAAATAAACTATCAAGTGCAAATTTAATGACGAAAGCTCACTGAGGAAAATAGGAAAAATGTGGGAAGAATTCAATGCACAGAGGTAAAAGGAACATGTAACATGTGTATTGGATTCTTACCACATTTTTTCTATTTCTCTGGGTGGTTTCACTTCAATAAATTTCCCCTTAATAACTTATTTATTATTTATTTTTTATCAATTTCCACTATCATAAAATAATTTAGCCATTGGGTCTCATTGTTAAACACCTCCCTACAATATGACAGCTAAGAATCAAGATATTGAAAATTGTATATTTTAAGTGAGCACTCAATCAAAATTAACATTTACCATCTGACTGAAGTTTCCGTTTAAATTCATCCACAAGTTCTCTTGGGAGACCACACGATGGCGGAACCTTGGCCTCACAATCTCTATGGCATTTATATTTACATTCCTTGCACTTCAGACCTTGGAGGAGAAAAACAACAACACATATTTCAATTTAACAATACACACAATCAAGTTAGCTTTACAACCTACGATAGTATTTTGTTTAATGAAACATACAAATAAATGAGCTTCGGTCTTTTGGCTACTTACTTTAAATCCATGGATAAAAAACAACATGATGTATGTAAAAGATAACAAAGATTTTTAGCAATCTTTCAGTTCAAAAGGTCAGACACACTTGCCCTTGTTTATTCCCTCATATTTAAGTGCTGACAAGAAGAAGAAGAAGAAGAAGTAAAAAACTCACCAATAATTAGTTAGCTTTTAATCAAGTATTATTATAAAATAATTTTTACAATCAAAATATAAGATATTGGAGTCAGTTTAATTGTATGGAAAATCATGCAACATTAAAATGACTATAAATTTAAATATTGTAAATATATAATTGTGATAAAAGTTTATTTCTCAACTAGGCCGAAGAATTCAAAAGTTTTCTAAATTGACATTCAAGCTATTTTTAGCTTGATGTAACCAACAAAGATACTCTTAATTTTCAGAGGAAAGGCTTTTAATAAAATGCAAACTTGT
Organism: Timema monikensis; assembly: GCA_902151445.1. Lineage (NCBI taxonomy): Eukaryota > Metazoa > Arthropoda > Insecta > Phasmatodea > Timematidae > Timema > Timema monikensis. The sequence goes on from CABFVZ010001034.1 coordinate 133,680, forward strand.
TTGCAGTCAACAATGATAACATTTAATTATTTTATTGGTATTGAAAAATTCTAGAAAAAGTGAAAACGGCAAAGCACATCCCTTGACATATAAAAATATCTAAGTAGAACTAGTAACTTTTATAGGTGTCAGATAAAACTTTTTTTTAAATCCAAATTCACTTTAATTTGCCAAAATGTGATTTTTTTAGATAAACATTTTCAAAATGCACCATAAATGTGTGAGCAAGAAACTAACTTGATTATTTAAACAGAGGTTTTTTTATTTAAAAAAAGCTAAGCATATACATATTTAAGGATAACTGTTTCTTTCAGACAGTGCACACTGTTAGTAGAATACATTGAGATTACTATATTTATAGAAATATTTGTTTTTAATATTGTGAAATTAGCCACATTTCCTGTTCAGTTATTCTATCCATCTCTCCTGTAAATTTTTCCACATTTAATAAATGTATCTCAAGGTGTGATACAAAACAAATGTGGTAACATACATCATCATCAACTCTTCCCAGCCTGGGGTAGAGTCAGTTTAATAAAATACCTCCATCTTCCTCTATCCGTGCATAAATCTTCCTCCTATAATTGCTTCCAGTCGTCTCCTCCCACTTGCACACTTTATCTGATCCTCTCATCTCTTTCATGACTTTCCTTACAGTATTATCCTACATACTTCATTCGCATAATTTTCTTTGGCATCCTCACTATACCATCTCAGTTTGCTTACGGTACTATCTTCTGCACTCCTTATAACCCTACTTTTCCCCAGATAACTTTATTTCTAGGCCTGTTTCTTCTTCTGACAGCTAACATTCTCCTCACAAACTTTATTCCCATGATAACATACATACATACACCTAACCACGACGTTCCCTTAAAAAATTGTGCCTATAACTCAAATAACAACAACTTCGTACTTAATCCATTCTCACTCATTTTCTCCACACCAACCTATCTTTGCAATTGTAGAGGAATGAAGCACAAGTCTTATCACTGCCTACTCCCAAGGAAAGCATCAGGGATTACATAATATATTTTTATCAGGGCTCCTTTTTATAGCATCACATTTTACTACACTTTCAAGCTATACACTTATGTACAAATTACAATAATACGTTAAGGATTAGGGAGGTTGAATTTAGAGCAACTCTATTCAAATTTGCGTGGAGAGATAAGAAAACCATTTAAGAAAAACAACCCTCAGTAAACCTGACCAAGATTCGAACCCAGATCTTCCTTATATCGGCAGTCTGGTCTAATGCATTGATGCCTTCAACCCTTTGTGCAATTTTTTTTCTTACTTGTTAACTTAAATAGCTATAAATGTCATCAATGAAACCAATTTGCACCAATAATATGAAGCCCTAGTAGGTGTAATTTTGTCTTATTATATTCAAGAGAATCAACACACACAAACACACACATGCACACTCACCTGTTCCTATAAACATCTGTTTCTCACAATAATCACACGTGGTCATCATTTTGAAAGTCTTGGTGAAGCGGTGAGCTATGATATGGCCCATGCCTCGGGAAATGGTGGGAGTTCGAGGAGACTTTGGTACTTGTAATGTTGCTATAGAAAAAAAATTAGCCTATTGAATATTTTTACTGACACAAGGATGTGCAAATTTTTTTAAAATCTGACTCGATATGTTTAGACTTTAACTTGAGCCTAAATACAAAGAAATGTTGAGCTTGAACAAACAACCACAAAACTTTGTCATAAGTAAAATTGACATCAAAAATACACATTCACTTTTTTTTTTTTTTACATTATGTAGATTTAAATAATTAATGTTTAAACTTTAAAAGTCAAAACTCTTTAGTTATTGAATTACTTGTCATAATAATAAGGTTAGTTTATCAAGTTTTGACAAAATATGTTTATCATTGTTGTACTAATAAGATTGAGCTTAGATAGATAATAAATATAGGGGATTTAAACTTTTATTTTTCAACAGAGAGCTATAATAAAAATATTTAACTTCAATTCAGCTTCAGTAAAACTGTAAAACTTCATAAATTTGAATTCACTTTGAAACAAAAAAAAGTGTATGTTACACACTCCTTTACATATTTTTATTGGCGAAGCTTCATAATTGTCAAATCTGGATATTTACTGTCGAATCGCAGTCAAATCTAACACATATTCAAAGTATAATAAAAGTGTTTGAAGTATTGCACACACTTAAGGAAGAATAAAATAAACTAAATCGATTTTTCTCTAATCTTAATACACAAGTCAGTGAATGAATATTTGCTTCCCAAGTCAAAAATCGGGCACACCGTATGTGCAGCCAACCATCTTAGTAAAGTATGTTTTGAACGAAGGACCAAGTGTACATACACTTATAACTGCTGTCATCGCTGCTGTCCAGCCCGCTCGAGCTGTAAGGAGGCGACTTGATAGGACTGGAGAGCAAGGACGAGGGATGCTCATACTCGCAGTTGGGGCCAGGCTCTGTGGATAGGCGTGCTCGCTGCACTCGAGATGGCCCGCATCCGTTCACTTGTTCCGAGCTAGTAAAACAAACCATCCTCCCATTATAACATAGATTTAAGGTAATTATATTTTAGTATATAATTATAAAATAAAAGGTCCAGTAATAATTAGATATGAGCCACTTGAATCTTCGAATCCTGACAACTATTCGAGATTCGAGGCTCCAATGTTTGTTTCATAAACAGAGCATAATATTTTGAATTCAAAAACTTAGTTAGGCCTACTTGAAAACACAACTTAATCCGTAATCATTAATTTGTCAGACAAAAGAGATAAGTATGAATAAAATCATTATTAAATAATAATTGTAAGGTGTAGAAAATCTAACGTGCCTAATATCCTACCCCCCACCTCGATGGGAAACTTGGACTCGACCATCGTAGTGCATGCTCACTTCTGAAGCTTTCACCTCATGAACAATCTTGTAAATGTTTTTATGAACACTTAAAAACTCTCCAAAAACAGAAAATCAAAACTAGAATTACAAATAAGCTTGAAATAAATTAAACAAATTATGGCTTCTTTATTAACAAAAATAAGAACACGATACAAAGTCAGCAGCCATGGCGTATATTTATATGTTTACTCGCCAGAGTGATGATTAAATAAACATGACTATTAATTATTACTACCCGACAGGTTTTAATTATCTACAACTATGCAAAGAACCCCAATTTATTTCATACAACTCTTTATTTAGTTAAATATTTCGTTGGGTTTCATGAAAAATAAATACTGTCAACAATTAGACACCAATAAAACTGTTTATTATGCCTACCGGCCTACCTATTGTCCATCAATTGTTTGTTTGAAATCGATTGAGATAATCTGATCACTTAGTAAGCGCTATCAAGTTTTAAGAACCAAATAATGACTTGCTAATTCATAATTTGTTTTTAAATTATTTATTTATTTATTATAACTATAATCTTGCAATGATAAATTATTTAGTATATCCGAAATTTCTGCTTCTGCAAAGTACCCTAAAAGTCATTTACACGTGAAAATTAAAAATAGCCATTTTATTTATACTCTTAATTAACACCTAGGTACAAATTTTATTCAAAATAAGTATAGCCAATTTTGAGAAAATGGAATTTTCTCTTTTTGCGTCAACATCCATCAAAATCATCTAAGGTTGTTTTTTTATGGTTGCGTTACTTTACCTTTAGAGTTCGAAAAGTTTATATATATATATATATAGTGTATAGCTTGACACTTATTGATTTTATAAAAATATATTCCAAATAATTTTTTATTATAAATAGACCAACATATTTGCAATGATAAGTAATTTTATATTTCAAGGTGTTACTGATATACGATTAAAAAAAGTGAATTTATGCATCAGGCCAGAACCCTTAAAGTCATTTGATCGAAAAATTGCTAGTAGCCATTTTGTTTGTAATATTGATGCATGTTTATAAATGAAATATAATCAAAATCGTCGGAGCCAATTTTGATAAAACTTTTTCTCTTTTCGCCCTTCCGTAAACCATCCTTATTTTTATGGTTAGATATCCAATTTCAAAAACCCCTTGCGGCAAGCCTATGAAAACCCTAAATACCAAGTTTTAGCCTGGACAGTAAATAGTTTCAGGTCTACTCCGAGGTACAAACATAGAGACAGACGAATATCCAAAAACAACTTTTTCAGATTTGGAGGGTCATGAAACATCTAAATTCATCAAAATCTAAGTTCTTTTTTTTTACAATAGCAATACTTTTTCTACCTATAAGGTAGCGAGAAAGTAAAAATGACAAATATTACTACTGTGGTAATTAATGTTTATTATTCTAATTCTTTAGGTTTTGTTGTTATATTCGTATAAATTACTTTTGGAAACTCATTAGTTTTCAGTGTGTCACCGACCTCTGGGCTGGATCTGTTAGGATAGCTTGCGGGAAGGGTTAACCAGTTTAGGTCTCGGCAAGGTAGTTGTGCGGGTTTGAAATAATAGATAGGGTTATGAATTTTAGTTTAATAGTAGTACTATGAAATATTAAAGAAATATACGAGATTGTACAATCACGCGCGTGGAAGAATTGGCTTATTTGTGAAAACATAGACTGATAGAATGACCAACATGGCTCGCAGCACACTAAGGAACTTGAACTCAAGACCTTGGGCTCGATGGCTGCCCTCTAAACACAAGTGCTACCGATGACCTAGATCTAGTCTGCTAAGGTCCGGCGTCGAGCAGCGTAATTGCATCCGAAACTAATGATAATGTGTCAGCCCCAATGCCAACAAAATATATACTTTTAGCTCGGTCTGGTCCCTTTACTCCATAACTAGATCAAGATTGTCGTGAGTAGTTAGTAGTAGTTAATATTTCTAATATGTTACATCATATTCGCTAAGCCAATGCTTTTAGTCACGTATGTCCAAGAAAGTTATGTAAATCAAAACAAACATCCCAACATTGCTCAGGGTTGTGACAAGTGTATGATATTTATCTTAAAATCGAACATTGATAATGTCAGAGTATAAGAAGCAATATTTCAGAAATGAGTTCTAAGCCCAGTGCTTCCTAATTTATATTTGTATATTTGTCAATTCTGTGTATTAGGCAACTTTCAATAAAGTTTCACAGCGCTGTTTTTAATTTTCCATGACATTACTACATTTGGCTAAATATGGCCATGTAATAAAACCATAAAATTCAAAATAGCATAAAATGTCGTATATTTTAGGAATCTAAATATAAAGTTGGAGATGATGTATTTAATGTAGTCTATGCATGCTTATTATCTCGAATATTGATTTTTGATGATTTTAAGAATCTGAGTATATTGTTATGCACAAAGCTTTAACAGTAGAAATAGCTATGAATTAGTCATTGCTACGAATGTCAACTCGAAGGGTAGGTTGTAAAACATCTTTATGTAGGAACAATGAACCGCTCATACTTTTATATTTAAGCAATTACATTTCATGAAGAGAGCCGCATTTTTTTATGGCTCCGGAGCCACATGTTCCCAACCCTTTATATAGAATAAATCATATAAATAAAGATACCATATTCACGTTCACATACTGCAGGTCCAAAATAAAAGTCATATTCGGCCAAAATTATAGAAGCTGTGTAGATCGCTGTTATCATAAAAAAAAGTATCCCTATTCTATTATATCCTTTCTGTATGTTGCTATAAACTATCGTCAAAAAGACGACTGAAATATAGAGCCTTGCTTGAGCAACTTTATATAGTCAATAATAATTTATTTACATTAAAAATAAATGTCACATTAAAAATAAAAAAGATGAGATACCTGTTTTTAAGGAATCAACTGACCATTGGGGGACAATAGATGATCAGGCACAAATATACTGATCGTTGATCAAATAAAATCTAGAGCCCAAGTTTTAACACAAGGGCTATTTAACAATTTAATATAAACCTGGAGCCCCATTCCCCCAATAAATATAAACGAGATTTGAACCTCAACTTAACTGTCACCTAAAAAGTCATCTATGCCTACATTTTAGTTTTCAATATTATATCCATATACTTAAAATATGTTTTAGTCCTTATTAAAAATATATTCACTAGAGTAAATTGTTATAAATAATTTGATACTCGTTTATGACGATTATACACCCTTGCTTTGAAAAATACAAATTCAGAATGCTAACATATTACCTTCCACCGGGATCATCCAGGAGGGGATGGATGGGTGATTATTTTACACCACTCTATCACAAGTGACCACTAGTAACATATTTTTGTTAAATTAATTTTTTGATCCTCTTCGACACCCTTAAAGATCCCGTAACTCGTCGGAGCAAAGAGTTAGACTTAACGCGTACTTACTACCCGAGAAAACAAAAATCACAACAAAAACTTTGATATATTATCAATTATATAAAATCATGAGTTTACTGTATTTTATTTTATCGACTAGTTCTTAATAATCTCAATTCCCGACCTCTAAATAGCTAATTTAGCAATTTTAAAATCTTGCAGTCCATTCAAAAATTTATAAAAATCACGTGCTCTACAAAAAAAGAGGGGCCTTAGAAACATGGGGGCTTATGGTATATAAGTTCCTAAAGCCGAGTGAAACCAACACAAAATTACACATATTTTGTTGATGAATTTTCTTAGATCATAATTTAAAACAAGTCCTTACAATGATATAATCTATAGCTAGGATAAAAACCTCTCCTAATTAATTTGAATGAGATTTGAACTTCAAACTCCCTGTTACTGAAAAATAAAAAATGTACTTTAGTTTTCTATGTCTTGATTTGTCTTCATTAAACAATATATATGTACTAAAGTAACTAACACCCTGTAAATAATTTGATAATCATTTTCTAATTGGTCTTATTCTGAAACAAGGATATTTGGTTCGATTCCCTGCACATTTGATAAAATTATCATTAATAAAATTGTGACTTTCCTCTCGTGGTGATGGTGTGACAGCTGGGGGTCTCGTTGTGAATATTATAAAGAAATCAAGTTTGTCATTCATGCGCTGATATAATTAGTTGGTAAATAGCCAAGTTGAAAAGGTGCATTTACTATATAAAATAAAATACCTTCAATTAGTTTTTATTTTCATAAAGAAGAAATTCCCATTCTACACTGATTCAGTGAAGCCAGCCAGGCTTATCTAAGTCACTGGATATCAGAGTTAACTACCCNGTAACACCGCCCCCCCCCCACCTCCTTCCTAACAAAGAAAAGCATTAGAGGGAGAAACTAAACCTATAGAGGAAAGGTTGTATGCTAGACTTCAAAACTGTCACTTATTGCAGATTAGTCAGAAGTAATGACCTAAGTATACATTTATTAATGCGTGATAACATCTAAAACCGGAGCTTTAAGGTGATATGGAAGGATTGGCCTTTTGTCCACAGTGCTAGATGCAGGAAAAGAAACTACTTCCACAAATACCATGCGGTTAGCCGAGTTTCCCCCACTCTTCAACTCCAAAATTTTTCTTCACCCCTGTTATGAACTTCAACGTTTCATTATACCTGGAATCGCCAGTAAGCTATAGAACACCACCAGTTTAAAAATAATACCCCCTACCCCTTGGCAACTGGTCTGGTAGGCATTTTGTCATGCTGACAGTTTTATCGCTTTATGATCATCAATTATTTGTTGATATTATGATTGTCACTCATCAATCATCACTGTTATTATAATTAAATCTTAGTGATCTTGTGTCTTTCACTACAATGTCAACTAGCTAATATAAGATCAGGTTAAGTAAGGTAAATTTTAAGAAAATGTAGTCCTTGGGGAAATAATGAAAACATTCAAATAGGCCAAGTGTCAAAGCACAAAAATGTATCAAATTGACTAATACATTCTAAAACGCTGTAAACTGTTTTGATCGCTTTATTTTTGAGGTATACAAAGCGCATAACAATTACAGATATGTAAGAAAAGAGTAAACAATTGACTTATAGCTCAGAAACTATTGTCTCTATAAAAAATTATTTCAAATATATATTTTTTATTTAGTATCTCAAATAGTTACAGAGATATGATCAAATTTGGAAATTCACGCTTCTGTAAAAATACCCATAAAGTCATTTTCATGGGAAAATGAGAGTTTCAATTTTGTTTGTAATATTAAACAGTGCCTAGATAAAAAGAATTAATCAAAATCATTAAAGCTAATTTTGAGAAAATTGATTTTTTATTCCCCCCCTCTCCTCCTCTCCCATACCATCAGTAAACTACTCTACTCTTAATTTCAGAGCTCGATATCGAATTCCAAAATATACTTGGGAGAACCCTAAGAAAATCCTAGATTCAAAGTTTTAGCCCAATAGGTAGAATGGTTTCAGTAATAGGGGACACACACACACACGCACGCGCACACGCACACACACGCGCACACGCACACACACACACACAAAAGCCATAGTGAAAAACACTTTTTCTGTTTCAGGTGGTCATGAAACGTTGACACTTATCAAAATCCTGAGTTAATTTTTTTTATAAGCACATTAATTCACTCTCCAAGGTGTCGAGTGAGAGAGAGAGAGACGAGTTATTTGTAAATATTTCCTCTCCCGTTAGTTTTAAAGTAAAAAGAGTCATAACCAATATTTAATATAATTAAATATACTATATAAATATTGTATTATATTTGGAAGAATGTATAGGAAAGGTGGGAAGTAACATATAAAAGGGATGAATACAAGATGGCTTTTACAATGTCCTTTATGTTATACCTTTTACATGTTATTATCTGTGTGTCCTATCATTCTTTAAAATTTTCCATTTTTTCCCTTTTGTGTTTTGTTTTTGGTTTCCTCTTTTAGAAGGTTGCATTGCGAGTTTCACACTCCTCTCTGATGAGTTCCAAGAGAATGAAACCTAGGTCGGGGGATTGGGCGGTGACAATGATTTTTCTTTAAGACCTTTTTGTCCAATGGCAGCAATGTAAAGTGTGAACTGTGTTCTTCTTTTCATTGTAAAAGACATATTGTATTCGTCCCTTTTATATGTTCCACCTTTCCTATACCTTCTTCCAAATATAACACAATTACCTCAAAGTGAAAAGAGTTTTCCTTATAGAGATATACTATATAAATACTAGTAAAACCAGTGTGATAATGCACTAGAGAAAACAAAATTAGTAGTAAAAGGAATATTTAACATGTGATTATGATCCAATTAAATCCCTCCTTACATACACTCTTTCCAGGGATCACATTTAATTTTTAAAACTTGCAGAATCTGATGGTTATTTGGAGTGGTCCTTTTACATTCCTTTAGAATAGAATTTCGGTTTTCAACTAACGTCTAAAAATTCCAAATTGTAAAACTTGTTTTGTTATATGAAATCGTACTATTCCTGTCAAATTTAAATTTTCTACAGGAATCTCAATTAAAAATGTTAAAATTTCAGACTTTTACAGATAAGTTTCACTTATATTAGTTTTGAAAATCTAACATTTTTAATTGGGATTCCTGCAGAAAATTTAAATTTGGCAGGAATAGAAGTATGATTTCATATAACAAAACAAGTTTTACAACATTTTAGTAGTCCCAACCTCTTTCTCCAACTCTTATTGCCAAAAAAAAAAAGCTTTTCTGCACTGCTTGACAATTAAAAATAGTTTTGAATGGGGATGGTCAAAATTGGATAAGAGAAGATGAAAGTTAATAGCCGAACCAAAATTTTGATGTATTTTATTTTGCCTGTTTAAAACTGCTGTTGTCCAAATCAGTTGATAAATAACGACAAAGTTCATCACTGGAAAAATTTATGACCACTTAGTATTATTATATATGAAGGAAGGAGGGGGCGGGGAACAAATGTACAGAACTAATAGAAACAACTACATCCCAGTGTGTTATAAAACTGAAACTTGGCAGGCAGGTGAAAATACTAAATCCAAATAACTATAAGCATCTAAACATTTTAAAATGGGACTTCAGGAAATTGAAAGATATATATAAGATACTCATCAGTGTTTTGTAGCAGGGTGTCCAGCCAAACTATATTTTAAAATTCCCTGACTTTTCCAGGTTTTCCAGAGCCAATTTCAAACTTTTACAGGTGTTATATGGGTCATTCTCAAATTGAAGGACGAATAGGAAATTCAAAACTAAAATAATTAATATTTCAGGAAAAGTATCATTTATTGCCTGATTACAAAAATGTATTAAAGAAGCAATAAAACCAGTAGAACTTGATTTTACTATTTTTTTGTGTTTTTTTTAAAGTTTTACCCAAGTAGCTACCTGTAATCCACCACTTCACAAACACACATAAATATGTTATAATTTCTAAAATCCAAATAAAATGTGTGTGTTTACTAAGTATAACATTTTTTTTAACAATAATATACTAAATAATTCATTTTTATTAATTTATTGGAATTAGGATTTTGTAAGCGAGGAATTATACAAAATTCATGTTAGTGATGTTAAATTTTCCAAAAGAAAAAGAAAATTAAGTTTTACATTTCTCATTTTGTTTAAAAGCTCAAATGTTGATAGTATATAAAAAAAATTCTAAGGCTGTTAATGAGAAATAAGTGATTTTATTGTCGTTAGTGAAGTGATGCAGGTGTTAGCGAAATGATGTTTGGGACGACAGCATTTACATTGAAAATTTCACTTTACTAACATGAGTTAAGTGACTATAACTAATTTCGTCACCTAAGTGACATTAATGAAGTGATGACACCAGTTTCATCACCTTACTGATGTTGATGAAGTGAAGACACCAGTTTCGTTATCAAGCAACGTTAGTGAAGTGATAACACCATTTTTGTTACTAAACAATGTTAGCAAAGTGATGTTTTTGGTGGACTTGTTTTATGCTTCATAAATATAATATAAGTATACAGCAGCAGACAAACATTGAGGTTAGTTCCTGCCTCTATTTACGTTCAACTGAACTGGTATTGGCTTAGTTATTTCAAAAACTCCAAATGATATTAACATTACGAAGTGATTTGCAATCAACATACTATATACTATTAACCTGAATTTTCGTACGTTGACCAAGTAATATTAGATAAATTTTTTAACTAATGGATTATTATTAGCACCGCGTCTTACTACCCATTTGGGTTATACACACTTACACTAATGTGTAATGGTAGGGTGATTGTGAGATGAAATGGAGGACCTATAGTTTAACGTGGAATCCGAACCACGGTGGAGGCCTGGCATTCCCCACATTCACAAGTTGTGATTAATGCACGACTTGTCAGAGGTGAAGGAAGGGTTTGGTAATCAGATAAATCTGTATCGGGACTGAGGATTGAGCCCCAAACCCCAGCACAGAAGTCCGACACCTGAAATAACAAGAACTAGTAAGTACGGGACAACAACACACTATGGCTAATGGGGAACAGCAAAGCATTCTGGAAGGTTTTAGCCCCAAATTCAAAATAACGTGTTGGTCCAGTGTGTTACTTGGGGACAAACAAACACTGATTAAAATGTCAAAATTCATGAATAATTTATTGAAATGGATTCTTCAAATGAAAATAACACTATTACAAAAAGAATATTTTACCGTGGTTATATATATTTTACTCTTTTTCTTTATTTTTGTATAGAACTTCAAACTTCGAAATTAAGAGGTGCGTAACAGTTAGCGAGGTGATGAAAGGGACTTTTAATAATTATTAGGTCTAATTTGTTTTTACTATCGCCATATTTAAATCTTTCTTATCAAGTTTTATACACTTTTCACTTTAAAAAATGTGTTGCTTGTTTTAAACATAACAAAATATTTATAAAGGCAAAAGACATAAATTGTTCCTCAATATGAGAATAACCCATATATTAAAAACATAATTTTATTAAGATCCCAACTTAATGTAATACTATTTCTAGACACATACATCATCTGAAATTGTGTGACTATGATTGAGTTAAAACAATGGGCAATAGTGTGATGCGATCTAAGTTAGAATTAAATTAGATCCTATTGAATACACCAGTACAGTTTAAAATTGTTGTGAGGCACATTCTTTCTTAGTTTCTTCTTTCTATAGCGTAATCAAATTATCATATACGTGCATGGTTCAACTTTGACTAAAAACACACAGTGTGTTGAAAAGATGAAACAAAAACCACATGTTGACTTTGAGAATTCAGATTAGTATGCTCAACTGTGTTAAAAAGATTTGTGGTGACTTAACTGGAAGAAAAGTGTTATTTTGATTATTGTAAATGAAAGTTTTGTATTATTTTAATGAATTTGTGAAAATTCCAGAAATTTGATCAAATTCCCTGACTTTTCCTTGACCAATCAAATTCCCTGAATTTTCCCTGTTTTCCAGGTCACTGGACACCCTGTATAGTTAAGGTGAAGCATGGGGAAAAATAGCTCAAAATTAATTAAACCACACTAATTTAAGAAGACCTCTGCTGACAAATCAAAGCATTACATTATTTTTACTTCCACCCAAATTCAATATGAAAATAATGTTTTCTAATGAGTTAATTTCCCCCAAATTTCATTAAATTATTTTCAAATTCTAAAAGCTTGAAAAATATTTATTGTACAACCTAACAATTAAGTTACTCTTTTTAAATATTTTATTGTAAAAGTACCTTAAAATTTTTACTTTTGGCATATTATTTATACATTTATTAAAAACAGATATAAATATTACAGGTTCCATAAAATGTATAAATAAATATAAAAACATAATAATTATAAATACAAAAATCGTATGTTTTTCATTAAAATACTAAAATACATTTTACAATGTGATTTTTATTTTTCAAACATAAATGAAAATAAAAACCCTCTATGAAGTGTTTAATTTACAATGATTTGATTGGTTTTACCGCATGTGGCCCTCTGCAATACACATACTGTAATAAGCATAAATCAAAGTTTGTCGCTTGTAATGTCATCTAGCAGTCTTATGAAATACTAAATTCCATTTCTAATGTTTTCGCTTTACTTATTCTTTATGAACATATAGATTAAAACTTAAAAATCTTCACTTAGAGACACAATTCAGGATTTTCATTTGGGCTGTTTTTGTGGCAAGTGTCAGAAGAAATAGTCTTCCGAGGTAGTAAAATTCAGGATTTCAGAGATATGATTCTGATTTTTAAAGGAGATATAATTCAGGATTTTCATTTGAGCTGTTTGTGTGTCAAGTGTTGGAAGAGAGTCATATATAAATCAGGATTTTCATTTGGGCTGTTTTTGTCCAAAGTATCGGAAGAGAGTCTATTCCAAGGGAATACAATTCAGTCGCTTCTTTTTAACTCTGTGACACCAGATTATATAGTTACTCGCTTGTCTCTCGCGCCAACTGCTTTCATGCTGCTGTAAGCTTACGGGTCTGGACAGGACTTTAAAGAGATTTATGATCTTATATTCGGAGGTGCTATTCAGAGTTTCAAATCGAATATTCGGCCGTTAATTATTTTAAATTTTGAATATTCACACCCCCTTATAATTTACAGTGTAGGCCTATATTGTGTAATGTAGGTCTATTTGTAAATCGTTAAAATTTCTAACAATTTGCTAGGATTCATTTTCGAGATTTAAAAATAAAATATCGATTTGAGTTTGAGATTCAGATTTGAGAAATAATGGATTTGACACATCTCTAGTAATAATCCATGTATTTAGCCCTCATGTTTAAGGGCTGTATCTATAGTCTAGTCTTGGGAGTCAACCATCACATTACCTCTTCGAGGTAATGTAACTGCACCTACAGAAGTCAGCCAACCTCAGTAGAAGGCCAGAAATGTCAAGATGGTGGCATTATAAGAAATTTTTTTTTTGGAAAGAGTATATTATTAAAAGAGAGATTAATTAGAGTTGGGTCAGATACAAATTTTGAATTTGAATTTCCAATTTAGAAATCCTGAATCTCAAATCTGAACCATGGAAAAAATTATGAACCTAAGAGAAAATATAAATAGTAACTAAATGTTAATATTATTTCTTATAATCCATTTAATATAACATTCATACATTCAATGAAGTGTTAAATTAATGCTCTGGGGTCTGGTTGTTAAGCTCATGCTATAATTATAATTAGTATTGAACCCCCAATAAGCAGTATTAGAGCTCTAAAATAAATTTTACTTGACATTTTGAAAAAAAAAATTTCAAGTCTCGAATGCTTGAATCATGAATTTTCTTGAGGATTCAAGTGCCCATCCCCACATATTATTCAACCTTAAAGAAAAGTGCAGAGCAATATTTATTACCTGGCGAGGTTATTCTCGGCTCCTTCCACCCGATTGGCCAGCTGAGATTCGTGAGACTTAGACTTTGTGAGGGGGTAAGCATCAGGCAAGAGAGTCGTAGATTGCAAGCCTGTTTGGTGCTTCTTTCGGGGCGGTGGGGTTGTTGGGAATTTCACACGTTCCCCGGCTGTGGAGAGAAAAAAACACACATAAATATTAGGGACATGCGTCGTCATGTTTAAATTAGTAAATATTTAACTGTGATTTCAACCCATTGGACTGTTTCATATGGGAAGAAAATGATCCAACGGCTGACTTAAGGAAATGTTCTGTTCACTTCAAAGCCTGCGGGTTTATTTTGTTTCCGCAAGCTCTAACATAAATTATTTCATACCATTTTAATCTATACCATGGTCTGATATAAAGTAGGCTGTGAAATTATATTATTATTAGCACCGCGTCTTACTACCCGTTCGGGTTATACGCACTTACGCTAATGTGTAATGGTAGGGTGATTGTGAGATGAAATGAAGGACCTACAGTTTAACGTGGAATCCGAACCACGGTGGAGGCCTGGCATTCCCCACATTCACAAGATGTCTTGTCAGAGGTGAAGGAAGNGAAATGAAGGACCTACAGTTTAACGTGGAATCCGAACCACGGTGGAGGCCTGGCATTCCCCACATTCACAAGATGTCTTGTCAGAGGTGAAGGAAGGGTTTGGTAATCAGATAAATCAGTGCCGGGACCGAGGATTGAACCTCGGCCGCCAGCACAGAGGTCTGACACCTTACCCCTAGACCGCCAGGTGAAATTATAATTTTTATTGTAAGCTTGTTTATTAGTTGGTTTGTTTATCGTTTAGTTATCTTTGGATTCAATCTAAGCAAACATTGACTATAATCGTAGGAAGTGTTTTGCTAACAAAATAAGTTGAAGACTTATTAAGTCTATTAGTATGCATGATTATGAAAGTCAGAAATTAAAATAAGTGAGGAAAGTGATAAAGATAGTGTTGTGAACAGTGTCACTTATAATGATTAAAGCAGCGAAGATGATGGAATAGAGTTAGGTCGAGGTTAGTATATTACAAGCTTATCATACACTAATGAACTATTAAAGTGGTTTTATGTTAGTATGTTACATTTGAAAAAGAATTTAATTAAATTTAAAATAAAATAAAATGATTCAAGTAAAAGACAGAAAACCTTTATTTTGAAACACTTCAAAAATAGCCTATTTTAATGCGCATTTAATTCCTATTTACAATTATGTGAAAAAATATTACAACCTTAATGGGTTGAATAATTTGCGTGTGCTTATGCTATGTAGTAGAAAATTGTGTGCTGAATGAAGATATCATTAATATTAGAGGGATGGAAACAAATAAAAGGGAATAACACAATATAGCTTTTACCATGAAAAGAGAAAGACATTTCACACATTATATTGCTATCACTGGACAAAGAGGTAATGGCTGCCTCTCAAACCACCTACACTATAAATATTGTTGTCCACCGCTTGACTTGATTGAGTAAGTTACCTGCCACTGATTAATTGGGCTGCATCTTATTATTTTGTAATTTTATTGAGAGGTGCATTCAAATTTAGTCTATTGTATTTTTAGTGTTTCGTATCATCCAGATTTGTGGTGATTTGATTTTGTCTCAGTCCCATCAACCTAAAATCTTCATATGATTAGAAGTCAACTGTAATTCCAAAATGTGCACAGTGATGCTACAATCCAAAATCTAGAGTGATCTCTCACTAATAAATTAATGAGCCCATACATTAATAAATTTTCAGAGCATTTGATTCAAACTTGAAGAAATTTGTGTGAATATTTTCACATTTATAATTAGTCACCAGTTGGTAAAAAGTTCCTTTACTCGACCAGTTAATAAATTTATTATGTGCAAGATGCCTTTACATCAGATATATTTTTAAATGCATATTAATGTGTTATATTGATTGCAATTATTGTAAAAAATAAAACATTCACTTATTTATTTATGCTAGATAAATTTGAGTAGTAGTAACATGAATCTTACCTTTTCCCTTTAAAATGGGAGGTGTGGAGGGAGGAGTGTAAGGTGGACAGAGGGGTGGAGGCGAGAGCGGGGCATGGTGGGGGAGAGATGTGATGGAAGAGGTGGAAGAAGCTGTGGTCAGGGTTGAGATGGAACCACAGAGGCTGTTTCCGTTGTTATAGTTGTTGTGAGGGAGGTATTCTTCAGAGGGCACGGAGGATCGAGCGGCCCGCGTGCGAGGGGGGCGAGGAGAGGTGCTCCCACCAACCACCCCTGTTTTTATCACTTGATGGCGGTCCCACGAGTCCCAGTACAGGGCCAACTCCCCGGTCTCACTAGGTATCTCCCCGCGAAGCAGGATCTCAGTGTACTTTTTGAGGTTATGTAGGGCCCTGTTGAGGCGACGCACCTCCTCATCCTCCCTTGCATTGTGTTCACTGAGAATATTTCGTAGCTCATGTTCAGACTTTTCTTGAAGTGTCTCCAATGATGGGACCCTCTGACACACCACCTGCATAATTTTCGCATATTATTTAACTATTGTTTCTCCAAGTGTTTAAAGAAAATGGGGCTATTAGTTAGCAACAACGGCAAAAATAAGGATAATCACCAAATGGTTCCTTAAGAGTATTTAATATTTTGACCATCTCGCAAATATAAAATACTATGAAAATTGAAAATGTGATAAGAAATTATGACATTTGAAACCCTCACATATATATTAAAAAATGGATCACAAAAAAATAAAATACATATAAATTTGTTAGTTTTGTTGGATATCTAATGTCTGTTCACGGTAGGAATTGACTTCTGAAAGGCCTTTTTCCCTACCATAAATCTATTAAATAGTAGGATATTGGTAGGAAAAAAGACCTTTCAGAGAGTAATTCCTACCGTGAATGGAATATAGTAAACCATTATTTTTTTCATGAAAATATTTCCCCTGCAACCAATCTTACCTTATGGATTACACTATGTCCACTGTCCCTATTTTATAATCTACTATAGTGAAACAATGTAAGTTAAGCCTGCCATCTCTCATGGTAAGCAAAGAGTACTTTTTTTTTTCCAATTAATAATAATATTTAGCACCGCGTCTTACTACCCATTCAGGTTATACGCTTTAAGTACTAATTACTCTAATGGATTAGGAATTGGGAAGGTTGAATAAGAGGAAGTGAACCCGCATTTTCGTGGAGGGAGAGTGGAAAACCATTTAGGAAAAACCACCTCCAGTTCACCCGACCGAGATTCGAACCTCGATATCCCCGTCCTCAGCAGTAGAGCTTAACACGACAAGCGTGTTAGCCAACGCCACCGAGGCGGGTTTTTACAATTAAAATATGTTTTTAATAACAAACAACAAAATAAAAAAATAAAAATTATGTTAAAATTTCTAAATTTCTCGAATTAATAAATAAACTTACAGTACAGGGTTCCTATTCATATTTTTTTCCCCTAAATATTACCACTTGACTAAGTATTTTAACTTAAGGATTATCGTGCGGCTTTGACTTGTATCCAACATGAACATACTCGTATTGACTCCTGGCTGAGCCCAACCACTTGTAGCCATTGCTTGAGGGAGGGGAAATGCCGCATTTCAGTCGGGAGTGCATCTTCCTGTAACTTTGCTTTAGTTACTAATTGGCGAGAGTAAAGCTTGATTAACTTTCCCTGGAACAAAATAAAGTTCATAATTTTTTATAATGTAGAGGGGGGAATCATAATATTATATCAATGATGAGATTTTTTAATTAGAAGTACAGTAATGTTCATAAGAAGGGCCTTTCAGAAACAAAATTTTTGCTGTAAAAATTGATAGAATTCGTATGCTTTAAATGGGAAAATGACACCAAGACACGAGAATAAAACCCAGGACCTTTGGCTTACTACAACAACAACGCTCTTATTCACCAGTCATCCCATGCCCAGGGTCATTCTTCACTCATATTTTAAGGTAGAGTCTGTGATGGATGTGTGTTTATCATCAGTTACATTGATATAAGTGATCAATTAAGATCACAAGCTATCAGATGGCGCAGCTAGCTACCAATAGTTCAATTACAATTGTACAGATGCACATATCATAATGGATTAAATAGAAAGCTATTATTGTTGTTAGTTACATTTATAGCCGCATCTAGATATCATATTGTTTAAATTGTATTATATTTCCAAATATAATAATTACCTCATAAAGCGAAAAGAGGTTTTCCTTATAGAAATATTCTTTAAATTGAACAATGACTCCTGCATAGCTCAGTGGTAAGAGCATTGCCATACTAAGACAAAGGTCCCAGGTTTGATTCTTGTGTCCAGGCGTCATTTTGTCAGGTTAAAAAAATATTATATTGAAATGGTAACTTAACTATTACATTAGCTTGTGTAATTTAATCCATCATTTTACCATAGTATTATGTTATTTTATTGGTATTGATAATGTCTAACAAAAGTGAAAGCTGCAGACCTATGAATACATGAAAGTATGGTATGACCAAAAAGTCTCATAATTAAAATTCCCAGGCTTTTCCCTTGTCCAAAAATTCAAATTTTATTGACTAAAATCCATATCGAGATTTAAAAAGATGTTTAAAACTAAATCAAAATAATCAATTGGACATAAGTAATTGTTTTTGAATATTGCATATATATGTATATATTGAATATAGTTATGTACATAAGACCTAAAGTATATAAAAAAATTATTTTTGAATATGTTGGAACTGAACTTTCTTTTCCATAGACAAACAGATATACTATTTTACCTGATCAACTATAAAATTTCCTTATTTTCTTGATACTTTTTAACTCCCTGAATTTTTTAGATTTTCTCAGGTTGTGAACACCCTGAAGTAGGTTTAATTAAATGTTGACACAAATTACAAACTAGATTAATTTTAACCACGACACAGCCTTCACTGCCCTACAGCTCTAAATCATCATCAACTGTTTCCAGCCTGTGGCCAGGTCAGTTTAGTAAAATGCTTCCATCTTCCTCTGTAATTCCACCATTCTTCTCCTCTCACACACTTTCTGTTATCTACTCCTCCCATCTCTTTCTTAGACTCCCTTGTGGTCTTTTTCCAACAGCCAGCTAACATGCTCCCCACAAATTACATTCCCATGGTATCCACTTTCCTAGTCTCTCTTAAATTCATTGTCCGTATTTCTGCTACATCTGTAACAATGGTTACAAAGTACAACCTGTACAACACTTCCTTACACTTCAAGGGGACTTCTCTTCTCCATAATTGGTCTATTATACACCTATAGAACAAATCTTTTTGCTATCCTCTTCTCATTAAATCCTCTCTGTTTCCATCTTTGAACTAAATCAATTTATAATACTTAAGGAGAAGTTTCAACTTCAGTAATGAGACATTTTTTGAGCATACCAGGAATAAAACCTGGGAGACTTAGATCGGTGGACACATTCTTTATTGACTGAGCAAAAATATTGAAACTTATGTTGATTTAGTCGAACAATGTGCCAGACTTTCAACCAAGAAGGCCAAAGTTAAAACCCGACCGTATTGACAATAATTTCACACAGTAATTTTCCTTACTCTTTCCAGGTGCATACCTGAGCAATTTCTCTTTTTTATAATAGTAAAACTTTATCCCTTGAATTATTGATGTCTTTTGGTTAAACTTGGACTTTTAAGTCTATCAAAAATCCTATACTCAATTATGTACAGTATCTTGTGTGTGTTGGAACCCAAAACAGAGCTGTGGAGTTAGAGCTGGAAGCAATTTTGGGTGGAGTTGGGGTCGGTAAAGATGTTCAGACTCCGACACCTTCAAAATCAAAAACCTATATAGTATTATAACTAAGGAGCGGATTCTTAAGCACCAAAAATATTTATGATAGGCATTCAAAATATGGTATTTAGGCCCCATAATAAGCACATAAGGGGGAAAAAAGGACACAATAGGCAATGTCAAAATTGATTTTACTACCTACTATTTTATTAGCTACAACTCACCTCGGTGGCGTAGTTGACTAATGCACTAGTTTTGTGTTGAGATAGACAGCCGAGGACAGGGAGATCAAAGTTCGAATTTTGGTCGGGTGAACTGAGGGTGGTTTTCCCTAAATGGTTTTTCACTCTCCCTTCTCACAAATGCAGGTTCACTTCCTCTAAATTCAACCCTCCCAATTCCTAATTCATTAGCGTAATTAATACTAAGGCATAAGACCCGAACAGGTAGTAAGACACAGTGCTAAATAAATAAATATTACCTACATCCAATACACATTGCTGTTTTTTTTTTAGATCCAAGTCTCAATACTCATTCACATTATAAGCATATGTTGTACTAATTACACTAATATGTTTGTATGGAAGGTGGAATTTATAGGAAGTGTTATCTGCAATTGCAGGGAGGGAGTACAAAAAAACTTTGAGCAAAAACCACCTCAAGAACATCAGACCGAGATTCGAATCTCGATCTCCATTCATCCGCACTCCATTCTATTGTGAGAATGACATATTAACTCATTCGACCATTGAAGCGGTTTATTACTATTTTTTTAGCACCGTGTCTTACTACCTGTTAGAATTATACACTCACATGCTGTTATTCACTAGATATTTTTCTAGATTCAGTAGTGAAATGGGCTATATTTTCAGGTGGAATGGTTTATTATAGTTTGAAAAGCCAAGTTTTACTTCAAGCGATATCAAGGGACAAAATTTCAAATTTGCCGTTTTCGAAGAAGTGTAACTTTTACTCTGTAACGTCACGATAGTTTATCCCAATATGTCTGCCAATGCTCCCACTGTCCTCCACCTAAATTATACATATTGGAGGCCATTTAACTAGTTTCAATTTTCAAATCTACTCCAAACAAGCATACCAACACTTAGAATTTGTAATAAAGGGGACTTTCTTTTGCAGCAGAAAATCCACACAGTATGAAAAAGAGAAAGGCCAAAGACAAAATGTATCTGTTGAGTCACTTATTCATAAGAGAGGCAATTACAGTCACTATGAAATTAACAAATTGTGCTAGTAGCAACAGGAAATCCATATATATCTCAAATAGTTAGATTTTACGATCAAGGAAAAGAAAAAGGCCAAATCCAGTCCCTAATTATAACATTATATAATAAACGTATCACTTTAATTCTATACTTTTTATTTTTTAGGAACAATATTTGTCATTGATACTGATAAATTTATTCAAATATATGCCTAAATTCACAATATCAAAGAAGCTTCCCATGAAATAGCCTAATCTTTATTGAAGCATTTTACCACAGTAAATTTGTTATTACTAATTAATATACATTAGCCATTTGTGAAGGTGTCAGAGTCTGGACAGTATAAAATAGTGAAATCAGATGTGGAGTCTTGGCGTACAGACTCCACAACCCTGGCCCTAACTACAGAATATAATTGTATATGAAAACAATTATGCTGGAGAGGTAAATATAATATTATGAGCCTGTGAAATCTGGCCTGAAAAGGAAATGATCATTATGAAACTGCCCATTGGCAAAATTGTAAAACATTAAACAGCCTCCCTCAATCATCATCTAAAAGACCTTAGTTGAAAATAATCATGTTCGATTGGAAAATAAAACAAGATATTAGAAAACCTAATAAGTGCAGGAATATTCTTGGTCTTTATGACAGGCTGATATTTTTTAAGAGCGCGTTTGACAAAACTAAATAATTACTATTGGTAAGTGAAATTAATTGCTTGTTAAAATGATCAGATTCATGATTGCCTTTTATAGTTAAATTATGTTTTTGTTGTAATGTCAATCAAATATTCTTTTAACAATTAATTAAATTATGTTTAGTATTTGTTCTGACCATGCCTAGGAAAACCAGTGTGAAGGCTGTGAAGATAAACATTTTTGTGAGACGACATATTTCTATATATATCTTGTGACAACATTTATGATATGTGGCTGGAAATCCTACAGATTACATTAGATAAGAAGATATCGCAGTTAAGTGACATTATATAATTTGTGACTAATAGGGTGTGTTTGTTTAGTCAGCAACAATCCTTAAGCCTTAGTAAGCAGGAAATAGCAGTAGAAACCTTCAGCTCTAACACTATATAAATCTATGATGTGTTATTTCAAAATATGGTTCAGGCCAAAATACCTTAAGTCCAGGAAGGGCTCTTTTCCCTTAACACCATGTAATGTGTGAAAACGTGACAAAACTCATTTTCAACGATTTTCTAAGCATATTTGCAAAGTTATGGGACTAGGCTTGTTGAAAAAAGGATCTAAATTTAGCTTTCCTCTAACAAATAGAGTAGGGCTAATATTTTAATGGTCTCACAACAGGACATTTTAATATATTTGAGAACTAACAGTGAGATTTCCTATTTGCCTTAAGATAAGAAATTTGGTGGTTTTCTTTCCTCTCCGTCTTAGTACTTGACAAAGGGTGATTAGAGGTGAAGGGTGAAAGAGAGTATAAACTTAGACAAAATAGAAAAATAGTTCTATAAAATGACACAGACCATTTTATTTTAAGCCATGTGGCCTGACAGCAATTGATACTTTCTCGCTGGCCGCCTTACTCTTTTTGACTAAAAAGTTAAATAGGCTATAGATGTGATGCCTCAATGACAAAAACTTTGCCTGGCTCACCACCACAATATTTTTGAAACCATCATCTTTATATCTAGTGACTTCCATTTTGAACCACAATTCATGTGGTTTTGCTGCATTGAGGATCCTTTAAGTCAGGGTGGCTACAAAACTTATAGTATAAAATTCCGACTTTTTCCAGGCTTTTAAGACAACATTTTAATAAATTCCATACCTAACCTTTTTACAGTTTTTCTTGCTGAATGGGAATTTTTTCGTTTGTTATATTGATCATATATTTTCAAAAAATCCTAGGTTACCAAACATCAACGTTCTTATAAGTTCTTGTTATTTATCTATTATTTAATTAGGTATTATTTGTGTTCCTGTGTGAATGTGAATAAACCCTGTACAACCATCTCATGTTAGAATAAAATATCATGGCAATGCGCTTTGTTAACATCGAGAAACAAACTCAATTTTGTTTATAATGTTTAGGTGCAGAATTGATCAAACATTTAAATTCTCTGACTATTCCTTATTTTTGATTAAATTTCATGACATTTCCTCGTTTCCCCTTGACATCAAAGAATTCCCCGACTTTTACAGGTTTTCCCTGTTTTTCCTGTCTGTAGCCACCATGTAAGTTGATGAATTATAACAGATCTAAGTAATGGGTGATTTTCACAAGTTACAATTGAGAGTTTATATCTCAGGATCCCAGAAAATATATCATAGCAGAATACCTAAAATTATAAGTTTGAATCCTGGTCGGGTGTCTAAACTCAACCTTTCTCGTTCCTAACTCATTATGGTAATTAGTATATATACATAACATATAACCTGATCAGGTAGTAAGACCCAGTGCTAAAACAAAGAAAAATTACAAAATGAGCAAACAAAAATCAAAACTTTTTAATCATTTAAGAAATAAGGGGTGAAGTGGAATTTAATCTTGCTGTTTTGAGCAACAAAATGTGTTCAGCACCAACTTGTTTGAAAGACTTGAAAATAAATTGGTCCTATCAAAGTTTGTAATTTACTTACGTATTGCTATTTGTAGTGCTAACATTAAAATTGTATACCATTTTTGTTATTATGCAAATATATTATTATTATTATCATTATTAGCACCGCATCTTACTACCCGTTCGGGTTATACGCACTTACGCTAATTTGTAATGGTAGGGTGATTGTGAGATGAAATGGAGGACCTACAGTTTAACAAAAATAACAAGGTTTGTAACAAATCCCCAAAACCTGTAGGCATAGCCTTTCAGCTTGGTAGAGCCTATTCATATAAGTTGAAAAAGAAGGGCTAAGATTTTAATTGAATTGGTCGCTTCAAAGATTCTAGTATTACTGGCAGGGATGTGGAGTCGGTACGCTAATCCTTCGACTCCCGATATTTTTTTACTTTCCGACTCCAACATGAATGCCAAAAGTATATTAATTAGTAATAAAAATTTCCTGCAGTAAAATGCTCTAATACAGATAACATCTTGGTAGGTAAGCTTCTTTGGCATTGTGATTTGCATTTATATAAATTTGTCAATACAGTAGCCTCATGGCTTCTTTGGTGCTGACTGACAGCTCACAGCTGACTTTTGACAGTCAACATTTAGGTGTATACCTAAATTTTGGCCGTCAGAAGTGACAGCTGCTAAACACATGTTTTGGCAGATCATATGGTTCGGCATAGGGATACATAATTTGGTCTGGTAACTTGTCAGCTGTGAGCTGTCAGTCAGCACCAAAGAAGCCATGGGGCTACTGTACAAACTATACCAATTTTGCTCCTAGATTAATAATAATTATATATATATATATATATTGTTATATTATAATTATTTTGGAGCCAGATATGGTACATTTTTACAGACTCTGACCAAAATTGCTTCAGACTCAGACTCCACGACTACAATTCCACAGCCTCTATTAGTGGTAGTATTATCTATTTTCCTAGCAAATTTTTGGGGAATAGTACGCAAAGAGGACGATATTCTTTAATTATTTTCTATGTAATATAATGATAAAGTTAATATTTTTTACTAACACAATAAAAAAACAAATTTCAAATGGTAATAAAATTAATATTGTAAAATCATCCTATACAAATAATTTTTTTAAAGAAAACTCACCTTATACACTCAGTGTTCGGGCATAAATGTAACATTGTGATGAACACCTCAATTTGAGAATTTGTGGGGATGTCCAACCACATAAAATTGTCAATGTGTTTGAAAACCAATCTTGATTGTAAAACTTGAGTCGTCGACAAAATAATTTCAATTTTACTCAATAGCCCTCTGCATTAATTGTGTATGTTCCTGTTTGGCCTACTGGCTCTACAAATTTTATTTTGTGGTTCAATGTGCAGCGAACGTATGGTGACACACCTCTCCAACATTTTAGAATACCCTTTCCAACAATCTGTCTAAAACATGTTTTTCAATAAGTTCACTCAACATTTTAAACTACTTGTTTAGAACATAAAAAATTGCACCACAGCTCTTTACAGTACCAAACATATCCAAACTAACATTCAGGTAAAGTCCAGCCATGTTTTTTTAAATTAAAGTTTTGTCAATTTGAACCACAACTCCTGGTCCACCAAAATTAAAAGTGCCCATTATGTAACAACTTCCAGGAATAAATGTAATTGGAAGACCGGTAAAATTAAATGACCAAAGCTCTGTGTCCATTAAATAATCTATTAATAGCACAGGTTTATAGCCTACATGGCAACACCAAAAGCATAATATGCATGACTGTAAATATTAGTAAATTCGCCTTTCCAAAAAAATTTCCTTACATTATTGACTCTTTCCTAGAGCAGTTAATACACCTTAGATTATAACCTTATGGTGATTTAACATAGGTCTATTTATCAAAAGGCATTGGCCGTTTACAATTTAAAAATTTCCTTTTTAGATAACTTCAAGCATAATTTTTCTAAGTGAATAAGTTTTGTTTTATTAGGCCTTTCTTGATTAAAACCCTTTGTACATCTTCTAATGAAATAACCTGTAGTAAATAAAATTGTCACACATTTCAATCAAAACTGGACGTATTGTAGAGATATTTTAATGTGTGATATTCTTTTAAAGTACAATATTTATAATGTTTACATTAAATAAAACCATTCCAACCATTGTTAACATAAACCTAGCTAGCCTATGTGTTAATGAATAAAATGTTTGATGAACTAGGACTACTGTATTGGTTTTTAAAGACTTTCACGAGAAAGAATTGAAGGATAAAGGTAGCCTAGTAAAATACAAATCTAGAGGATTGTGCATCAAAATAGTGTTTGTGAGTAGAATATTTTTGTGCAACACATTTAAGGATCCCAGAATTTAATGAATATAATTTTATTGCTGATGGCTGAAAGGTTAGGTTTTGTTTGTTTGGGATGATTTATAAAAATAGAGGTGTTTACTAGCCCTTGCTGCATATTAAAACACTTTTGGTGACATTCTTTTGAATATTTACGTTTTCACGTTCTTATGTTAAATAGGTATGTTTTCTTACAAAAAAAAATTAAATTACTAGAATTATTATGCAAAATTAATTTTGTTGTTATTTGGACATTTGCTTTCATTGTGTGTATAAATAGTTAAAAATATTAAACTAAATAGAAACCAATTAAAGAATTCTGTCCTTTGTTCACATAAGCTCAACTTCTGCTCTATTCTTCCACTCACATTGTATTGTAAGAATGTTTTTGTATTTTTGTTCTTCCTGTTAACTTATGGGTAGTAATTTTTCCTCAATACCAGGTCTATTTATTGGATATTACTTAGATTTAAAGGCCTCGTGTATTTAAAGTAGTGTTTATTTATCTTAGACTAGTCCCAAGTCTTGTATTAAAGTGAATTTTTTTATGAATGCCCAGTATTGACAAATAAATAATTGCTTTTAAAAATGATATCTTTGGAACTTTGAATTTATTAGACTAGGCTTAGTATTAATTTAATCTTAAGGGTGATTAGAAAAATCACATGGAAAAAATATATGCTAATACTAACCTCTAATGTTCTAATTTCTTGCTGTGTTAACTCTGCGCTAGTTGCACACTGAGTTCTGAGACCTTCCAAACGATCAGAAGAAATGTCAATCATCGACTGAACAACATCAAGGGCACGGCGAATTTCTTGGTCTGCTTCTTCATCCGCCATCACAAATATTACACTAAGTATAAAAGTATTTCATCATTAAAAGTGGGCCTAAGTCCACTTCAAGATGAACATTACGTTAATTTGAAGTAAAAACATTTTCTATATCGATGTCACAACAGAAAGCTATGACAGAAAGTTCCGCCATCTTAAATAAATAAGTAATTTCTCAATAATCACGAGATTTTCATACCTTTCTCACAAAGAACGAGATGGGGAGAAAAAACTTTGGTCAAATACCATGATAATTCACCGATAGGTTTACTCACTATATTTTAATACTATTTTGAAATTTAGTGATGGTACAAATCGTAGTCGTCTTTTTAACATTTTCAGGCAAATTAACAAATTCTTCAAATCATGACTGGAAAAGCTGCAAATCTGTATTTAAAAGATTCGCTAACATCTCTGAAAATGAAAATATAACGAATATATCCTTAATCTTTGCCTATATAGCTAAAATTATACAACATTAAAATTAAGATGCCAAACTTTCAAAGCAATCCTAAAAAAAAGTCAGGGAATAAAATCATGTGATTAATTAAATAATTAAGTCAAACGTTAATTTTATATGACATATTGCTTGCTACACACTCAAAGCTTTACTATTGTGTAAAGTTTAGTACACCTAGATACCTCTAATTTAAGCCGCGTTGATACGTTACGAGTACGCTCGGACCAAGCAACCAAGCACAATCTGTTGCTCATTCAGACACTACTCATATCGTGTAAACATGTAATCTAAGCCCACTTGGACGGCAGTCATTCGAGCCGAGTGACTCAGACCATGTTCAACTTTTCGATTCAGTTTGGATACGAATATCATTGAAAAAATGGCGGCAGAACGTTGAATGGAGCTCGCGCTAGAAGGTATACTGAGCGGGAAACCGTCCAATTTGAGGAACTTTACGAAGCCGAAGAGGTGTTCTGGAACAATGAAGTTGTCTGATTACAATAACAAGGACGCGCAAAACTTGATATAGTTTGAATATTTAAAAATATACTGAATCTTCCGGATGTGTCTGTTCTAGACACTAGATTTAAGTAATTTCAACCATGCAGGTAAAGTGGCTCTCATGACAGTATCACATTCTTTTATTTTTTGTGTAACTCGTTCTAAGAGGTATTCAAATTGTTCACTGGTTAATCTCACAGTTTTTATAGATGTCTTTGTCTTCTTCCTCAGATTCACCTAATTCTTCACGCCTGAGAACCCATTTGCGAGTCCAAGTTTTCTTCTTAACTTTATGTGAGTGATATGAAATTCTAAATTATTTATTAACATATCCACGACAGCTAGGATACCCTTCAATACAAGATTGGCCATCTTTATAAATGTCTGAGTATCAAGACGTGAAAACCATCTCTGTGAGTAGTTTCTCTGCGAGGGGCTCGTAATTAGGGATGGACATCGAACATAGATGATTTTAAAACATCGATGTTATTGGACGATG
Organism: Timema monikensis; assembly: GCA_902151445.1. NCBI lineage: Eukaryota > Metazoa > Arthropoda > Insecta > Phasmatodea > Timematidae > Timema > Timema monikensis. The sequence goes on from CABFVZ010001034.1 coordinate 162,074, forward strand.
ATTTTTAACCATCGATGTTGACGGTTCGATGTTCACACCATCGATGTTTACTGATCGATGAAGTGTGTGCCTTGGATGTTGCTAAAGAACAGGGGGAGCTGAATTGTATCCATTCTGAATGGTATAGGGACGGACATCGAAAGGAAAACATCTAAGTTCAACATCAATGTTGACATCGATGGTGGAAAACATCGATGTATTATAACAAAAAACAGCGATGTTTTTAAAAGTATCATTTTTTTTAATTCACACAACAGATGTTTTTAATTATATTTTTCAAATAAACTAAATAACTGTATCTGAAGTACATTTATATTCAATAAATCAAAAACTTCAATTCAAATTCAAACAAATTATGTTAATAAAATAAAACATACATATCAATTTTTTTAGTACCATTTTGCAAATAGCCAGTTCTTAATATTGTCTGTTAAATAATTAAATAAATCACAATCCATTGTTCACTGTTTGTAAAACATTAATTTCGAAAGCCATCTTTCTTTCCAAATTGTTTATTGTCTTTGTCAAAGTTTTTCCTACTTCACCCACTAACAGATACTGGTAGGAATGAATATCGGACATCGATGTTTATATATATATAAATATATATATAAAATACGGTATTTTTTATATAACTTAAACTGTAACTGAAGTTCATATTTATGTGGGGTTTAGAGGGGGTTGGTTAAAGGTCAGAGCGTACATCCGTAGAACCTAAAAAAAACCACGCACACACACATATGTGTGTGTGTGTGGGTTTTTTTATGTACTACGTGTGTATACTCTGACCTTTAACCAACCCCCTCTAGACCCCCACATAAATATGAACCTCAGTTACAGTTTAATTTATATAAAAAACAAATACCGTATTTTATTTGTTCTACACAATTGATGTTCTCATTGATTTGGTCACTTTGGTAGGGACATCAATGTTTTTTATTCTATTTGAAATCATCCCTACCAACAGGTAAGGCAATGAGAACCCTCATTTTAATGTACTGTACATTTTAGCTATAAGCTTTGTTGGTTCCTTCTTTTCAACAATCAATGCTATTTGAGACGACTGATTTGTATCCATTCACACATTTCTTAAACAATAGGTTTTAATGTGGCGGGCCAACTTGAACATCAAGCTGGACCGCCACATTAAAATCGTTACCATGGGCGTAATTTAATGGCACAAAAGCTGAATTTCGGGCACATATCAGCACAAATGGAGCACTAAGAACTTTTCTAATCAAAATCCAGATAAAATGTGGCGGGCCAGCTTGAAATCAAGTTGGCCCGCCACATTAAAATCGTTATATTTTGAGTAATTTAATAGCACAAATGTTGAGCTACGGGCACATATGAGCACAAACGTAGCTTTAAGAACTATATAAATTTCAACCGATTTGGAAAAAGTGGCGGGCCAACTTGATGTACGTCAGAAACGTGAATTATTGACAATGGGTCTCTGTGTAAAGGGAAGGTACACTGACGTGTGTCCAATGGCTTATATCTTACTTAGACAACAGGCCGCTAGGTAGCAGTGTTTCTTGCGTCTCACTTTCAAATAAATAAGGCTGATAATGAGGTGACTTGCATTACCCAATGACCGGCATTCCCTCGTTCTCCCCTAGTGTTTCGTAATTATTTTATTCATTATAATTTGTCTTTTTTTTCAAAAAGGTACAATTATCAAGGGGTTATTTAATAATGGTGGGTGTGGTGAGACTTTTGATAAACAAAAGGTTATACTATGTAGAGGTTGAATGTAGTATTTTTAGCCAGCTGACATTATAAATATACTATCACACAGTCCATTTATCATAGGTTTAAACTTTAAGCATGACATATATGTTGTTATACAATTCTTATATTGGTTTTAATAAAAGTAAGATGTTTAGTTAAGTTGCACATTGAATAAGTTTAGGTATTCATCGAATTTTTTAAGAGGCAAAACAGTTCTTAACAGCTAGTAAGTGTAACACGTATAAAGCTTTCCTTCGCAATATTATCAAAAACAGACTCTAAAAACGAATATGCTGATTGGCTAGCTGTTCGCGCCAAACCTCCCCTTTCAACTGTGAAGCTACAGGTGCATCTCACGGCTCCTGATTACAGCTAAAATAAAACGGCACGATGCTTAAAAGTGAAAGGTAAAAGTAATAGATTTAGATGACGCTACTGATGTGGAAAAATGCCAGATCTGGCCTGATATGATTTTTACACATGGGTATAGTTGCAACAAAGACTTTCCAAGAATGAAAAACTACTAGATTTAAAAGTCAAAGCTCTAAAGTTGAAATCTAGAACATACTTCACTTACAACTTTATGATTTGGACTACTTATTAACATGAAACCCCCACACTTTCTTATAACTAAACATTTGAACTGACTAATTTAGTTATATTTACAGATTAAATTAGGCCTAGAAAAGATTATATTGTAGATGCTGAAGGCTATTAATATTACAATAGGCCTAACTGATAGGAAAAAATAATGTACCTACAATAAGTGTGGTACTCTCAGTATCTTGATAATATTAACATGATTTCTAATAAATCTTAGGGGGTGATTTTGTAAAGTGATATATACTGTTTCTCAAAGTCTTTGGATACTATAAATACTGGGAACTTGCAGGACTATTACATCAATAATAAATATAAGTGCTTTTAAAAATGAAATTAACTTTACAAAATAAACAATGGCAAACTAATATACATACATAAAATGGTCGAGAGCTAAGGACCTAAAACCCTGACCACTTTACAACATTAAGTAAAGAAAATATATTGGCACGAGTTTAATAATTAGGTCTAATGTTTCACAGGACATGACTAACTTTATGAATGTTCAATATTTTAGAGCTATTTGAGGCCTTTAAATTTAAACACTAATTTTGTAAATGCAATTGGGAATGAATTACCTACTAAATAATTAAATATGTTAATCAATTTGTATTTAAAATTACATTAAGACCACAAAACGTACCTATTTTGCTCATGTAATAGAAAAGTAATTTGGTAAATTATAAAAATGACAAAGCATAAAACTCGAAATAAAAATAAAGAGTGAGTAAATTTTAGTGTTCCTCAAAGATTGATCTTTTACATTGTACATGTGTGATATTTCTTAATGGATATCACATACCTTAGCCCCATTCAAAAGTAAATTAACATCAATCGATAGCAACAAACCAAGACTTGTGTGAAGTGATAATACATGAACCAGAAATGGATCATATTATTGCTTGAAGGAGATACTACTTACCGGTAGGTATGTCTAGTTTAGATGAAGCCAGTTTAGTAGTTGGGTTGGATTGTTTAATTGTACAGGCGGTGGAATTATATTACAAATAATCATCATCAACAACTGTTTTCAACCTGTGGCCGGATTTAGTAAAACACCTCCATCTTCTTCTACCCTTCAACCATTTTTCATCCTTTAGTTTCTTCCATTCTTATATTACTTGAACACTTTCTGTTATCTGCTCCTCAAACCTTTCTTTTTCCTACATACTTCATTTCCAACATTTTCTTTAGCATCCTCTCTTTTTCCATCCTCTCTACATGCCTATAACATCTCAATCTTGCTTCTTCTACTATCTCATGTAACCCCTCCCCCCGAATAACTTCATGCCTAATCTTGTTTTACCTCGTGAATGCTAACATACGCCTCACAAACTTATTTTCCATGGCCTCTACTTTCCTGGTCTATCCTATATTCATTGTCCATGTTTCTGCTGCATGTGGGACAATGGGTACAAAGTACACACTGTACAACACTTCCTTACACTCCAAGGGTTCTTCTCTTCTCCATAGCAGGTTTCTTACACACCTATAGAACAACTCTCCCTGGTGTCCTCTTCTCATTAAATCCTCTCTACTTCATTCTCAGAAAGAGTGGCGTCCCCTTGATAGGTTAAATTTCCCATTAGAATGCTTGATAACCTCAGAACGTGCTCCTTGCTAAAGACAATTTTCTTTTGCAGATTTTAATTTGACATAGTCTCAGACTTTCTCATTGTTTGGCATGGTCACATGTTTTAAGGATACAAACTTTGTGGACACAATTTCCATTTCGAAAGACCATTAAAGACTTAATGACTATATGAATGCGGAGCTTAATTTTTCAGTTTGTTTTTTCTTACATGTAAAAGCCCATTAATTAAAAATTGCAGTTGAATGTCTAAATTCAATAATATTCCTGTACTTTTTTAATTTTGTTTGAAATTCTCTTTATTTTACCTGTGTGCAACAACACTGTTAAATAAATATAAGAAATCATAGAAAATGAAGCACATAAGTAAAAACCTGAACAAATATTTACATAAACTCTAATATTTCATTGCCATATAGCGTTTTCCTCGGGAAAATAGGTTTCATTTCCTACAAGTCTCCCATGTTTATTAAATTATATATTATTATAACATGCTTAGTGCACTTTATCTCAAATATTTTATTAAATCCTTGAAATAAAAAAAAAGTTACATATTTTTTATTTAAAACCATGACTTTAACACAGATTGGCTTGAAAAGTTAACACTTATATAATACATATTTGATGCTATGCACTTGATCATTAGTATGTATATTCTTGAAAACCAAGTTTGGTTTTACATGCTAATATAAATGTTTGAGGAACTGAGGGCCCTTAGCGGTCGCCTATGGCGCAAGAATCGTAGGGCCCCCCGTGTATTCCAACAAAATTTAAATATTTTAGTGTTTAAAAAAATATATGAATTAAATAAGCTAATAATTAGTTGTAAATAAAGTACTATCATCAATATTAAGAATTATAAATTTCTTTAAATTGATTTACAATATAATCACGTCCATGGTTTTTTAACATTCAGTACTGTTTTGTTGGTGAATCATTTTGATATTTAATCAATATATTTATATAAGGAAAACCTCTTTTCCCTTTATGAGGTAATTGTATTGCATTTGGACGGATTATTATTATGTGTTTTGTCTTAAGACAGGTCCATTCCTTTAGTCATAGAACTTAAACCACCAATGAGCCTGTCCTTTGCCTCCTCCTTCAATTCATATAATTCTCTTCTTTCCTTCAATATATATTTGGAAGAAGGTACAGGGGAGGTGTATAAAAAACATATAAAAGGGAATAAACCCAATATGGCTGTTACAATGAAGAGAATAACAGTTTACACTTTACAATGCTGCCACTGGACAAAGAGGTATTGGCAGTCTTTAAGGCAACAGAGCCGAAATATTATTCTATTTGTGTTTACATTTGTGTGTCTACTTCTAATATAGAAGCCAGAAGAGAGGACGATGTCACCTTTGTGCATGGGATTCTTCCCACACTTTTCCTATTTTGTTTGTTAAGTGAACTTTCTTAATTAAATTTGCACTTTTTTTCTAAATCTTTTATTTTTATCAATTTCCATTATTATAAAATCAACTAGCCATTGGGCTTCCGCAATATCAAACATTTAACCACAATTTAAGATCTTTTCAAACATAAAAAAACTAACAAAAAATATTCAAACTTCAATTCTCCTTTAAGAATAAGAAAGCTTTGAGATTACTTTAAATTGATAAAGTGGACTTTGCACACCCATAACTATATTAAAAACTTTAACAAACTATGATTTTTTTCATATTCTCAAACAGTAAATAGAATGATCATATCCTCAGAAAGCATCTCTTATTTTACCGATTAAAGTCTTTCCAAGTCCTCAGATGGTAAAAATTATTATTAATATTAGCACCGCGTCTTACTACCCATTCGGGTTGTACGCAGATGGTAAAAAGTATGGTCACATTTTCAGAAAGCATCTCTTATTGTATTCTCTTAAAGTCTTCAAATGGCAGAAAGAATGGTCGCATTCCCAGAAAGCGTCTCTTATTTTTGTGATTGAAGTCTCTTAAACTCCTCAAACAGTAGAAATAACGCTCGCATCCTCAGAAAGTGTTTGAACATTAGATAGAATGGTTGAATCCTCAGACAGTGCCTCTTGTGTTTCTGAATGAAGTCTCTCAAAGTAAACAACCAATTCACAGTGCGCAGTATGTGGGAACATGTCTACAGCAACTGCTCGAATAGGAACCCAGGGAGCACCACGATAAGTTTTGGAAGATGGAAGTGCCAAACTCACAAAGTTTTTCATTGCCGCTTTGGGATCACACGATAGAAACACCAGCTTGGTTAGATTTTCAATTCGACGTAGTTGCACCAATGCATTTCGATCTGGGGGGGAAAAAAATATTACAAAACAATAGCCTCTATTATATTTTAAAAATAGTTATAAATAAAATAAATCACAAATAAGTTGAAATTTAAACTGATTAATGCCTTCCAATTCCTATTATAATTTTATATAAAGAGAATTATAGTAATTTGAATGATTTTTAACTTAATTTACAAGCAAACAATCACAACATATTTACATTTAATGTGTCAATCTATGTGCCTTGGTTATTACTTTTACTTATAGACATGATGTAGTTTAGTGGTTTATTCCAAATAGTTTTGCTATAAATGTAAAAGTAAGCCAATCCTTGAAATAATCTACAGTAAAAGTCTGATAATCCAGCATGCTTGGGACTTAAGTAATGCCGGATTAGCAAATCGGCAGGATTAATGGACTATATTTGGGTAGTGAGATAAAAATGAGTAAAATAACTTTTAAGATGATGATGATGATTATGATAAAAGCACACCCCTCCCATCCAACTTCATGGACTCCAGTTTGGATATTCTATATACAGCTAAGACTGTAGACTCACGCAGGCCAGCTCTGGGTGGATCAACTACAGCAATCACATCTTTCTTGGTTGCACGATTCAAGATCGACGAGATAATAACCTCAGCTCGTCCAGCAAAAAACTCACAGTTGGTCACATTGTTGTTGACAGCATTAGTTTTAGCGTCTGACACTGCCTCGGTAGATAGCTCTAGCCCGAGAACCTGACCACAATACTGTATCAACAATATATGTACAAGTTACACTTCATAATAAATTTGTTTCAACATTCATAAACACATGAGATGGAATTGTAGAAAATGATGCACAAGCAAAAGTAGAAACACTAACACACATTTACAAACACTTCAATTAGGAGTGTGTGAGTGGGAATTTCCCACTTAAGAGTCAAGTTTAAATAAAAACATGAGTTTTTTTCAAGTTCAAGCATTCATTATCTGCACAATAAATATTTCAAGCTTAATTTCTTTATGAGATCAATGCATAAACAATAAATGAGCATAAAGATAATTTTTATTACATCTTTTTTGTCAAAAATTTGCAATCACACAAATTTGAATTTTTAAATAAGTTGAATATAAATATACAATTATATTTTTTTAGTTGGACAAAGTTAAATATTGAGGGAATATATATGCTACAAAATTATATCTTAAAAGTGAATATAATTAAATGAACCAGGAATTTTCAAGGAAAAGATCAAAGATTCCCATTTTTCAAGTTTCCACAAGTCGAGGTAAAGCAGCTACTAAAACTCGACTTGAACATGAATTTTTGAGTACTCAAATACCCCTAACTTCAGTATTTGGATGATACATGGCCTCTTACTCATGAAGAAAACAGAAGAGAAAGATTACTAATCATTTCCTAAGGTAGGTTTTCTTTTATTATTTGGCTAACAAATCTCAAATTTCTTATTTTTACATTAATATAATATTGATAATATTTAATGCAACTAAAATTATGACTTGATGTTCTGAATCTTAAAATTTTAAAAATTCAAAATTTCAAATCCAAATAGATCTCAGATTCAGATTCAATGGCATGTAACTCGAAATTCAAATTATAACAAACTTAGGGCATAATTTAACTTTTTAAATAAACTAAACTCTTTCTGTTATAATAAACACAAAAACAATTTTATCATAACATTTTATGTAGGCCTAGGGCCTAAGTCATGTGACCAATATTTGTGTTTTATTTTAATGAATCAGAATTTGAAAAGGTTTGCATATTTTTACTGTGCTTGACTAAAAAAATATACTTTTCATAATAGGTATTCAATTTGATTTAAAAAACAACAAAACATCATCATAGTCTCCAGCCTGTGGCTGAGTCAGTTTAGTAAAATGCCTCCATCTTCCTTTATCCTTCCACCATTCTTCCTCCTTTAATTGCTTCCATTTGTCTCCTCTCACACACTTTCTATTATCTACTTCTTCCATCTCTTTCTCAACCTCCCTTAAGGTCTTTTCCCCGACATATATCATTTCCACCATTATCTTTGGCAGCCTCATTACATGCCCATACCATCTCACCTTTGCTTCCTTTACTAACTCATATACTCCCTGTACCCCAGATAACATGCTCTTCACAAACTTTATTCCCATGGCCTCCACTTTCCTAGTCTATCTTAAATCCGATGTGCATGTTACTGCTGCACGTGTGACAATGGGTATAAAGTACACCCTGTACGACACTTGTGAGTGTGTGAGTGCTGTAAACACACCTTGGAGAGCGTGAGACCGATAGATCCTGTGCCACAGCAGATATCCACCAGAGTGGTGTCCTGCGTGGGTTCCACCAGCTCCCTCACAGAGCTGTACAATACCTCTGCAGCCGTTGTGTTCACCTGGAAGAACGCTTCTGGCGAAATTCGGAACTTCATTCCGAGAAGTGTCTCGTTGATGTGAGTTTCTCCCGCCAAATGTTGCAAGGGGGGTAATTCCTTGCCAGACTGTCTGTATGAAAAAAAGTGTTAAAGAAGAACAGCATTTTAGATGTTTATGAATTAAAAATACATCACATATTGTAGGGGTGTGCAAAATCTTTTTCAATTCAAAACAAATTTGAATTGAATACATGAAATATTCTCGAAGCCGAATCAAAGTTTTTGTTAGTTTTATAAGTTAAAAAATAGTATATTGTGGTTATTTATATGTCTGACACATTAGCTATGTCGGTAGTGTGTGTGAGTGTGTGTGTCTGTCTATTGAGCTAAGAGTCGGGTTCAATTCCTGCCATGCCGAAAAATGTATCATTGGTGAAATGTGGATTTACCCTTTCACAGTGATGAATTAACGGTTAGAGGACTGGATGATGTTCTTGTCCTAGTCTTAAGTTAGATTATAAGGCATATGAAGCTAATGACAGGCCTAGAAAGCAAGGAATGGAAAATATAGGACTTGAATAAAAAACTGACCACAGGCTGGAAACAGTAATGGATGTAAAGGTTAATTATATAGCTTTATGCACTAAAAATTCTTGAAAACATGTGTAATTGCAAAATATTTGGAATATTTTTTTTATTCTGATAAATAAAGTTACCATCAAAACTTACAAATCAATTACTTCAGATATTTTCCAAATTAAAATTAATTTGAAAGGCATATAACAGCTTAGAATAGCTATAATTGACATAAATTGAGAATTTTAGCCGTCAATATTTTTAATCACAAAGCTTCATAATACTCTAGGCCAGAACTTTTTTCGAAGTGAAGTTGAAGCTGATATTTGCTTCGAAGCCAAATCTTAAGTTGTTATGCTTTGCACACCCCTATCATCTGGTTTTTCTATAATTAACGATTAGTGAAAATGGTGTTTTGATAAAATGTTGATTTAAATTTGGGTACCCACAGGGATGTATGCCAACACACTTTTGACAGTCTGTGAAAACCTAGTGTGTTTGAATAAAACTATAGCTTTGCCCCCGTATTAAAAAAAACACATCTCTTTAATTCATAATATGCAATCACCTAAGAAAAGGGCATGTGGCACCACACACCCTCTTGAGTGTGACAATTTTTCAACTTTATTTTTTATTCGAGGTGCACTTTCTGAACCAACTGATTTTATCGGCACATGAGAATTTCTGTAAACGAAAGAGAAACGGCCTACGAATTTTTCTGGTAAAGCTATTTCCACATGTATCTTAAAGTGTTCTTTTATATGCCACAATTTACATGGGACCGATGGCTTTACTTACCCTCCAATGGAAGATGTGCTATGAATTTCTATTGCTCTAAAAAAAAATTTCTACAATGGATGGGTTTGTACGGATAAACATCAGGTCCTGATGGGAGCACTTTAACCCAAAACCATTAAGGTCAACTAAAACTTATTGTTATTATTATTATTATTATTAGCACCGCGTCTTACTATAAAACTTATTGTTACTATTTGTTTTCCACTAAATTTTAGAAGCTATTACCATCATAAGTGGACATAAATTAAGCTAATTGTAGAGAGCTGAGAAAAGTAGTTTTAGAATAAATATACCCACATTTGCATGGGTGAAAGTGAGAAACCATTTAAGGAAAAAACACCCTTTTTAGACTCAAATATGAAATTTGAACCATGATCCAGTCCAACTCGAGAGTGATGTGTTAGGACCATGCAGTTACTGATGCAGGTATTGTTATTGTTATTAACTTAAACATAATACTCACTTCTTAACAATATACTGTAAATAGAGCGATGTCACATTGCAGCTTTTTCCTTCTTCGTTAAAGAAGTAATTCTTGACATCTTCTTTGAGCTTCTCGAGCTGTACATCGGGCAGTAACTGTGGGTGGATTCCGATTATCAGCATAAGTTGACCTGTGCTGTTGGACAATCGGGCCGTCAACTGACGCCAGTTGCCCTCGTGCGTCTCGGGGTTGAATACACCAAGGTCAGACTGCTGTACAAACTTTTCAAAGCTCTGAAATGTAAAATAATATGTTTTAAAATGGCAAAGAAAAAAAAGTCAATAAAAGTATTCTTAAGATGGTTATTCTTGAGAAAGTAACACTTAAGCCTTCCTCGACCTAACAAATAAATTTGTAAATTTCTTATGCTATGTATGAAGTGTGCTAAACATTAGTTGTTCGGGCATGAGTTGGGTGAGTACATCAGATATAGAGGAAGCAAGGGTGAGATGGTATGGTCATATAATGAGGATGTTGGAGTATATGAGATAGTAGAGGAAGAAAGGATAAGATGATATGGTCATGTATTGAGGATGTTGGAGTACATGAGATAGCAGAGGAAGCAAGACAAAGTGTAAGGTCATGTAATCAGGATGAAAAAGGAAAGGATCCTCAGGAGAATGATGGAATTTTTAATTATGTAGGGGAAAAGTCATCCGACACCTTAGCTCAGTCGGTAGGATGTCTACCTACTGAGCTAAGGGTCCTGGGTTCGATTCCCGGCATGGCTGAAAAATTTATCATTGGTAAATTAACAGCCGGGGACTGGACGTTATACCTGTCCTATCTCAAGTTATATGAAGCTACGACAGGCCTAGTAAGTTGTTAATGGAAAATAAATGGCTTGAATAAAAACCTGACCCAGACCATAGGCTGAAAACAGCTATGGGTGTAAAAAGGAGGAAAAGATCAAAAGAAAAACCAAGAAAAAGTTGGGAGGTGCAGATAACAGCAATTCAACATTTTGATGCAGGAAATACCATGGTAAAATTAGTTTCAAATATAGTTTTATCAATAAGCTACAAACTTTTGCTGATTCCTTCATCCTTGTAGGAATATGGCTGAGACTATCGACAGGTGCCACACCGGTGAATCCTCGAACATAGCTGCCCAGACGAAAACCAACGGTTCTTTCTCCAGTGACTTCATTTAGCCCTGACACACATGAGCACAACTTAGGTTAAAAAAAACCACCAAATTATTTTAGCCTATTCTTTGAAACAATCAAACTATAAAAATTATGTCAAATTATGGATGGATTTTTTTTGAACCCTGAAGCTATTCAGAACTTCTATTATCTCATTAATCCACTTATTTAGTGACTACCTTTGGAGAAAATATAATTTTATTGCTCAACCCCTCGATCTAGGTTTCATTTTATCGGAACTCATTGGGAGAGTGTGAAACGCGCAACACAACTCTCTTGAAAAAAAATTATAGGATACTTACTATGATAGGAACAAATTATATCTGTCTCCTCACTTTGTACTTTACAAAGAAGCTGATTGTACCATAGATATAGATCATCTAGTTCACTCTAGCGCTCTAAAGGTCAATGATTTAACTCATCACTATTGGGATGTAAGAAGGTGAATGGAAGAACTCCAGTGTGATGGCCATTAGCAACCAAACAATTATTTTAAGCTAATATGGTATCTATCAGAGGCTATTATATTGGGCTAAGTCAATAATAAGTAGCATAATAACTTAATAACTAGGGCCTGGACTCAGCCACAGGCTGGAGACAGTTCATGATGATGATGATGATGATGACTTATTCAACATAAATACCTTAAAAGGAATAAGAAATTATACAAATTATTCTAAAAGGAGGGAAAACTAAGAAATTATTACCTAAAATTACATAATGACAAAAAATGAAGAAAAAAACCCCTATAAAATATATACATTTCTACAACCAGGGGATCATGAACAGAGTTTATGTATTTAAGAGCATTGTAAGTATAGTGGTAGAATGAAATATTTTTAATACACAGGCATCTTACAGGATTTGAAGGAACCATCTTTAAATGTTTTATATTGATGATATTTGGTATAAGTCATAATGATGAGAGGACCATCCCTAATTGTAAGTGCACTGTGTATGTCATTACATCTTACAACAGGAGGTTCCTCACAAATCATACACTCAATTAGATCATGTGTATTAAGCAAATTCAATCAACATTACAATCCACATAGATATGTCAAGAGTGTGGGTTGGTTTAAGTTTAGTGCTACACAATTAAAACAACAGTTCATGAGAAGTATGTTAGCCTTTACAATGAGAAACAGGATAAGGAATGAAGTTATATGGGAAAGAGCGGGGGTGCAAAGAGTAGATGAGATAGTAGAGGAAGCAAGGCGGAGAATGAAATGGGCATGTAATGAAGGCCAAAGAGAATTATGGAGATGAAGTGTGTACGAAAAATAACATAAGGGAGGCCGAGAAAAAGATGGAAGAAGAAAATAACAGAAAGAGTGCCAGTAAGAGAAGACTAATGGAAGCAATTAAATGAGGAATAATGGTGAAGGGATAGAGGAAGATAGAAGCATTTTACTAAACTGTCATGGTCAGAGACTGGAAACAGTTTATGATGATGATGATTTGAAACAACTCCATAAAGTTGTTAAAGAAATTTACCAATAAATGCAACACAAATAACCCACTACCCCAAGCTCATTAAGTCTCAGTGCTTGCTATGGCGCTAATCTTAAACACTGATCAATTTTAGTAAATGAAGGATTTCAGAAAATGGTGTCAATCTAGGCCCAGGTCTTTAAATAGAGATATCAGTCAGAATATTTCAAAAAATCTTAAAGTAGGTACCTTAAAGAAAGAAAATAAACCAAAGTCAACATGTCATTCTTACCAACAGAAAATTCACATTTATTGCGGTAGCCATCGCAGACGGGTGATCTTCGAATATCCCAGAGTTCACATGGTAAGCCTCCATGTTTGACTTTCTGGCCGTCTAACCAAGAAGCCAATGCAGAGTTGCCTCGAACTAGCTTATGTCCTAAATCTACCAACAACTCTCGAATGTTTTCTTGCTTTCGTTTTATCTGTTTAAAATAAATAAGTTTATTCATAAATTTGAAAAAAAATTACACCTGAACAAGGAATTCGAACCTAGCCCAGGATGGGTGGCTTAGCATTACAGTGTTCTACCACTGAGCTATCCAGGAACTGTCCCTTGCTCAAGGTCATTCTTCACGCATAGTTTAAGGCAGAGTCTGTGATGGACGTGTAGAAATCACCAGCTTACAATGAGCTATCATTGATTCCACAGCCACCTTCGACTCAGGGAGGGGGGTCGGCAATATACTACCGTTTGTACAGTTAGATGTATACACTAAAAAGAAAAGCATGGAGGTAAGCAAATTCTTGTACAATTAATTGTACATGACTAGTGAAGGTTAGATGATGGAAATAATCTTTCAGTTAGTTTAGCAGCTAGACTCAATAAACAAGTGGACAACTTTACAAATTATTTAACTTGTCAATATAAATTAGAAATATTTTATTGAAGCTGCCTTTGTTGGCTCAAAAACATAGAAATATATGATAAAAATAAATGGTAAAATGCACTGCACAGAATTTTTTCCTTTATCTAAAAATGGAGACATTTATTTAAAACGTGTATTTGACAATATAATATTACACATTGTTGCAAAAAACAATGGGGAAAAAAGAGCATCACATTCCATCAAAGATCATAAATTATATAAAATACACTTTTAGAGAAACATCTTGACACACAAGTAACAGTTCTATTCACCAAAGAGCATTAGACTCCAAGTAAGACGCGGTGCTAATAATAATAATAATAATAATAGCATTAGACTCAACTCCCGAAATTTAAGAAGTCAATTTAAAAAGTATATTTCCAATAGCTTGAAACTACAGGTTTTATGAAAATATAAGCTTACCATATTGGCCTGAATATAGTGCAATATTTTCTCAAAAAAATGTCCTCCTGAAAACTGTACTCGTATTATATGCGTAGCCCATTTACCTTTTATTTTTAATGTTGGAACACCCTCAAAATTGTAAGGTTGTATTATGTGTGAGGCCGTACTAGGCCTATATTTGGGCCAATACAGTATTTCAAATAGGTCAAAATTTTTTCTTTAATAATAGCCTACTAAAATGTACAATGATAAGTTATTTTGTATCTCAAATAGTTGCGGGAATATGATCAAAATAAGAGATTACCACTGATGTAAGCCCTTAAAGTCATTTTCATGGGAAAATAAGTTGCTATTTTGTTTTTAGTACTAAACAATGCCTATATACAAAATTTAATCAAATCATTAGAGAGGATTTCAAGGAAATTGATTTTTTTTTCTCCTTTTGCCCTTCAGTAACTAGGCCTACCCTTAATTTTAGGGATGGATATTTAATTTTAAAAAATATTTGTGGGAAGCTTATAAAAGCCCTAAATACCTAGTTTTAGCCTGATCAGTATGATATTTTTTAACAATTTTTCAGTGTCAAGGGGTCATGAAACGTCGACATTTATCAAAATCTCGAGTTTGAATTTTTTTTCAATCACAATATTATCTCTCTGAGGGGTCAAGAGAAAGTAATAATACTGTTGTTAGTAGGCTATACTAACATTTTGTAGGTGATTTGAATATATACTTTGAGGCCTTTTCATTAATAAAGCATCTGTCAACCTCGGTGGTCTTGGGGTAAAGTGCTTGCTTCAGGACTCAATATTCGAGGATTCAAAACCATCTGAGATCGACAGATTTTTATTGGGCAATAAAAATCCTTAGCAGAGCTTCCTTTGGAGGGTAAGTAAATCCGTTGGTCCCATGTCGATTGTGGCATGTAAATAACTCTGGAAGGTATCTGAAAATAACTTTCCCGGCACAATTTGTAAGCTCTTTCGCTCTCGCTCATAGAAATTCCCATGTGCTGACATAGTCAGCTGGTTCAGAATGAGCATGTTAACTATCTCAAATAAATAAATAAAACCGCTTAGTGACTACAATATATCTAAAGGATAACATAATTTTTAAAGTTACCTGATCTTCATAAGATATATTCCAGTAAGGTGTGGTGGAGTCTTTCAGACATTCCTCCTGAGACCGACCATCTGGTTTTCTCTTTTTATCCTGTGTGTCAGATGTTTGTTCACAAACAATCTGCTTTCTCTTCTTTACGAGTGGATCTGGTGCTGGGTTCGCCTTCTGTTAACACACATTCCAATAAATAAGAAAATGACAGTGTGGAAAAGCTAACAAAAGGGTGTTTTATGATAATTATGTGACTATTTACTTTAACCATAAGCAGCAATTGAATACAATTTGAATGGTATGACAAGCAAAGGTACATAATTTATGATTTAGTCTTTTGAATTTGAAACAATACTTTCAAAAATCTACCCTTAAATGAATTTTCCAATGAAAAACACGTATCTTTACATTGTTATTTATAAAGTAGGTAAAGCATTTTCTAAATATTGTAAGAAACTATTTTCCAAAATTACTTTTTGATAGGCTTTAATTTTAGAGCTAGGATTAAAATCATATGACCTAGAGGTGTGACCGCATTACATCTAAATATAAAGTTTGGATGAAATCCATTGAACTGCTTCAATTGTAGTCTCAGTTAAAGACAGATATAAACATAAACCCCACCTTTTTGGAGTTGGGGCACACAAAACATCAAAATTCACCATAATCTAGAGATTGTCACAGCATTTTACTACCTGTTTAGATTGTACACATTTGTAGTAATTACACCAATATGTTAGAGGAAGGTTATATTTAGATGAAGTGTATCCACATTTGTGTGGATTGTGGAAAATCGTTTAGGGAAAACCACCATCAGTACATTCAACTGAGATTAAAACCCCGATCCCTCTGTCATTGGCAGTCTAGTCTATTGCAAGAATGATGCCTTAGATCATGCGGCCACCAAAGCCAATTATCATAATGATGTTGGCAAATATTCATACGTATTTAAGGTCAATTGAGTAGACCTAAGTCTGCCATAATGTTTATTTATATAGTGACCACTTTTGAAAAGCTTACATTCAACTCTCGATATTTAGAATTACCTCTGCTGAAAGAACCTTGCTCTTCCAAGTATATCCATTCAAAGCTTTGATGGCATTTAGCCTGTCTTCCTCCGAACGGAAACATACATAAATCCAGTTCCAATAATTGCCTCTTTTGGGAGGCTTGACTTTGTTGGATCCAAGCTTAAGCTTATCATTCAGTAGTTTCTTCAGCTCCTGTAATTAGAAATATATTAAATTAGCGTTTCTGTTTCACTTCTGTAAGCTATAATTAAAGCCCCTTATTAAGATCAACAACTTCACAAATAATCAACAACTTTGGAAGATAAGAGATCTTAAATTTTTTTTGCCTTCAAATATTACTCATAGAAACCTACAGCAATGCCATAATACTTTGGAAGACCACGGATTTCAATCTTAAACTTCTCAGATGTGAAATCATTACGATCTAAATAAGCATAAGGGTCATCTTTTTCTAAAGTTTTCCCATCAATTTTAATGTCAAAGGTTTCGTCAGTTTCAATGAGTTCTTCAGAATTTTCGAGTTTCACCAAGTCAGCTGCATCTGTCTCATCACAGTTTTGAATGTCGGGAACTGTTGTGCCATCCATTATCTAAAACAATAACAAGATTAAAAAATGAAGTATTTGAACTAACACAGGATTTTTGAAATGTATGCCTGTATCATACATTTTTTTTTAAATTTTCTTTTTGGTAACTCAACACCAACCATGAGGTCCTTCAAAGGTTAAAAGTGAGTGACAACATTTTTTAATTTTATAACTTACTGAACTACTATATTATATTGCTGTTGCCTATGGCCATTGGTCATATGGTTTAAGGCGTCCTTTTGCAAGTCTAGACTGTCAATGACGGAAAGATCAGAATTCTAAACGCTTCCTCTCACAAAAATGGGTACACTTCCTCTAAATTCAACCTTTGGTGGACAGCTCAATCATAAGATAAATTTATTAAAGAAATAGATATAATAACTGCACGATTAAAAAAAAAGTACTTGTATTGCCCCTATGTACCTATACGCTCCAACAAATAATATTGCAGGGGAGTTGTCTATAAATATGTATTGGGCTCAAACCCCTGATATTTTAGATGAAAAAGGAACAAAATAAATATTTATTAGACTTCTTTTATTTGCCAATATCATAATTGGATACCAACTTATATTTAATCTACGTCTTAAATGATTGAAATAATACTTACAAATGTCTTTAAGTTAAAATACACAGTATTAACATAATTTTTAGAAATGTTAAGTAGTACTTTGAGTTTGAGTTTCAAACCATGAGATCAAAGATTAATGTAAAATAAAATCAACATTAGCTCACAGATAACGATGCAGCAGTAGAAGTAAAATCAATGAATAAATGGTATTAAAGACTTGAAGGAATTATATTAAAATGTATTTATTATTATTATAGTTTCAAGTCGAAATTATTAAGAACGTTCATTGTCTTTTATTTTATTTTAATTAGGCGATTATACAAACTAAAAAGTAGCGATTCTTATAATCAATAAAAATTCAAATTCTTACAAACCATATTTCTTATCTAATAGATTCTTTCCAAGTTTCAACATTTTTTTTCTATCTAATATACAAATAATTTTTTAAAACTAAGACAAAAAATTCGAATTTTTCTGTCTATTTTTCAAGTAATTTAGTTTGTTGAGACATACATTTAAAAGCCATTGTTCTCATCATAATATTTAGTTTTTAATTTGATGTTGTTGAGTTATAACGAGAAAAAGTTTATGTTCAGAGGTTGTAGACCAATTGAGAATAATTAACTAGCAGTTTAATATGTTTATTAATAAACAGAAATAAACATGAATACATATTAAGAACAAGAAACTATACCCGTACAAGAGACAACGAAAGCATACGTGCACAGCAACAATCATGTTACTACTGTCTCTTCTCAGTCCACCGCACACACAAAATTATCACTTCCAATATGCACCACAGATGTCACTACATTTTTATGCGATGTATCATGAATTTACCTATACTTAAACACACCTCCTTAAATTTATATTACAGTCCAACCTTAATCATAAACCAATTTATATCACATGCATTACATATCTGAATTTTTCATGCTTATTTCGACCTATTGGCTTACTAAAAATATCAGCCACATTTTCATCAGAATTTATTTTAACAATATCAATTTCTGCTTTAACATAACTCTCGTTCGCAAAATAATAATGTGTCTCTATATACTCCAAATTTTTTGAAAATTACCTTACTTAGCTATATTTATCGCACCAGATTTATCTTCATACATTTTTATTGGCTCACAAATTTCAATGTTAAAATTTAGCAAAATATCTTTCCCAACTTTTAATTCACTAACACACTCAGATAATGCAAAATACTCAGCTGAAGTGGATGATTTTGATACACTACTCTGTTTTTTAGATTGCCAAAAATCACATTTCCATATATTTTAATAACATATCCAGTCGTCGATTTTCTGTCAATAATATCATCTGCCCAATCAGCATCTACGTAACAGTTTAAGATCCCAGCATTAACATTTCTATTAAAGATTAACTTTAAATCTTTGTTCAAAACTAAATACTTTAATACTCTAATGGCATATTTGTAATGGGTATTATCATGACAAATTTGAAATCTACTTAAATAATTTACGCTGAAACTTATTTCAAGTTTTGTTCATGGACTAATATATAAAATAGCTCCAATTATATTTCTATTCTTCATTTCATCCCATGCTGATTGTGCGGTTTCTAATTTTAAATCTTGTTCCATCGGAGTAGCATACAATTTAAAATTTTCAATGACGCATTTCCTTGTTAAAGATAAAATATTAGCTCTTTGATCCAAAGTCATTTTCCCTTTATTGCATTCATAATTTTAATTTATATTAATACCTAAATAAGTTTTTATTTTACCCAAATCTTTCATCTGAAATCATTTAAAGAATATTTTTTTTAATGAAATCTAACTTTGTTTTATCTTTACAACATATGAGCAAATCATCTACAAACAAAATTAAATATACACTATTATTGTTCTTATAATTTAACATATATAAGCAACAGTCATTCTCGTTTCTTATAAAACGTAAAATTTTCAAATAAATATCGAAACACTCATGCCAAGCTCTTGGGCTTTCTCTCAAGCCGTACAATGTTTTATCCAATTTTTGTACTTTATCCATACCATCCCCATAACCTCGTGGTTGTTTTACATAAACTTCTGATTTAACTTTTCCATTTAAAAACGCTCTTCCTACATTCATTTGCTTAATAATCAAATTATTCTGACAACAATATGACAATAAAATTTTTACATTTGCATTCTTGCTACTGGGGAGTATATATCATCAATTAAATCATTCTGCTGGTTTCCTCTAACTACTAACCTAGCTTTAAAAACATTATTAGCCTTTTTTGTATAAACCCATTTTAAATCTAGTATTTTATTATCTTCTGGTTTAATAACAGACGTCCATGCCTTATTTTTATTCAAGCAATTCATTTCCCTGTCTATTGCATTTTCCCCATTTTTAGAATAATAACTATTCATCGCATCATTATATGGAACAGAATTTTCCGCATTTACATAGCCTACATAAATAATATTATTATACACAAAATTATCATTATTAAGTCTAGCAGGCTTTCGTTTTTCTTTGGTTTATTTTCTCAACCCCAAATGTGCATTTTGATCATTTATATTTCCATTTGTTATTTCATGTACATTTTTTATCACTATCATTTTCATTTCTACCTTAATTTAAACCTATATGATAAGCCTCTCTTGATTCTTCTCTAAAACATATATAATTTGTACCATCTTCAATTATATCTACATGTCTCACTCCGACTATCTTGACATTTAGTATAACTTTATATCCAATATTTTCATAACCTAACACAATACCTAGATCTGCTTTTCTGTCCCATTTTGAATTTATTTTTTGTTCAAGCAATCTTACAAATTCTTTACTTCCATACATTCTGTAGCATTAGCTACAAGTGAAAAAAAACAAGTCATCCAAAACATCTACTCACCCCTTTCAACTGGCTCCGTTGCACACTAACCAGAGAGAGAGACAAAACACACTCGATCACAACATCACGTCACGACCAACTAAATGGCTCCACCCAAGAATAAAAGCCGCGAGCTCAAGACAAGCCAAAAAACTTAAGAAGGAAAAAGATGACTATAACCCAGTGTCCATACGTTCAAATATCTTCGAGAAACGAGTGGAAGCCTCAGGTCACACGTAGATCCTTCCCCTAGTTTGATTGTCTTTGGTCCCCACCCCCCTTTTTATCACAACCATTCCGTGTTATGGAGCTGTTCAAATCATATAAAAGACTGGCAGAGAAATGTGATTATTAATCTTGGACATTGCTCTGGTTTAGTAGGAGGAAACTGAGGCTTCGGTTTATTTATTATGAAATGTAAAGATAAATTCTGTTTCGGTGTTAATATTTATCTAGATGTAACTTCTTCAAGATTCCATTCTTTTTACGGCAATACTATTTCGGGTTAAATTTCAAACATGTTAAATCTTTGATCAATCTAAATGCAAAATATTTTAGTTAGCTTTTTACTGCATTTTAAATAATCACTTAACATATTAGAATATAAGTTATGATACTGAATTTGTGGATAGCACTAGTGAAGTGATAGATGAACAAACGTTAGATCATTATTTTGGTTAAGTATTTTTCTTTGTCCAGGCTAATGTTAGGTGTCATATTATATTTTGTTGATATTATCTCCATTTTAATTTATAGTATGACAGGCTAGTTTAACGTAAATTGCTCTTATATTATACGTTTTAAATTTATGATCAATATTCCGAATAACTGTATTAAATTATTACAAGTTAACAACTGAATGTTATAAATAGTTGGGGAATAAGTATCTCTAGAAACTTTTGAGTAATTATGTATGAGAATCTCAAGTGAGAAATAGCAAATTATTTGATGTTAAATATGATATACATAAAATATTGTTAGTATAAAATTAATGGCATTTCTAAATAATTTTGTTTTAATCTTTTGTTAGGTCACAATGGGCGTAGAATTATTATATATTAATAAGTGCTTTTAGACTCATTATATCTAATAGTATTTACCTATTGAATTCATATATATATATATATACTATTGACTTTCCAGACAGCAAAGACACAGGTTGTTGATTTTACAAAGTTTAACAAACAAATTAATAACTTTTGTTTGTCTATGCCGGTAAATAACAAAGGTAAATAACAAATATTCGACACGTCATTTAATTCTTGTCAATCTATGTTGTGTCTGATATTTTACTTGAACTTAAAAGGATAACAATAAAGAATTCAAGTTGTTCTTATAATTAATAACAATGCAAAACAAAAGATAAATTTTCGCGTTACATGTCTACCAACATAACAATGAATAAATTAATAGTTGAGCGACAATTAACCTCAACACTCCTCCTTAATTATCGCTCTACGAAGTTTTACAAATGAGCTTTTAGCAAGTGGTTTAGTCAGAATATCTGCAAGCTGACTTCTGGTTTGAACATGCTCAGGAAGTACAGTCTTACCTATATTCTGTTGAATGAATTTTCTCGAAATTTCTATGTGCTTTTTACCCTTGGTTGTCTTGCCTTCATGTGAGTTATGCAGCATAGTTATTGCTGACTTATTATCAACGTACAAGGTAGTTGGTTCATCAGTCTTCAGGATTTTCAATTCCGTGCAGATTCTTCTTGTCCAGCTGACATCATCTATCGAAGAAACAGCAGCTCTGTACTCGGCCTCAGCAGTAGAATTTGCTACCACTGGTTGCTTCTTGGAGTACCAAATTACAGGTCCTCCTCTCATCAGCAGTACTCCACTCGTTGACTTTCCTGACTCTCTGTCTCCTCCGTGATCAGAGTCTGTGTAGGCCACTAGTCTTGATCCTCCATCGAATTTGATGCCATAGTTCACAGTACTCTTCAGATACATGAACACTCTTCTAATCATTTTCCAATGACTTTTCATTGGTCTGCTGCTGTACCGACTCAGATAATTGACAGCGTAGCTTATATCTGGTCTTGAGATTGTTGCCAGATAGAGCAGCGATCCGAGAGCCTCTCTGTAGGGGGTTCCCACTGGTACTGGTTTGTCGTTCTTCTGGTTTTCTTCGTCAGTCACCATCCCTTTTTCGATCGGTGTTGAAGCTGAGTTGCACTGATCAAGATTAAATCTTTTCAGGATTTTTGTGGTGTACTTTGGCTGACTTATGAAGATTCCATCCTGTTCAATTTTCAATTCCATGCCAAGGTAGGATAGCTTGTCTTGGATCTTCTTCTCGTACATGATCTCAAATTGTTCGTTGATCTTCTTCAAGACTTCGAAAATAGCGTCTTCTCTCTTGCCTATAACTAGACCATCATCGACAAATAATGAGATCATGATTGTCCTGCTCTCATTATAATATATACAAGGATCGTCATCTGTACTAGTGAATCCAATCTTCTCCAAGTGTGAGGAAATCTTCTCATTCCATTTTCTAGGTGCTTGCTTCAGACCATACAGACTTTTCCGTAGTCTGCACACTTTTTCAGATCCGTCTTCAAAGCCTTTTGGTTGATGCATATATAGCTCCTCCTCCAGGTCACCATGAAGAAATGCCGTTTTAACATCGAAGGTCACTACTTTCATCTTCTCAGCTGCTGCATGACTCAACAGCAATCTAATTGATGTGTGACGAGCCACAGGACTAAAGGTATCAGTATAATCAATTCCTTCCTCTTGTTCAAATCCACGTGCCACCAGTCGAGCTTTGAATTTTCCATTCGTCTTCTCTCTCAAAACCCAGCGACAGGTGAGTGGTCTAGCATACGGTGGGCACTTCACAAGTTCCCAAGTCTTCATCCTGATCAGCGAGTCATATTCTTCTTTCATTGCATTGTACCAGTTTGTGTCTTTCAATGCCTCATCCACTGGTATGTCCTGAACTTCACCAATCATTGCATTTCCATCTCCTCTGATGTAACTCATCACATAATCAGAGAACCTTGCAGGTTTCTTCAGTGTCTTGCGATCTCTCAATACTCTCTTTTCTTGTTTAGACGATGTTGATTGTTCATCAATATCTTCGTTTGACTCTTCAATCTGTTCTTCTTGTGTTTCTTCTGCATTACTGGTCGTATCATCATGATCTGATTCTTCTGATTCCTCTTTTCTATCATCTTCTTCATCTTGATTTGTTGTTTCCTTCTTGAAACTTGATTCAACTTCTGTCTGCTTCTGGCTTCTCATCTTGGCTTCATTAAAAGTAACATTATCCGTACTAATTACTCGACGACTGTTTGGTATATACACTCTGTATCCTGTTGAATCTACATCGTATCCTACGAATATTCCTTTCTCTGACTTCTTGTCTAGTTTGTTTCTTTTTGGCTTCAGTACAAAACATTCACTTCCGAAGATCCTCATCTTGCTCACATTCATCTTACGACCAAACCAAAGCTCAGCAGGACTCTTGCCAGGTACTGAACTCGTTCCAGTCTGGTTGATCGTAAAGACTGCGTAGTTTACAGCTTCTGCCCAAAGCGTCTTACTCAAATCATTTGCGTGGATAGCTGAACGTGCAGCTTCCACTACGGTTCTCATCTCCCTCTCGATTCTACCATTCTGTTCTGGCGTATATGGATTAGTAAAGGTGTGAAAAACTCCAAGTTCCTCAAGCAGTTTCCTTGTTTCTTTGTTCTTGATTTCCAATCCGTTGTCTGATCTCAAAGCTTTGACTTTCCTGTCAAACTGATTTTCCACCAGCTTCATGAAGATATCCAGTTTTGTGGCTGCTTCATTCTTTGACTTCAAGAAATAGACCGTTCTAAAATGTGAAAAGTCATCCTTGAATAACAGAAAATATTTGGCTCCTCCAATCGACGTAACTTCCATTTCACCAAGATCCACATGGATTAAGTCCAGAGGTTCTTTGGATACTTTCGTGTTGATTGGATGTGAGACTCTGTGCTGTTTGCCATAGATGCAGCCTTCACATGTATAATCTTGCCAATCATCCACATACTTGATATTGTTCTTGCTCAAAACGTTTCGAACGTACTTTACGTTCTGGTGAGCTAGTCGTTCGTGCCAGATCCTGATAGAGTCTGCAATCATACAGATTCCTTGTCCTTCCTTTCGTAGCATCATCTTGTACAAATTTCCTTCTCTCTCTGCAATGACTTTCGTGTGTTGACCATCTGAAGTAGCAATTCTAGAAGTCTTTTTGTCTGCCATTTGAATGTACCCCTTGTCCAAGATCTGTCCTACTGAGAAAAGATTGTAGTCCAGCTTGGGAACATAAAGTACATCTTTCAGACTCACTGGGTTCCAGTTGTTTCCATCATATGCCTCAACATCAATATCTCCGATGGCAACGCCCTCCAATTCAGTTGCATCTCCAATAACAATGGTAACAGGTTCTTCAAGATGCGTCAGGTGTGAAAACCACTCTCTATGTGAAGTCATATGCTGCGATGCACCACAGTCCTGAATCCAGACGTTACGTTTATATTGTTTCTGCTTGGCGTGTTTCATCTCTGCACTTGACAAACCAATTGTCAACAAGGCTGGTCTGTTGCTGCTTGATGTTGTTTTCTTCTGATCGCTCTGTGGACAATCTTTTGCGAAATGTCCTTTTGTTCCGCATGTATTGCACGGATACAGTTTCTTGCAATGCTCAGTATATTTCGCACATGGCTTACCTCTGCAATATTTAATAACGTGTCCTTGTTTTCCACATTTATAGCAAGTCACTTTGGACTTCTCTTGCTTGTTTGCCGGTTGCTGATTTGACTTCTTATGATGTTTCGATACTAGAGCACTATGTGAGGTTAGGTCCGGTGCATTTTCACCAGAACTGATTCTCTCATCCTCGATCCTCAAGCGTTCAATCAATCTCTCGACAGTTCGATCTGCTCCTGTGACGGTATCCCAGGCTGTCCTAAAATGTGCCAGCTTCTGAGGTAGTACGCTGATAATCCTGGTGATAATCCAGTTAGATCTCATCGGGTCATTCTCACTTGCTAGTTCATCGGCAATCTGCACAACCTCCATACAATTTTCCACGGCTGACTTGTTTTCATCATAAGTGAAGCTGAAAAATTTTCTCTGCAGACCTTCTACAGTGACATCTGTCACAGTACCATACAAACTTGTCAATTTCTCTAACATTTGTCTTGACGTTGTACAATTTGCAATTTTGATCGCAATATTACTACTAACATTTAAGCCTATTAAAGTCTGAGCCTCAAGGTCCTTGTTGACCCACTCTATATCTTGCTCATCATTAGCGCCACCTGCTGGCTTTACAGTGAGACCACTTACAATATTATATAAACCTTTTGACTTTAATGTTAGAATTAATTTAAATTTCCAAGATACAAAATTGACTTTTCCTTGAGCATCTTCACTTAAAGTTTCTAAATGAGATCTTACAGTGTCCATACTGACTGATTTTAATATAAATTTATCAATGTAATTAATTTAACTTGACTAGACGTGAATTAAGTCTTTCAAAATTTTCAATACAATTTGACTTGACGTTATAATACTGTTCTAATTATAATAAGTAAATATGAAACATAAAATGACGTGTCGCTCGAAAAATTTCACGGCTTGTTGCTTGCTGTCGACGTGTGATGGCTTGCTGCATGCGGCGTACGACTTGCTACTTTTGGCTTACTACTTACGGCTTACTGCTCACGTCTTGCGGCTTCGACTTGTTGCTTTCGGCTTGCAAATTATTTGCTTTTCCTTGTCTTTGCTTTTGTCCACGTTGTCCTACAGCACTGTCCTGGGCCCATAACCTATTGACTTTTGGGACAGCAAAGACACAGGTTGTTGATTTTACAAAGTTTATTGAACAAATTAATAACTTTTGTTTGTCTATGCCGGTAAATAACAAAGGTAAATAACAAATATTCGACACGTCATTTAATTCTTGTCTATCTATGTTGTGTCTGATATTTTACTTGAACTTAAAAGGATAACAATAAAGAATTCAAGTTGTTCTTATAATTAATAACAATGCAAAACAAAAGATAAATTTTCGCGTTACATGTCTACCAACAAAACAATGAATAAATTAATAGTTGAGCGACAATTAACCTCAACATATACATATACATACACACACTGAATATTATTTAAATGTCCTAAGGCCGACCGTCTGGGATTTTTTCTGCAACTGTATTGGGTTGCGTGCCCATAGGTATTCTTGATGTACTCAGATGTTTATTATTACTCAAGCTGCTAATTCCTATTGCCCTGTTCTTATTTTATTGTATACTTTGGACCCTCTTTGATAGGTTGCGTCTAAAATAAGGGTTCAATTCTTAAATGTTCTATATTAGGTTTCTCATTAAAAAGTATTTCATAAGGTGTTTTATTTTTCTCTACAGTATTAGTAATTGTCCTATTTTTCAAATAGCAGATGTTTTGACAACTTCAGGCCAGAACCTATTATGCACTTTGGCCTCTGTTAATAAACATCTAGACATATTCATAATATCTCTGTTATACTTTTTTGCTGTACCATTTAATTCATGAACATATGGTGGACAAGGTTCAATAGATATTCATTTTTCCCTCTAGCAAAACTATGTATATCTCTATTCATATACTCCTTGCCATTGTCATATCTCAGTCCTTTTACCTTTTTTTCAGTATTACTTTCAATTATATTTACATAGTCAATAAAACAATTGTATACCTCACTTTTAAACTTGATACAATAAATTTTAGCTACCTTACTGTACTCATCTATAAAAAGCTAGAAAATATTTCTCACCGTTTAAACATATAGTACTGTGTTGTCCATTTAAGTCAGTATGTACAATCTCTAATATTTATTTTGATCTAGTTCTCTCATTTTTAAATGGTAAATTATGCATTTTATTTTGCAAACATATTCCACATTTCAAATTATCAGACTCTAGTTGCTATGGCAAACCTTCAAGCATTTGTTTATCACACATTGTTTTTAGATAATTAAAATTTACATGTATATTCTATTATATCTTTCGTTTTCAGTCATATTAATTTGACTGTTATATTTGATTCAGTTTTTACCATTTCACTAGTCATATGATATAAATCATTTTTATTACATGCTAAAGCCATTAAATTTCCATTTGGATTATTTACTTTTGAAATATTTCCTACTGTTACAATTTTATTTTTATTTGTAACTTTCCCATAACTAATTTAATTTCTATCCATTTCTTTCACATAAAATACATTTAACATTTTATTTTCTACCATTTGAACATAAACATTAAATTTGTGTAAAACATTACCTATTTTAGTTGCTTTTAAAATCCGACCATCTCCAATTTTAACATTTGTTGGTACTTTGAGTTCAACAAATTCATAAAAATATTCATCATTATTTATGACATGATCAAAGCAACCACTATCAAATAACCATTTTACTTTACCGACACAACTATTAACTTTAACTTACAATTTTTCCAATTCGGGTCTTACCTCGATTTCCATATTTACCGTCTTCAGTTTGCTGTCCTTATTTGATTTTGCCTTTGTTGTTAACCACCAGATCGACGAAGTTGACTTGAGCCTCGACCGGCTCCTCTTCCCCCACCACCACTGCCAAGATGTTGCCAATGTTTTTTTTTTGTTTTTTTGCTGCTGCTGCTGCTGGCGTCCGCAGCCTTGCTTCTGAGCGCCATCACTGGGCTTCTATAAATTTTCGCTTGGTCTCATGCTCGTACACTGAGCCTTAAAATATCCATACTTGCCACACTTGAAACACGTTTTGTCTTTCTTTTTCTTTCAGCCTTAAATGCACTTGGACTGTTTTTGTTTCCATACTATTTTTCTTTTAATCAAATGATTTTTATTTTACTTTTTACATATCCAACAGTTTGATCTCTTTCTTTCAGTACATCAATTAAATCACCAACATCGCTTAACAAATTTGGAAGCATTTTTAATCATTATTATTATTATTATTATTATTATTATTATTATTATTAGCACCGCGTCTTACTTCCCATTCGGGTTATACGCACGTACGCTAATGTGTAATGGTAGGGTGATTGTGAGATGAAATGAAGGACCTACAGTTTAACGTGGAATCATCAGATAAATCTGTGCTGGGACCGAGGATTGAACCCCGGCCGCCAGCATAGAAGTCCGACACCTTACCCCTAGACCACCAGGTCACCCTTTTTTAGTCATATAACTCAGTTTTTATTTTTCGCTTACTTTAGCACCTGCACTTTTATTTTTTTTATTTATTAAATATTTTAAATTCCCAACAGCCTAGGACATCTTCTGGGACTATTTTGTTACAATGTAGCGGATGCTTACAGTACTCATGAAATTTAGTTATATAGGTATAATTAATTTTTCAAGAGTAAACTTTTACAAGACAAAGACATAGTAAAAGATTTATGACAAGATATAAAAATTACACATGGCAGCTAATGTAAAAAAGAATATCATTCAAACAAATCAATGTATATAAAAAGAAAAAAAAAGCTGTAATCATTGTATAAATCAAGTTTAGGTGTTTTTATTAAGTTCACTAACTTTTCAAACTCAGTAAAAAAGTCACTTGAATCTTCAAATTCTTTTAACCACAATTAATCTATTTCTTATAGAAATTTGTAATGCAGTGGATTCCTTTAAGTACATTTCGTCGAACTTTTTCATAATTTCATACGCCGTCTCTTTGTCTTTTATAAACTGTAACTGAACATTCGAAATATCATTGTAAATCACATTGATTGCCTTCAAGTCCTTTTTACTCCAATCGTCTTCTTTATTTGTCATACCTTTTTATCTTGTCGCTGCCTCTTAACATTTCTTTAATATTAAAATCATCGTGATTCTCTTTTTCCAACAATAGTAGTCCTTGCCGTCAAAAACAGGAATTCTCATTTCATCCGCCTTCTTGAGGCTTTCGTTTTAACCACGAGCTGCAACCATTTTAAACTATAACTAGAAAAAGTTTATGTTCAGAGGTTATAGACCAATTGAGAATAGCTAATTAGCAGTTTGATATGTTTATTAATAATCAGAAATAAACATAAATACATATTACGAACAAGAAACTATACCCGTACAAAAGACAACGAAATAATACGTGCGTGGCAACAATCATGTTACTACATACATTTTTCTGGTTAATGACATTTAGAGTAATCACTATCCACTTATTAGGTATTAAGGCTATTCTAATGACATATAGGCTGTATCCGAATAGTCTACTTATGCGGCGTCACGTTGGCTCGTGGCGTTGTTAGCTGCATTGGCAATCACGTGACCAAGTGTAGATCTGTCTGAATAGTCGCGGACTAGACCGCTGCATTTTTCTCAAGGTCTTGGTAACCATGGTTACGAAAGCTACGAGCCATGAGGCGTTGGTGCGCTGTTTGACTGGCAATTGTCTTAGCATTATCGTTTCGTCTGTTGCGCACCGACTTTCACGAATTATATTATATTAGGTAGGAAGCAGCACTGTGGGCCCAAGTGTGTTGCCGTTCGAATAGTTTGATGTAGTCTTCACTATGAAAACCGCGAGAAGTGTAAAATTATCAAGACTGCATCTACTCTGCATCAAATCAAGTGTACTTGACTATTCGGATACAGCCATTGATAATAACGCTTTTTATTGGAAAGTAAAAATAAAATTTAGCTTGTAGAATTGTAGTGACGTGATCTATTTCCGAGATAGATATTTTTCTTTATCCCTAAGGCTACGAGCATTTCTTTATCTATGGCTACAAGCGTTTGTGAAATTATTTTGATTACGTTGAATTTGATTAGTTGTAACCAGAGTCAAAGATTGTAGCTTGATTGATCCATCCATAATAAGTTGAGAGCAATGATTATATTTAGACAATTATTGTGCTGTGACCATATGATCCTCCAATGATGTTACTTTATGGAACATGCAAATAGCACTTTTCAACTGTTAATAATAACTAATTTAATACACACATGCTTAAGGACAATGTGGATTTGTATATTTAAAAATTTTCTTTATTTAACATATTATACAGATTAGACACTTGTCATTGTTTTACAAACAGTTGCTTCTAGATAATGGACCGATAGTATGACATGATGGTGCTACATATATAAAAATAGTATTAATTATTATGAAAATGAAGCTATTTAAACTGATAGTCCACCATAAAAATTTTAGTGGTAAGATTTGCTTTCATTTTAAAATGCATTCAGTTTATGGTTATATTTAGATTTAAGATTTGCTATCATTAAGAAGATAAATATCTGATCTATAAAATCAAATGTAAATTAATAAAATAATAACTGGCCTTAATTCATTGTTGTATTTATTACCAACGTCAACCATTCTTTAAACCTGCTTTGGTGGCCGCATGGTCTAAGGTGCTATTCTTGCAATAGACTAGACTGCCGATGACGGGGAGATCAGGGTTCGATCCTGGCTGGATGTACTAAAGGCGGTTCTTCCAAAAAGGTTTTCCACTCTTCCTACACAAATGCGGCCACACTTCCTATAAATTTGACCTTCCAAATTTCCAATTCATTAGTGTAATTAGTACATATTATAAGCTGAATGAGTTGTGAAACGTGTAAAAATAATTATTTCGAGTTGGCTCACCAACACTGATTGATGTACATGACAGAAAGGTCCCAGCTTGAGTCAACTCTTGACTGTTTGCACTAGAATTGATTTTTCCATCAAATGGGTTTCCATCCTCTTTCTAGAGGAATGTTTTGTTAATTCATTGTTGATTATTATTAGATTTTACAGTATGGCATATTTAAAAAAAAATACACATTCGGTTACTGTAGCTATTATTACCCATTTCTTCCACTGATCCAGCCATTTGTACTGGTATATTATTATTAGCACCGCATCTTACTACCCGTTCAGGTCATACACATGTACTGGTATAAGATCTGAAATTTTTTTTTCTCATGGGAATAACTTGAGATAGCAAATTGTCACAATAAGCCATATTATAAGTTCATACATTGGTAGACTAATGTCAAAAAATTATACTTAAATGACATAGTAAAATATTTCTATGATCAATTTGATTTTGCTACACTTCTCTCAAAATGTACACTCTAATTTGTTTTTTTTACCAAGCTTAATTGTGAAACATCTATTAGTATATACGGTACTATTTAAATTGCGTAGTAAAATAATATATTTAATTTTCTCTTGTTGTTTAACAAGTAACTTACATAATAGCCTATTCACTATTTCATTCAAATATTTATATTTGCTCATTTCCTGATAGCCGTTGGAAATGTTCATTGGTGGATTAAAGATGTCTTTTTAATTTTAATTTAATTAGTTTTATTTATTTTTAATGCCATTTTCAGGCGAAGACCTGATAATAAATCCAAAAGATTTCCCCGGAATCAACAAAGGTGACATTGTTGAAATATATCATCCAGAAGATGAATTCAGTCGGCTTCTTTTACAAATCACATCTTTCAAGGAAGATCTACAGACAAGAGGTTAGTATTTTATTAATGGGGATGTTGTATGTACACCATATTGAGACTTAATACTGTTTAAATCTTATTATTGGTTTAATAAATCATCATTATGAACAGCTTTCAGTCACCGGCTGGGTTTGGAACATAATTCTCTCCACTGCCTACTTTCTTCCCACCATCTCTCCCCCTCCACCTTGGCCCAGTTTTCTCCTCTTCCCTTTCCCTCCTTATTCCCTTTAGCCATCTGTCCCTTGGTCTTCCTCTCGGCCTTCATATATAACATACTCCTGGTCATCCTTTCCCCCTTCGTTCTTCTCTCATGGCCATACCACCTTAGTCGTGCCTTCTCTCTCCTGTCCTGGACTTGCTCTTTCCTTACTATTCTTCTCTCATTTCTCATGCTGTCAAATTTTGTCACACCGATATTGCTTCTCAGAAATCTCATTTCACTCACTTGCAGTCTGCTTTTACCCTGTTCCTTCATATCCCACGTTTCTGCAGCGTACGTCAACGTTCCAACCCCTCATCCATGTTGAGGGAGGTAGGCAACGGCATGAGGTAGGGAGTTTCTGTGGGGGTGATCACTTCAGTAGCTGTGAAGGCTCTGCAGGGCTGAACCTTGAAAAGTGACGGCTGATGAGGCTTTGGCGAAACTACAATAGGCCTAGCAAGCCAGTAGTGGATGCAAAATTGTTTTAAAAATAGGCTTACCATAGTAAACATGTTCCATAAATACTTCTCAAGCCCACAGTGCTACAAATAAATCTTCATGTGTTTGTGGTTAGTGAGGTCGAGAGCAGGTCTCAGCTATCATGTTTCATTCTGGTCCAGTACTGTACTTAAACTGTTTAAAACTGTAATAGTGTTCTAGTGATGCTGTCTGTCTGTGTGTCTGTATCTTGGCCTTGGGCCAAAACCATTTTACTGATCAGGCTAAAACTTTGTATCTAGGGTTTCTATAAGGTTCCTCAGAGGTGTTTTTGAAATTAAATATCTATCTCTAAAATTAAGGGTACATTAGTTTACTAAAGGTAAAAAAAACCAACTATGTTGTCAAAATCTGCTCTAACAAGTTTGATTAGATTTTAGGCACTGTTTAACATTACAAACACAATGGCAACTCTCATGAAAATGACATACTAAGGGTACTTTACATAAGAAATTTTCAATTTTGATCATATCTCCAAAACTATTTGAGATATGAAATAACTTACTGTTGTAAATCTGTATTACTATTCATAATACAAATCTTTTATTTGAAATAATTTGTATAAAACCAATAGTTTCTGAGCTATAGTTAAATACAGAGTGGCGCAAAAGTCGTTTTCCCCTTACACATTTTTTTTTAGCACCACGTCTTACTACCTGTTCGGGTTATATGATTATCTACTAATTACACTAATAGTTTTATGGATTAGGAAGGTTATATTAAAGGCATTGTACCCACACTTGCATGGAGGGAGAGTGGAAAACTATTTTGGAAAACTACTCTCAATACACGTGACTGAGATTTGAACCTCAATCTTCTTGTCTTTGGCAGTCTAGCCTACTACAAGATTAGTGCGTTAGACCACGCGGCCATCGAAGCGGGTCACAATTATTTCACATGTATATTTCACAAATAATGTTCAAACTGTTTTCCATTCTTTTCAATACATTTCATAAAATGACTTTCAACAAAATCACAAAATGTGGCAATAAATATTTATATTCATTAATGACATAAAATACTATCAAATGTTATGTCTTTTATTAATTATCAAGTAAGTGGAAACTGACTTTTGTATAATACTATATGTATATTGTTTTATGGAGCTATTTGAGGATTGACATTGATTGTTATGCTCTTTGGTGGACATATATGTTCCTCTTTTCTCATTTTCTCAATGTTTTTGTAACTATATTTTTTAATTCATTCTTGGTGGGAGTGTTTCTGCAACAATGTATAGTTTTTCATTTTGAAGTAGGCCTAAAAATGTCTTTATTTTAATATAAAAGAGAGATCATGTCTGTGTGTTACACTGTACCAT
Organism: Timema monikensis; assembly: GCA_902151445.1. Lineage (NCBI taxonomy): Eukaryota > Metazoa > Arthropoda > Insecta > Phasmatodea > Timematidae > Timema > Timema monikensis. The sequence continues at coordinate 196,065 of CABFVZ010001034.1, forward strand.
TCTTTTTCAGAAACAATTAGTGTTGAGCAGAGCATCGCGACTGCGTTTCAACTGAGAACTTACGCAGATGTTTATATGAACATTGTGAAACCTGCCGACGTAGCCTTGGACTCAGTAGAGCTGACTTTCAAGGATCAATACATGGGGAGGAGTGAGATGTGGAGGTTGAAAAATAGCCTTGTACGTTACTTAAATTTGCACACCATCTTCATTTTCTGTGCCAAATTTAATCATAAGAGTTATCTAACTAACTAACTAACTATTAATTTTGAATTATAGGCCTATATGTTCCTTAATTTTCATCTCAACTCATGTATAAACAAAACATATGTCACTAAATTATATTTATTTTTATAAGATATAAAAATTCTCATCATTAGAATTTTTCTCATAGGCTTAAGTGAAATTCTGAAAATTGAAAAATGACACCTGGACACGGGAACCTAACCCGGGATCTTTGGCTTAGTACGCCAATGCTCTATTCACTGAGCTGTCCAGGAATTGTCCTTTGCCCAGGGTTGTTCTTCACTCATATTATAAGGCAGAGTCTATAATGGACATGTAGAAATTATCGGCTACAAATGTGTGATTTTATTAAGATCACGAACTATCAGATAACGCAGCCACCTTCAACTCCTAGACTCTGCCTTAAAATGTGAGTGGAGAATGACCCTGGGCACAGGACGATTCCTGGATAGCTCAATCGTCAGAGCATTGGCGTACTAAGCCAAAGATCCCGGATGTTATTTGAATATGATATCTAGATAGAGTAATCCTCACTAAAAAGCATAAATAATAGCTTTGGCTATTTGATTCTTAAGTGAAATTGTCGAGCAAGAATTGTGGTTCAGGGAGTACATAATATAGTAGAAGAAGCATGAGTATGATGGAATGGACAAGTAATGAGGATGCAGGAGTACACGATATAGTAGAGGGAAGCAAGAGTATGATGGTATGGACATGTAATGAGGATGTTGGAGTAGAGGAAGTAAGAGTGAGTTGACAGGGACATGCAATTAAAATGAAGAATAAAATTATTTCAAAGTGAATGTTGGAGGTAAAGTTTGTTGAGGAAAAAATACTTCAAGAGAGACCAAGGCGATGGAAGTAGCATATAACAGATAGCTAGCAAATTAGATGAGAATTATGGAAACATGTTGGAGGAAGAATGGTGGAAGGAAGATTTGAGTCATTTTACTAAACTAGCCCATCCTCAGGCTGGAAACAGTCTATGATGATGGTGACGTATCATTATAGATGATTTATTATGGTCTTAGGGTGTTTTCAAAGTTGTCTCTATATGTGATTGAACTTTTATACATATCAAATGGTTTTGTTCCAATTTTTGATCATTTTTCCAGGTAAATACTTGTGTTTATTTAAACAAAAAGATCGAGTTTTGTGGTGGTAGCGTCCGATGTCAAGTTCACGAAATGTGGTCCATGGGTGATCGAGTTGCATGTGGAGTTATTACTGATGACACAAAGGTTTGTCATATGTTTCATTTTGATCATCAGAGCCAGTATAGGTGCCTATAAGATGTTGGAATTTTATATTTACTCAGTTTAGAAAACATTTTTTGGTATTTTGTTTGAAACAATGTTGTTTTAATAGATGATCAAGTTCAGGCAAAACATCATCAAAATCTACATTGATGTGTAATAATAATTCCAAAAATGCTCTTTCTTATTTTGTTTTTAAAATATATTATTGAACTATAATATAAATTTTAGTATTCATCTAAAGAAGAAATCAATGCTTTAATTTTTTAAATAAATAAGCTATTACAAAAACAAATATACATAATATAAAAATATACTTTGAAATAAATAAATAATTATTTTATAATCAATTTTAATTTCTATTAAATGCCAGGCCTCCACCGTGGTTCGGATTCCACGTTAAACTGTAGGTCCTTCATTTCATCTCCCAATCACCCTACCATTACACATTAGCGTAAGTGCGTATAACCCGAACGGGTAGTAAGACGCTGTGCTAATAATAATAATAATAATAATTTCTATTAAACTAAGATAATTGATTTTATTGATATCATTACATCTTACTACCTGTTCAGGCTATACACATATATGATAATTACTCTAATGGGGTAGGGATGAGGAAGGAAGCATTTTAGAGGTAATCTACCCACATTTGGATATATGGAGAGTAGAAAACCATTTAGTAAATACAATCCCTAGTAGACCTGACCAGGATTCGAACTCGGATCTCCCCATCATTCGCAGGCCAGTCTAACACGAGAGTGACGCCTTAACCATTTGGCCACTGAAGCAGATATTTTGTTTATTATATTCTTTCCTTTGTTTTTTATAGGTTCTATTTTATTGTTTGGCTTTCAGGTGGTGTTTCGGTCAAACACCAGCATGGTGTATCTGTTCATCCAGATGAGTTCAGAAATGTGGGACTTTGATATTCATGGAGATCTTTATTTTGAAAAAGCAGTTAATGGTTTCTTGGCTGATCTTTTTCAAAAATGGAAGGTATGTTGAGCTTGAGCTGACAACATTACTAACTGTTCAATCAAATTAACATTAGGGATGGGATTCTTGAAACCCTTGAACCCTTAAGGATATTTGAGTTCTGAGGATTCGAGAAAGTTTCGGATTCGAGACTCAAATCCTTAAAAAAAAATTTTTTTAAAATTATATAAGTGAAATTTGTTTTAAGAGCTCTATTACTACTTATTGATGGTTCAGAACCATTTATAATAAAGGACACACTTAACAACCAGACCCCAGAACAGTAATCTAACACTTAACTGAATGTATGAATATTATAATGAATTGATTATAATAACGAATGTTAACATATGGCTACTATTTATATTTTATGTTAGTCTATTATATCTATATTTCCTCTTATGTTCATAATTTTTTCCATGATTCGGAATTGAGATTCTGGATTCAGGATTCAGGATTCAAAGGTAGATTGGAGGTTCAATTCACATTTGTAAAATAATGGATTTGACCCGACTCTAAATAACAACTATTTTCCCTCTTTATTAGTAGCGTGTGAACTAAAATTTTAAGATTAATTTGTACATTCCTTTTTTGTTTGTTTATTTATGCGTGATAATTGTTTATATTTAAACTCCTTCTGCAGAAAAATGGCAGTAACCATGAAGTGACAATAGTACTTTTCTCGCGTACATTTTATAAAGCAAATAATTTGGAAGAATTCCCTGGTTACATGCGGGAATGCTTGCAACAGGACTACAAAGGACGCTTCTATGAAGATTTTTACAGGTTTGTTCACACATTTCCCTAGGAACCAGATCAATATTAAAAATAATGGGTTTGGTTGTCTCTACACTGATCATCACCACCACAATCACCACCATCACCATCACCATCACCATCATCATCATCAACTCTTCCCAGCCTGTGGCCGAATCAGTTTAGTAAAATGCCTCCATCTTCCTCTATCCTTCCAACATTCTTCCATCTTTAATCGCTTCCACTCTTCTCCTCTCACTTGAACACTTTCTGTTATCTGCTCCTCCCATTTCTTTCTTGGCATTCCTCACATTATTTTCCCCCTACATACTTCATCTCCATGTATGACTCCTTAACTCAGAAGCTTGTCTCTACTGAGCTAAGGGTCCCGGGTTTGGTACCTGGCATGACCGTAAAATTTATCATTGGTGAAATGTTGGTTTCCCCTTTCACAGTGATGGCTTAGCGGCTAGATTTTGTGTATTTTATAGACTTAACTTTGATTATAAGTTGTATTCTGTTAAAAAAAAATTGCTGTATCAAGGATGAAATGGTTCGGGCATGTGAAGAGGATGGAGATTGGAAGAGTGGTGAGGAAGTGAATGGAGGAGGTAGTTGGGAGAAGACCGAGAAGAAGATGGATGGACGCTGTAAAGGAAGATATCCAGAAGAGGGGTGACTGGAGGACCATACATGATGAATAAATGTATCTAGATAGAAAGAAATGGAAGAGGCTCACAAATTGTACCTGCTTTGCTGAAACAATAAACTGATAATGATGATAGTTATAATCAGTCGGTTCATTAACTTCATTTTAAATACCTCAAATAAAAAAAAAATCTTCATTCTTTTGGTAATCTCTCCTTTTCCATCCTCATAACGTGACCATACCATCTATGATCTATATGCTTAAATTATATGACTTTCTCTAGAATAAATGTAGGCCTCTGATATATCTTTCTACATGTGTGCATATTTTTCTGAATGTTATTTGTCTGAAAGTATGCAAATAAGCACAATATTTCTACAAATATCATCTTCAGAAAACATTACTACGTATAGTATTTGCAATTGTAAGTCAAATATATTGTGGTAAATAAATATTATATCTGTTTTCAATGCTGCAGATTTTTTTGCTTGTTTTATTGCACTATTTTTATACTGTTTATGATACTAAAGTATAATACTAATAATAATAATAATAAACACTATTTTGTAATTATGTAGGGAAAGTGGTGGTTTGATTTTGTCATATATGTAAATATAATAATTTAATTTGACCTCACTGTGTTGACGGGTCCCAAAACAATAATAATAATAATTTAATTTGTATATCATATATATGAGCCTTTTGTTTCCTATGTCCACACTCAATAGTCCTAATTAAGACTTAACATTTCGGGACTCTTGAGAGAGGAGAAAAATTTCACCAACTTCACTATTTCCAACCATAATATAATATATATATTTATTTTTTTTTGTATCACATCTCACCGCCCTTTCGGGTTGTACACATATTTACTAATAATACTAATGTGTTAGGTATGAGGAAGTTGGAATTCAGAGGAAGTGTACTCGCATTTATGTGGAGGTAGAGTGGAAAGTCATTTAGGGAAAACCACCCTCAGTAAACTCGACCAGGAGATATTCCCGTCCATTATATTGCGATAGTGACACCTTGGATCGTTCGACCACCAAAGTGGGCTTTTTTCAATATAGACAACATCCTTTGGGCTATGTTAAAACTAAGGTTTTAGGTCTTGGACCACGTCTAAGATAATGCCAGCATATTGCCTTTTGTAATTACACCTGAAATGTTGAAAGTTACTATTTATTAAATGCGGCTCAAACTCTAAAACATTAGTTTAAATTTAAACACCGGCCGCAACTTAGATCAAAACAATTTATTTTGTGCTGTTAAATCTATTTTTTGTCCTTGGCACCATAGAGTGGCTGTCCAGAATGAACGCTACGATGATTGGACCAACACGCTGGTTCAGTTGCGCCGGCTGTTTACCGACTACCAGAATATTGTCCTTGAGTACCACAAGAGGCCCGGGGTGCCGATCCCTAATTCTGTCAACTCTACTGCAGCTCAAGGAAACTTCCTGGAGGTCCTAAACATGTCTCTCAATGGTGAGAATAAATTGGGGCATTAATAATTATTTGTTATTCATACATTCGCTCATTTATGCTTTTGTTTCTTCATCTATGCCAGTGGTTCCCAACCTGGGGGCGATCGCCCCCAAGTGGGCGATTTGGGTTATCAGGGGGGCAATAAATAAGTAGGGGGCGATTTGGGGGCGATGAGTATCCAAAGGGGGAAAAATTAAAATAGTACTGTACAGTAGAAGTTGCCAGGTAGCACGAGTCACTGGCTATTCTCAGCCGGCAAGTTCACTGCACTCACCCCTCTTCACAGTCCCCCACCTGTTGTTGTTCAGCGCGGCCGACTGGTGACTCAACCCCCTCCCCCTCCTGCCAACACAACACACTTGCCATTGACCTACATTCGTCTTCAGTCTTCACTAGCCTTTGTGTGCCTCACCATCAGTTTTTGTGCGTGTCTTTTCTGTTTTTGTGCGTTTGTTTTGAAGTGTAGAAGTTCATGCACAATGGATTCAAAAAAGAAGAAGTGTCGTCAATACTCAGCTGAGTATTTAAAATTCGGTTTTATCACGTCACCGCAAAATGTGCAGTTTCCACATTGTCTTTTGTGCGATAAAACATTTACTAGTAATGAAGCCATGAAGCCTTCGCGAATGAAAGATCATTTATCAAGAGTACACAGTGATAAAGTGAGTAAAGAACTTAGTTATTTTCAACACCTCAAAGCTAAAGCTGTTAAACGGCCTAATGTGAGTGAATTATTTAAAAAACGAGCAACCGATCTTGACAAAGGTCTTCTTGCTTCTTACGAGGTGTCTTTATTGATCGCTAAATGTGGTAAACCTCACACAATTGGCGAAACTCTTGTTTTACCGGCTACCAAAAAAATTGTTGAAATCATGCTAGGCGAGGGCCCTAGTAATAAGATAAGTCAATTGGTTCCTTTGAGCAACAATACTGTTTCCAGGCGAATTGACGAAATGGCCACAGACGTTGAATCCAAACTCACCAATTTGTTGAAAAAAAGTAAATTTGCATTGCAGATTGATGAATCAACTGTGATTGATAACAAAGCAATTTTATTAGCTTATGTGAGGTTTATCAATGAACAAAAGGAAATTACCGAGGAAATGCTGTTTGCTAGAACTTTGATCACTGATACGAAGGGATCGTCGATTTTTAAAGTGGTACAAGATTATTTTGAGGAAAAAGAGATTCCCCTAACAAACGTGAGCGCTTGCGCAACAGACGGTGCTCCTGCCATGTCAGGTCGTCATGCTGGGTTTCTAGCCCACCTTAAGAAAGAAGTGCCAGAGGTCATCACTATTCACTGTGTCATTCATCGTCAACACTTAGCTGCGAAAAAATTGAGTGGTGTCCTGCATGAAACCCTAAAACTGGTCATTACTGGTGTCAACAAGATTAAAGCTAATTCCCTCAATGACCGTCTGTTCCGACAACTTTGCGATGAAAATGATGAGGAATTCGAACGCTTGCTTCTACATACGGCCGTGAGGTGGCTTTCCAAAGGAAACTGTTTGCGCCATTTCTTCGAATTATTTGACACGGTTACTGAGTTTCTCGACACGTCTGATCCTGATTTAAGTGAGAATTTGAAGCAACGCAAGTTGGAACTTGCCTATCTTACAGGTATTTTTGAAAAAATGAACGAAGTCAATATAAGGCTTCAAGGAAACAAGATGAACCTTATCAAGGCCAAAGGAATTATTTCATCATTCATCGCCAAGTTTGATATTCACAAGGTAAATATTGGCCGTAAAGAGCTGATTCAGTTTCCGACCCTTAAAAAGTGTTCAGTGTCAGATAACGAGACTCCTGAACTCCCAGAAGACAAAATCCTAATTTTTACTGATCACCTTGACCAGATAAAAACTGACATGGAATTAAGATTTGAAGATTTGACCAAGTTACAAATTCCTGATTGGATTCTAGATCCATTCTCGTTTGAAGCTGTGGATAAGCTTGATAACTCTTTGCAGACAGAGTTTCTAGATCTGAAGTATGACTGTGAGGCGAAAATCATTTTCAAGCAGAGCGGTTACGAGTTAGGCTGGGTGAAGATTATGGACACTTATCCACAACTGTGGGGAAAAACTGAACCACTTCTCATCTCGTTCCCGTCAACATATTTAGTTGAAAAAGGATTTAGTTCTGTTGTCCAGCTCCTCACAAAACAAAGAAATAAGTTGGACATTTGCCTCAAAGGAGACTTGCGCCTGAACTTGACGAACATAAAGCCGGATATTCAAGCTTTAACTGAAATCCACCAAGCACAAGGCAGCCATTGAAAAGGTAAAATAAAACAATAACAAATTTTCAAACTTTCATTTATTTTTTCAAATTTTAACTGTCAACTTTCTTAATTTTTCCAGATTCCATTTTAAAAATGAAAACATGTACTCCTGTTTTTTAAATGTACATCAATGATCTTAGTTAATTATTTCACTTCTTTGTTATTTTAAAAAAATCTGTAAAAAATGTACATTTTTTTTCTATTCTATTCAAGAGTGACCGGATAACTTCTTTGGTGTTTTTTATATACGGTAGTAAAATTGTTTATAATAATAAAACTACTTTATTATTTACACCTTAATTAAAATTAAAATTAGGCATACAATGAAAATGAAAAGGGGGCGATAGGTGTTAGTCAACCTCCAGAAAGGGGAGATGGGCCACAAAAGGTTGGGAACCACTGATCTATGCCATCAATAAATAAAGCTACTCCATTTTTCTGCATCTCCACAATTTTCTTTTTATTCTATTTCATATTGCTCTCATTTTTAATTAAATGTTTACAGGTTACAGGCTAGTACACTATTTCTTTAAATTTATTTTAACAATGAGACACAATGGTTAAATTACATTATCCATTTGTTCATTGACTTTACTTTAATACAGCCATTACTGTTACCAGCCTGTGGTTTGGGTCAGTTTTTATTCAAGTCATATATTTTCCTCTATCCACTTTCTAGGCCTGTCATAGCTTAAGATGCCTTATAATCTAACTTAAGATTAGGACAAGCACAACATCCAGTCCCCCAGACGTTAATTCATCAATGTGAAAGGGTAAACCCACATTTCACCAATGATAAATTTTTCGGCCATGGCGGAAATAAAATCTGGGACCCTTAGCTCAGTAGAAGGACATGCTACCGACTGAGCTAAGGCGTCAAATAAAAATAGAACATTAAAATTTGAATTTTGGTAACAAAAAAAGTTTTTTTTTAAAAAATAAAGCCCTTTTTTAATGAAAATTGGACTATGTATTTACTGGATGTTTTTGGACAGTGTTCGAGAAGCACTATTTGGACCGTAGCTTTGACCGCACGGGTCAGTTGTCTGTGGTCATCACTCCTGGGGTAGGCGTGTTTGAAGTGGATCGGGAGTTGACCAACGTGACGAAGCAGAGGATTATCGATAATGGTGTGGGTAGTGACCTGGTGTGCGTGGGAGAGCAGCCTCTACATGCGGTCCCGCTCCTAAAGGTAAATACTCCTTGCAGCGAGTGGGTTGTATACTTACTCTGTTTGAAGTTTGAAATTTACAATATTTGTTTTAATTTGTGACACCTTTAATAGTTTTTATATTATTATTAGTGATGGGACCCACAGATTAACGAATTTTCGAACTCTCAAACCCTTGAATTCTTTAACCCTCAAATCCTTGGTGCCCTTAATGCCTCTTATACTAAAGGATATTTGAGATTTGTGAAAATATCTAATTCAAGATTTTTAAAAAATATCTCACAATCCTGAATTAGAATTTGTTTTAGGGCTTTAATACTGTCTATTGGTGGTCCATCCCCAAGATAATTATTAGAAAATTTTAGTAACCAGACCCCAGACCATTAATTTAACACTTATATGAATGAATGAATGAATGAATTTTATAATGAGTGTTAATTGTTAACCTTTAGTTATTTTTATTTACTGTTAGTCTCTTATATATTTAAATTTCCACTTATGTTCATAATTTTTTTACAAGGTTCGAATTTGAGATTTAGTTTCATAAAATAGTTAATTTATCTTATCTGTAATTATCATTTTTATTACTATTTTTCCACCTTGTATTACTACCCATTTGGATTATAAGCATACATATTGATTATGCTAATGGACTAAAGGTAAGGAAGGTAGAATTTTGAGAAGCTGTACCCATATTTGTATGGAAGATTAGGAAATCATTTAGGGACTAACACCCCCAGTATATCTGTTAATGAATTGAACCTCGATCTCATGATTCACAGTCAAATCTATGGGGAAAGTTATGCCCTAGACATTTCAACAATCAAAGCAGGTTTTATATATGTTATAATGCTAGTACTAGCTATTTTACTAACTAAACTTGAGAAAGGAAGGTGAGTGTTTATAAATTGATTCATCTGGGCTGCTAATGCTCACATAATCCTGCATGATCTTGTACTCAATTTTTGTGTCAAGTAGAACATTTTCTTTTGAGAATATTTTATTAAGACAAAAAAAATGTATCTTTATAAATATTTTTAATCAATGATATATTAGCTATATTATCTGAATTTTTAGAACTGTAACGAGCCACATATTTTTTATTACAGTTTTTGGATACTTTTTAAGCAGCTCTAAACACATTAAAATTGTAAATTTATTGCAAGGAAAATTTTATCCTATCCATATATATTAAATAATTAAAAAATATTCAGTTTTTTTTGCGGCGTGTCTTAATATCCATTTGGGTTAAATGCTTATAGACTAATCAGGCTAATAGTTTTAGGAATTAGGAAGGCTATATTTATAGGAAGTGTACCTACAGTTGTATGTGGGTAGAGGGGAAAACCATTTGGAAAAACACCCTCAGTACACCTGTCCGAGATTTGAACTTCGATACCCCTGTCAAGAGTAATGCTTTAGACTATGTGGCCACTAAGGCGGGTATCTTGTAATTAAGTTGTATTATATTTGGAAGAAGGTACAGGAAAGTTGGATATAAATATATAAATATGTGTTTGATCCTTTTTGTTTGTTTCTATCACCTTTCCTGTACCTTCTTCCAACTATAATACAGTTCAATCACTACCTCATTAAGCAAAAAGAGGTTTTCATTATAGAGATATAATTATTAAGTAGTTAATTGTGCTAGTTTACTATTTTCAGTTTCACAACAAAGACACATCTTTGAATGCTGCAGACGACTACAGTATGCCTCACTGGATTAATTTAAGGTACCAATATCATGTAGATTTTAATTCATGTCTTAAAAACTAATTGTCTTTTTACTTAAATTATAAATGATTGTGAATTGAAAGGGCTAGAGTCCAGTTTATCTTGGGAAATTGGTTTTATTTTATGAATTTAGTATAGCAAATAATTAGAGTTGGGTCGAATCCACTATTTCTCGAATCCGAATCCAAATTTTATTTTCGAATCTCGAATATCGAATCTGATTCCCAGAAAATCGTTATAAATTTCTAATGATTTACAAATAGACCTACATTACACAATATAGGCCTAAACTGTGAATTAAGGTTTATTTCAACCATGCTTTCAATTATAATCAACCCCCCCCCCCTTTCCAAAATACAGGTTAAAATCTAGCTTAATTAAACAATCTAGACTCATATTATTGTTTAAAAATCAAATCAATCAAAATTTGAGTGTCTTTTAGTTAATTTTAAAAGTGTTGTTAGAATGGGTTAATTTTCTAGAAAACATGTGAAATAAAAATAAACAGATTAGGCCGAGTTATCCTTTGATCAACTTTAATCATCAATAAAGGATATTTTATTGTGTTAAGATAGCAAAAATAAAAATACAAACAGATATTTTTAATAAAGACTAAAACAACGTGCTTAACAATTAAACATTGATTGGAATTAGTGAACTCAATGATACTTAAGTATGTATTATTATTATTATTTTCTTTTATATCCATTATCTATTTTTGCGTAGAAAACAAATACATTTGATTCTTGCGATATATCGATTTCTGAGAATACATTCTATTTGAAACACGAACATATTTTTGACTACAATCTGTTCATTCCCATTTTATAAGGCAGGACTTCGTTTGAATATTTCCATAATTACTTCAATAACATATTTAAAAGAAATAAGAACTAAGTTAAAATCAATTTAAAAATAAATAATGGATTAGCAAGTCGTTATTTGAATTCTTAAAACTCGAGAGCGCTTACTTAGTGATCAGATTACCTGAATTAATTTTAAACAAACAATTGATATACGGTACGTACGCCGGTAGGGATGAAAAAAAGTTTTATCGCTGTCTGACAGTTGACAGTATTTATTTTTCAGGAAACCCAACAAAATGTCTAACTTAAGGATTGTATGCAATAAATTGGGGTTCGTTACATAGTTGTAGATAATTAAAATCAGTTGGGTGGTAAGAATTAACAGTATCTTTATTTTAATCATCCCTCGGGCGAGTAAACATAATATACGTCATGGCGGCTTACTTTATATCGTGTGTAATGGCGGCTGACTTTGTATCATCCGTAATGTGTTCTTATTTCTGTTAAAAAAAAAGCCGTAATTTGTTTAATATATTTTGAGTTTATTTGTAATTCTAGTTTTGATTTTCAGTTTTGAAGAGTTTTGATGTGTTTATTAAAATATTTACAAGATTGTTCGTGAGATGAAAGTTTTAGAAGTGAACATGTGATGAAACGGTCGAGTCCAAGTTTCCCATACGGTTGGGAGGTTAGGGTACTAGGCACGTAAGATTTTCCACACCTAACAATTTTTTTATTTAAAAAAAAAATTATTCATGTTTATCTCTTTTGTCCGACAAAATTAATATTACGGATTAAGTTGTCCTTTTCAAGTAGGCCTAGCTAAGTAATTTTTAAGTTCAACATATACTTTGTTTATGAGGTGAAAGATTCTATCATCGAATCCAGTAAAACACCGAATCCTCGAATCTCGAATACTTGTCAGGATTCGGTGGATTCGAGGATTCAAAGATTCGAGTGGCCCATCTCTACAAATAATATAATACATATAAACCTAACCCACAAGCGGACTAAATCCTGCACCGTCTATTAAATATGTTGGTTCCTTTGCAGCTTTTATTCAACAAATAAAAAAGTGGCCTATTCCAATTTCATCCCGAGAATAAAGCTACCCCCCAAGCGGGCTAAACCCGGCCCTGCAGCCGACATAAGGTTTATCCCATCGGCCAAGTCCAAACTGATTCAGGAAGATGAGTGTATGCCCAACTCTCTGTTTGACTACGACGCTTACGATGCACAGGTGTTCCAGCTCCCTCCGGTACATATGGCAAGGTGAGTCAAAGATAAAGTGGGCGCATCTTCCTCGGAAGGTATTCAATTGACTGAAGAAGATGCCATGTGAGGTTGAAATAATTTAGTGCAGCGGTTCCCAAACTGTGGTACCTACAGTTATTCTCCATTCTAAGCCGCGGGAAGCGAAACCAAACAAGCAAATCAAAGTCGGAAAAAAATAGGGCCTCATCAAATCTTATAAATATATTCAGACCAAGTCTAGCCAAAAGCAAAACGGATTTAAACAGTGGTTGGAGATGGTGCAACATTTATTTGAGCTCAAACAGATAGTAGAGCAGCACACCAATAAAAATATCCTGAAATATTAAATATGGGGTATTGTCTTAGTGGGACCCCAAATTACAGAAATTGTTGGGGTTGTACGCCATTCAAAATGTTTTGGAACCGCTGCTCTAGGGTTGTAAATGTGTTGGTGTTTTCAATTTTATTTGTACTTCATTTTTTACATTTTGATCAAGTTTATTTAAGGATGTAATGTAACATGTTGATGGCACTTTACTTCATATTTATTACCTAAAATATGTATGAAAATGGTGTGGAAATACCATAAAGTAATCATCACCATAATCATCATCATGACCTGTATACAGCCTGTGACCAGGTCATTTTAGTAAAATGCCTTCATATCCCTCTATCCTTCCACCATTCCTCCTCTTTTAATTGCTTCTTTTCTTCTACTCTCACTCACACACTTTTTGTTATCTGCTCCTCAAATCTCTTTCTTGGTTTTCCTTGTGCTATTTTCCCTACATACTTCATCTCTATCATTTTCTTAGTGATCCTTTCTATTTCCATTTTCTTTACATGACCATATCATCTACCGGTATAGTAATGTTATGTAAGTGCCGTGTTGGCCCGAATATGGTACAGCCTCACACCAGGGGTGGACAGGATACTGAAACCTCAGGAAAAGGTTGAGAATTTGTCTATTCCCTTAGGTCGGGTGGGACTGACCCTTTCCCGAAAAGTTTGAAAAGTTTCGGGTGGGAAACATAACAGGGGGCAGGGCGCGCGGCGCTCATGTTCTAGCTATTATTGCCGACTCATCACTGTTCATCTCTTTTGTAGTCAGTCTTCTTATTTGTTACTTAGCAAACTTGGTAACTGGGATGGAGAGGGGGTTGTTTTACCACTTTTCAGACAAACAGGTTGGGGAGGCGCATGACTTATTGTGTTCTCTATATCAACAGTTATTTGTTAGGGTTAGCAAGTGAAAGAGCTTGAAAGGTTTAGAGAAAAACAGAGATACACTCTATTATATTTTGGGGTGTGGAAATGAGAGGAAGGAGGAAGGAAGTAGCTTGCCAAGGTCAACCATTTATGAGGGATCAGCATGTTTGTTGATGATGAGCCAGACAGGGAGTAGAGTATAACAACAGATGTTAAACAATCACTTTTGATGGGTGTCAAATCTAGAGACGACATTTAAGAAAAGCAACTTTTAAGAGGTTTCAAACCTAGATAATATTTTACAGTTTTATACTTAAAGCAAATTGAAGAGCTGCCAAACAGTATTTAGTTTGGTTTAATATTCTTTGCACTATGCAAATTATTGAATATAAAACACAATTTTCAAACGAAATTAACTAATAAAATTAACTATGAGGCATGTTTTTTAAGTAAGTACCGTTTTGAAATTGGGCCGCTGCGGCTGCCGCTCCCCGCATGTGCTTTGAATACCTCCATCTGTTGGCTAGCCACAGACGCTATTACGGAAGTATTCAACCGTGTTTACATCTGTTTGTGCGTATTTAAAATGACTCAGTCAATAGAGAATCCCGCTGACTGTGAAATACGCTCTGTTATTCGTTTTCTTCATTCAAAAGATGTGAAAGCGGCTTAAATTCATTGGCAGATCAATGAGGTGTATGGAGAAAATATTATGAGCGAAGGAATGGTATGAAAATGGGTTAGGGCATTTAAATATGGCCGCACGAATGTGCATGATGAAGAATGAAGTGGCGACCTTCTGTCATTACTGAAGACTTGGTGCAGTAAGTTGATGGAAAAGTTCAAGAGAGCAGACACCATACAATTTTATCTTTATCTAATGAGTTTCCTCAAGTTTCAAGAAGTGTTCTTTATGGAATTGTGACAGAACACTTAAATTATCATAAGTTATGCTCACGCTGGATACCGAAAATGTTGACTGAGGTGCACAAAACCAAACGTTTAACCAGTACTTTGACTTTTCTTGAGCAATACACGGATTTTGGTGATGATTTTTTAAGCCAAATTGTCACAGGCGATGAAACATGGGTGGCTCATGTTACCCCGGAATTGAAACAACAATCCATAGAATGACGTCATTCAACATCACCCAAGAAAGTGAAGTTCAAGCAAACAATTTTAGCCCGAAAAATCATGTGTAATGTGTTTTAGGTTAGGAAGGGGGTGTTGCTTGTGAATTTTTTGCCTCGTGGTGACACAATAAATTCTGAGACCTATTGGGAGACCTCAACTAAACTGTGCCGTGCAATCCAAAACAAAAGGCATGGCATGCTGAGTGCAGGGATTGTTTTTCTTCATAACAATACCTGTCCACATGTGGCTAATCATACCCAAGATCTCATCGCATCATTTGGCTGGAAACAACTTGATCACCCTCTGTACAGTCCCGACTAGCGCCTAGTGACTACCACTTGTGTGAATGTGGCGAGGTGGGTTCTCCAGAACATGTTGTGTTGGAATGTGCCCGTACGCTTGAGATAAGACCTAGCCAGCAGGAAGTGTAGGGGAAACTGGGGGTTGATATCCTGAGAGATCCCGCCCATTGGAGGTTCCTAGTTTAGCTGGCAGCGGAAGCTTCAGAAAAAGCCAACCAAGACGGAATATATAAGGGCACTGAGAGAGAGACGAGGACTGAGACAAAGGCTAAACAGACGAAAGGCCAATAAAGGAAGGGGGGAGAGAGACAAGTGACAGTGACAAGGACAGTGACAATGACGAGGACAATGAAAGATACAAGGATAGAAACACAGGAAGCGGGACTGAGACGGACGTAAGTGAGGTCTCAGCGGGGGGAATATAGGGAAAGGAGAAGGTTGTTTTTTTAGAATTACTGGTATAAAACCTTACATGAGGAACAAGGAGAGATGCCGGGAAGTGGCAAACACGAAGCCTTGTGGGACTGGCATACCAGTTTGGCTGATGGATTCGGAGGTTTACTGGGGTAACCCTTGTAATTCCAAGGGATCATCATTCCAGCCTAACAATGGGAAAGATGAGGGGAAAGAAACGGGATGCATGGGGAACCCTGTGACTGCAGATCCTTTTTCTTGGAAACAAGACGAGTAGGATTAGGTCTTGTAAGGGCCCTATGCATCAAGATGGAGATAAAAGGCTGCTCTGCAGCCCCCTTGTACCATCGGGGCAATGGATATTCCTGGAGGGTGAGAAGTTATTTATGTTAGTTAGTTGTAAGACTAGGATAAGATTAGAATAGGATAGGATAGGGAAGGGGTAGGTTAGGAGAAATAATTTCACGGGATGTAGAAATAGGGACGGTAAGTAAGGAAGTGGTTTGCGCTTAAGTGTAGGTGGAGCATCAACTCCGATAGAGCGCCTCCCCAGGTGGCGGATAGGGGGATGCTCGCCGCTCTTGGGCGCTCCGTTGGACTGGGATGAGAATCCAGGTCTGATGGGGTAACCAGCTGAGGAGGGTACCGGGGAAGTAATATACTTGGGGCGGACCAACTGGTGAATGAAATTGTATCTCAGAGATAGGTACTATAGGAGCCAAAACCTGTTTAGATTAAATAAAGTTGTGAAATGTATAATAGTAGGATTTTTTTTATATTATGTAAATAAGGCCTGGATTTAAAACTGTAAAATGCCAGGCCAAATTAGACCGATATTAAAAATCACACTTATCCTGCATTTAAAAAAACATCTTGGTGGTCAGCGCCATGACGATGATGATGACCTCAAAACGGCCGTGTTGCAGTGGTTATCAAATCAGGTGGCAGATTTCTATGAGGATGGAATTCAAAAGCTGGTTGTACAATACGACAAGTGCCTTAATATTGGTGGAAATTATGTTGAAAATTAGATTAAAGTACAGGCTTTAATGTAAAAATAAAATCGATAAAAAAAAGTACACTCGAGTGTTTTTAATTTCAAAACGGTACTTACTTAAAAAAAAACCTCATATTTTATTAATTATATTCTTTGATATTAATTCAAAAGGTTCTTTATGGTGCTGGTAACATTCTCTAGGGGGTCCGGCTGTGTTCTGACAGGTTTTCTCAAAGTCTGCAGAGGGTGAACAGTCGCTACAAGAAGATGAGTGTGACGGTGCCGGAGACAGACCAGAAGCTGCTTAAGAGGAAGATGTCTGATCCGGACATCCATCACGGGCTGCTAGCTGGGACGTGCTCCCCCCCAGGGAAATCCACCACCCGATCTGCGGCCATCTCTATTCCGCAGCATCGGCCTACCGAGCTCTCTCCTCAGAACTCCTCTGTCAACCCTGAAGGTAGACTTTTGCCATTGCTACCACCAAAATTAGATATAGGCTGGATCCACTATTTTATTAATCCAAATATTTAAATCTACTTATTAATTAAGAATCATATTTGTGATAAATAGGAATTATAAAATACATATTTCTCAGTTAAAAAAAAATCACAAAATTGTATCAGAACACTCTTGGAAGCCATTGTTTGTCTCACTGGCACGTTCCTTGGATAGCTCCTCAGCAAATTGAGCATTATTATACTAAGCTAAAGATTGCGTTAAATATGAAAGAAGGTACAGGAAAAATGGACAAACCCATTTTAAAGGAAACAATCTCACTATAGTTTTGGGATGAAATGAAGAAGTTACAATAACTATAGTGCTGCCACTGGATAAAGAGGTGATGGCTGCCTCTCGAAGAAAATTGATCATTACCACCCAATTCCCCCAACCTAGGTTTCATTCTTTTAATACACATCTGGAGGGAGTTAGAAACATGCAATGCAACTTCTTAAAAAAAAAAAATATTATTATTATTATTATTATATATATAAAGGAGTAAAAAAAGAAAACCAATAAAGAATAATAGGACATAGATACAATCATTTAAAAACAATGAATGTACCTCAAAAAGTGAAATGAAGTTGGCTTTTAAGAAGCTAAAGATTTAAGATTTGAACTCTTGTCTGAGCACAAAAACTTTCTTTCAGTCTAAAGGCTTTCTGAATGAACTGTGAACCTGCACTTTTTCTGATGGTGTGCGGGACTTCCTTCTTACTGAGTATAGTCATTAATATTCCTTTTCCTCCTTTGCTTAGTCTCATTTATATTGTTAATAAAACCATATAATTACATTGACATTAATAAATGAATGTTAAACTTCTTGGGAATGAGACAAGAAATGTATAAAACCATATAATCTTAGTTGGTAATTTTTATTTCCCTTAGTGAAGTCGAAAGCGTTTGTGGCTCATAGTAACCTACTGGAAGGAGAAACAACGTCACCCCCGTTTCGACCTGTGGTGGGTAGTGCTGGATCTCCCAGCAACTCTGGACATACACAAGTCAACCTGATCCTACCGGGCCGTGCGCTCATCAACCCTTTTGATCCATCACATGTCACCATCAAGCTCACCTCTAATCGTAGGCGATGGACGCACATATTTCCTAAAGGTATTTATGAAACAAGGTATCCTTTGTTTATCGTGAGAAGGTTGCAACTTTAACTTGCACATTTCCACTATGAAGTAGCTTATAGGATAGGGTCATAGTGGAATTCGTTAAGGTAAGACTCACACCTCTTAGACTAAACAGAAAGTACATAAAATAGCAATTAAAACAAATACAATATGGCTGGCACTTTGAAAAGAGTAACATTGTTCACATTTTCCCCTGATGCCACTTGGAAAAATAAATGAATGGTTTCATCGTAAAGAATATTGGTTTTCATCGTCCACATCCAGGCTTTGTTTTGTCAAAACATATCTAGAGAGAGAGTGAAATGCACAATGCATTTCGCTTGAAAGAGGAAACCTAAAACCTCTTGAAGGTAAATATTGGTGCAGTCATATAAGATTCACCCGCTTTGGTGGCCACATGATCTAAGGCATCACTCTTGCAATAGACTAGACTGCCGATGACAGGAAGATTGGGGTTTGAACCCTGGTCAAGTGTACTGAGTGAGTTTTTTCCTCCACGAAACTGTTGGCACACTTCTGTTAAATTCAACCTTCTTCATCCCTAACTCATTAGCGTAATTATGTATGAAGATAACCGGAACATTTATTATTATTATTATTATTATTATTATCATATTATATTATCCGCCGGTTCAGCGCTCGCGTGCCAGAAAGTTGCTGACTGGTAATAAGACAGCCACTGACCTACAAACAGTTAACAAAGTTTTCAAAAAAAAATCTCTATTCGTTACTCGCTTTTCTCCCGAAGTATCTTCCCTGGCCATTCAATCTTATCTGACTAAAGAACTCAATCTTGATTACCTTGTCTGCTCAAAATTGAAAACTAAATTTAATTCATATTCCTCCTTCCATATCTCCGTCAAAGAAGATGATTTTACCATTATAAACAATGGTGACATTTGGCCGTCTGGTTGTCTAATTGCACCTTACTATGGGAAGTTGCTGCCAGAGCAGATAGTCTGTGAGGAATCTCCCTGTGTGTCTGCCCCTGTAAACGCTGCTGTTGCATCTGACCTTGGCTCACAAGAGGATTCAACTAGAACCCCACTCGTGACCATCAATGGAGGTCTGGAGGCTACCTCCCAACCCATCTCCCAATGAATAATAGTGATATTTTACTATATTATCAAAATGTTCGGGGTCTGCGAACTAAAGCTAGGGAATTATTTTCTAATGTTTGTTTGAATGATTTCTCTATTATTTGTTTGGTTGAAACTTGGCTCTCTAGTGAGTTTGTTAATGAGAATTACTTTCCCCCTAACTATAATGTTTATAGAGCCGATAGGTTATATGATGAAGCCACTATCTCAAGGGGTGGTGGTGTTCTCATTTCTGTCATTGATACTATTTCTGGTGTAGTCAGGAGAACTGACCTAGAGAATAATATGGAATGTGTCTGGATTGAGATCCCAACATTTGATCGCCAAAAACTGTTAATTGGGAACATATATCTTGCTCCCCAAATAACAGTCGAAGCATTTAACAATTACTTTATTTTTCTTGAGGGTGTGTTGGCTAACTACCCATATAGAATAATACTACTCGGAGATTTTAACTGCCCCAAAATTGATTGGAAATATTATCATTGTCAGAACATTTCGCATTTCTACATTAAATTAAAAGCTACTCAACTTCTTGCTTCGACTAACATAATGGGATTAGAACAACTTAATGAAGCTGATAATGACACTAACCTCCTTGACCTTGTTTTTGCTAATTTTCACCACCCCTCTATTACTCAAAGCTCTCATTCACTAGTAAATATTGATTTAGCTCATCCGCCCTTATTGATTTCACTAGATGTACCTATTGCTACTAAAATTAATGACACCCCTAATACATATATTGACTATGCACATGGTGATTACCTTAATCTCTACAATGACCTGGCTACAGCTGATTGGTCTTGTGTTTATTCTACTACGGATGTTAATTTGGCTGTAGATAATTTTACCAAGTTAGTCCAAAGGAAAATCAAAACGAATATTCCTCAAATTAATATTCTTAATTCGTCCAAATATCCTAATTGGTTTTCTTCTTCACTTAAATACTATATTAGGAAAAAAAAACAATTTTTTCAAAAAGTTTAAATTAACAAATAATAGTGTATTCTATTCACAATTTTCTCACTTTCGTAAATTAGTTAAAACTACTTTGATTATAGACAGAGCCAACTGGATGAACTCAATTGAAAATAGTATTAAATGCAAACCTAAAGATTTCTGGAAATTTGTTAAAAATAATCGCATGAATAAAGTTTTCCCATCCAACCTAGAAATTAATGGCAAGTCTATAGTGGATCCTTTATTAATTGCTAATGAGTTTGGGACCTACTTTCATTCCGTTTATAATTCTGCTATTCCTGTCTTACCCTGCCCCGCTATTGAAACTAGTGTGCCCTTGTATCCTTGCCACATCACACCCTTGGATGTTGCTAATGCTATAAAAAAATTGAGTTCTTCTAGATGTGCCGGGACAGATGGAATTCCAAGTTTTATTGTTAAAGGCTGTGCCAGCATTTTCAGCCCTTTGTTAGCCTATATCTTTAACATTAGCCTATCAAATGAAACTTTTCCTCTTACATGGAAACAATCTGTTGTCATACCTATCTTTAAAAAAGGGGTAAAAACAAATGTTTGTAATTATAGACCAATTTCTCTCTTAAACACTTTCTCCAAAGTATTCGAGAAAATCATACATGAGCATACTTTCCACCACCTTAAAAATAAACTTTCAGATAATCAACATGGCTTTATAAAAAACAAATCTACTGTCACTAATTTAGTAGAATTTCTTGGGCATGTTGCCCCTCAAGTCTCTGCCCAAGGTCAGGTTGATGCTATTTATTTTGACCAAAGTAAGGCATTTGATTTATGTCAGCATAATATTATTCTCTCTAAACTTGGTAATTTTGGACTTTCTCACTCTTATGTAAATTGGTTCAGCAGTTATTTGCATGAAAGATCATTCATAATTAAAATTGATTCACACACCTCTAATACATTTTTAGCACCCTGTGGCATACCTCAGGGGTCTAATTTAGGTCCTCTTCTCTTTAATGTGTTTATTGATGACATTGGTAAATATTTGAACTCTTCTAGTTATTTACTCTTTGCTGATGATGTAAAATTATTTAAAACTATCAAATCAATTGCAGATTGTATAGATTTACAAAATGATGTAAATGGTATTTTACAATGGTCTTTGGAAAATGGAATGTCTATCAATAAATCTAAGACCAAATCTATAACTTTTACTAGGAAAACTAATCCTTTCTTTTTTACTTATAAATTGGGCAATGAAAACATAGTTCGTACCCTTTATATTAATGATCTTGGTGATCTTCTTGATAACAAACTTTGTTCCACTATCATGTTGACCAATCATATAAATTACATGGACCTATTAAATTTATTACTTCATCATTTAAGAAAGTTGACTGTTTTTTATGTCTGTATTACGCCCTGGTTAGATCTAAGTTAGAATATGCTACTGTTGCTTGGAATTCCATTACCTTAACTGACTCTCTTAGGTTAGAAAACGTTCAAAGAAAATTTGTTGCTGCATGCTATGATAAATACTTTAGTAACCGGATTTATTATGATTATGACAGAATTCGAAACCTATTAGGGCTCCAAACTCTCTTCTCGCGTAGACTTTATTGTGATGCCCTTTTTGTTTTTAATATTTTCAATAACAAAATTTCTTGCAAATTTGCCCTTGATCAGGTAGGCGTTCATATCCCTTCTCGGGCTTCTCGTAATCCTAAATTGTTTTTTCTCGAAAGCTCTTATAAGATGAGCCCTATAGGTCGTTGTATCCATAGCGCCAATTCTAGATTTGTCGAATTCGACTTTTATCATAAAAGGAAAACTAAACTCAGAGAGTTATTTAAGGTTATCCCATATCAATAATTTATCATGTAGAGGTTTTGCCTATATTATTTAAACTTACAATATTCTGATCTATTTTTTGCATAATGTTACTGCTTACTATTTAGTTATTTGTTTTTAATGTTACTTTTTATTCTTATTATTATTAACTACTTTTTTTATCTCGTAACTATTCATCAGTATATAACATTATTTATCCATTTTTTGTCTATCATTTTTTCGTATGTAAATATATGTATTGTAAGGTATGTACGTGTGTACTTTTCAGTGCTGGCCTGTTATAGATCTTACGACTGTTGGCCAGCACTATAATAAAGGAAATTGAAATTGAAATTGAAATAATAATAATAATAATAATAATAATAATAATCATCATCATCTTCATCATCATCATTATTATTATTATTATTATTATTATCATCATCATCATCATCATCATCATCATCGTTGTCATCGTCTTACTAACTGTTCAGGTTATATGCACTCCCTGAACATGTAGTAAGACTAAAATAAGATTCATTATCCTCCTGAACATATTGTTTTAACTTGTTAGCCGATAGCGTCCTTGCGGTCTAAATCTGAAAATAACAGCGTATAGCCCTCATTGGCTGTCACATAATTCAAGGCAGTGTATTTTTTAAACTGTTGGTTATCTCAATTTTGTGAGGCAGTTTATAATATTATTTAACCCTTTTGTTGTGTTAATCAGATATATCCAATCTCAGCATTATAGTCATTGAATGTGAAAATAGTGTCTCCTCCCGTGTCACATCAGTGGAGAAGGGCGTGGTCATAGCGCTATTGGCAATGGTCCTCTAAATTCAAGGTCGGCCCAGGAGAGCTTTTATTGTTGGGCGCCACCTTGTTGGCGATAGTGAGCCTGAACATTAATGAGGAATTCGTTCAGTCACCAGATGTTGATACGAGTATCAACATTCCCCCTAGTAAGGTATCCCCGGACAAATAAGGGACCTCTCGGTCAGGGATCAACTGCTTGGAAGGCAACGAGGCTCCACATTAAACCCATAGGCCCTCATGGGTTTACCATGATCACATCTGCCATACCTGATAATGCCTAATATAGATCAGGGTTATCCCAACCCCAGAAAATGGGTCCCTAAGGTCACTGTAATAGTTTAAAAAAAATTATTGTTCAATAAACAAGGAGGGCTTACAAAAAAAAAATCAGGCTATAAAATAAATTATTCCTTATCTCAATTTTAAATTCACACATTATTTTGGTTAAAACATTTCCAATTAAATGTTTGGTTAAGCCTTTGTCTTAATTTTATTAGACAATAGATTCAAGTTCTAAGCATGAATGAAATGTGTGAAGCATATAATTATTTAAATAGTGAAAATATGAGTCGAAACATTAATAGGTTAGTTTAAAATAAATAGTAAACTACTTTACAAATTTATCACGGAAAACAATTTATTGACTTTACACATACTTCAAGAAATATAAACATTGGGAGCTGCGAGTAGCCACTGCAAAAAAATTAATGTGCACATCTCAACTAAACCTAACACTACTCTACAATAGGCACAACAGTCACTTTCTAAAATAGTGCCATCTAAAGTCCATCTTCAAATACCAGTGTCTTTGCGAGAGAAAAAAAAAATAACACACATATAGCACTTAGCGGTCTCTGCGAGTCCTGCGCGTAACAATACACACTACGTGGAACCTCAGGGGTGCCCAGCTGGTCGGCCACTCGTGAGTGCCTCCGGTCACTAGCCCCGGGTATGCAACCAGTGAAGGAGTACCGCTGATGTGGTCCGTGGTTTACCGTACACAGTCCGGGAACCAAACTCCCAGCCTCAGACGCCGAACCCAGTCCTTACAAACCCCGTAATATAGTAGTATGGATCAAACCAAAAATATAACCTCTCTTTACAAAGATCAATTACAATTTAACCGTACCTTCAGATTATAAATACCACTAACATTCTAAGACCCCAACGTTATAGGACTCAAAACTCTAATTTACTGCTCCAAAACTGTCTGTCTGGTAATATGAGTACACTAATAACAAGCTTAAGTATTGAACATAAATATATTATTTACATAACTATAACCCCTCGCTGCATACAATAACATGTACATAAAATGTAAAACATTAATAGGTTAGTTTAAAATAAATAGTAAACTACTTTACAAATTTATCACGGAAAACAATTTATTGACTTTACACATACTTCAAGAAATATAAACATTGGGAGCTGCGAGTAGCCACTGCAAAAAAATTAATGTGCACATCTCAACTAAACCTAACACTACTCTACAATAGGCACAACAGTCACTTTCTAAAATAGTGCCATCTAAAGTCCATCTTCAAATACCAGTGTCTTTGCGAGAGAAAAAAAAAATAACACACATATAGCACTTAGCGGTCTCTGCGAGTCCTGCGCGTAACAATACACACTACGTGGAACCTCAGGGGTGCCCAGCTGGTCGGCCACTCGTGAGTGCCTCCGGTCACTAGCCCCGGGTATGCAACCAGTGAAGGAGTACCGCTGATGTGGTCCGTGGTTTACCGTACACAGTCCGGGAACCAAACTCCCAGCCTCAGACGCCGAACCCAGTCCTTACAAACCCCGTAATATAGTAGTATGGATCAAACCAAAAATATAACCTCTCTTTACAAAGATCAATTACAATTTAACCGTACCTTCAGATTATAAATACCACTAACATTCTAAGACCCCAACGTTATAGGACTCAAAACTCTAATTTACTGCTCCAAAACTGTCTGTCTGGTAATATGAGTACACTAATAACAAGCTTAAGTATTGAACATAAATATATTATTTACATAACTATAACCCCTCGCTGCATACAATAACATGTACATAAAATGTTTTGACTCATTATGTATTTATCATACCAGTAGTGCAATTAGAAAGAAAAAAGTGATCAATCTAATCATATTCAACCTCACATAAATTGATCCCCCAAAATATTACCACATAGCTGTCCATTACAGACACCAATTAATAACATATTACAGTTTAGAAAGGTCATTATCATAATTAACCCTTAACCTAATCACTGAAGGGGAGTTTTAATATTACCCAGTCTTACGCCAAGTAGTGTTCCCGCTTCCCGACCGGCCAATTATTTCACTATTATTCCATTAGAATGGGTGCAAATATGTAAACATTACCAAAATAAAAAATAAAACCACTCTGGAAGTTGGAATAGACCGTACATATGATAAGGAATAATTAATATGAATAGGTCTACCTTACCCCTGCCACAAAACTTTGCTCCATATCCTCCCCACGGAGACAGAAGGTCTTCACAACCCAGGTGTTCAAGTCCAACACACGTACACTCACGAGTTCGTACTGCGGAACACTGACTCAAACTCTTCTCATATTACTCAACCACAGTTTACCGATCAGGTTCTCACGTTGGCCACGGATAGTTCATAGCGCTGTTGGATGTACTGTAGCGCCACGTGGCGGAAGTAGGCACCGTTAATGTCCACGCATCCCAGGAAGTATCTGACTCCTGTGGGCACTCTTCCACATTAAATAAATCATTTATTTAGCGGGCCAGGCTAAATATTGGAGGAGAGGTCCATGTGACAGGAAACGTTACAATAGACTCTACCCCACGGTGTGTAAACTTTATCTACCTTTGCTGCAACAGTCAGAAATAGCCACAAGAGTGTTATAACGCTGAATTTTTCATACTATTATGCCCATGCGCCTCTGACATTTGGTGTTAGTTTTGAGAACTGTCAATCACCAGCTGCCAAATCATAACAATAGTAGCGCTTGTTTACTTCTGCATTTCACTGCTTGTAGCATACGCGAAATATTTATGTAGCAGAAAACATTGTTGAGGAATTTATTATTGTATTATTTGTTATATTTACCCAGTTATTATACTGTGTTTGTAACATTTAATTTATGATTGATGAATAGGCCTATATTAAACCAATATTAGGCCTGCCAAATCTTCATTTAGCGATTGGTTTGACACTATTGTGGTTTGCTAGTAAAATAAAGACTGGTTCTGATAGCAGAATAATATTGCATTTGGGTAAAATGTGACATAAATAATAAGTTATGCATACAATTTTATCAATATAAAATATATATTATTATGGGATTTATAGACAATGTGGTGCTAAATTTCATATTTAAAATGCATTACTAGTTGAAAATCACATTATTTGCTCATAATCATGACCATTCAAATTTTCAGATTTTGAATTTTTGACTTATTTCTGAAGGTAAGAAGTAAAAATTAAATATGCAGCAAAAGGGTTAAATGTTTTTCACACTATAAAACAGCATATTTTTTTTTACATCCATTTCTGTTTCCAGCCTGTGGTCTCGGTCAATTTTTTTTAAAATCAAGCCATATATTTTCCACCACCGGCTTACTAGGCCTGTTGTAACTGCATATGCCTTATAATCTAACTTAAGACTAGGACAGGCACAACATCCAGTTCCCAGCCATTAATTCATCATTATGAAAGGGTAAACCCACATTTTACCAATGATACATTTTTTGGCCATGCCAACCCAGGACCCTTAGCTCAGTAGACAAACATGCCACCAACTGAGCTAAGGTGTCTGATTAGTAATTAAATTAGGATTACCAATTTTTTTAAATCTGAAAAAGAAACATTTGCCAAAGGTGCAGCCAGAATATGTGATGTTTTCTCTTTGTTCTATACTTTTAATATGTGTAAAATATAACTGTTGTTATCAAATGTTCATAATATTAATATAAAAAAAAAGTCATAAGGCCTCTACCATGTATTTTTTTTATGGTGTAAGGGCTTCTTAATTCTTAAAAGTTTGAAAACCTCTGATTTAAGGCCTCACTCTTGCACTAGACTATTACCAGTGATAAGTAGGTCAGGATTTTAATCCAAGCTTAGTGAATTAAGGGTAATTTTTCATTTCACTATTGGTTTCCCACTCTCTTTCCACACAAATTTGAGTACATTTCCTTTAAAATCTTACCTTTGTTATTCTTACTCCATTAGCTTATTAATGTTTTGTTTTTTAGGATAACTAATCACTGATATGTTTGTTGTTCCACTCAGGCCCTAGCGGGGTGTTGATTCAGCAGCATCATTACCAAGCTGTACCGGCGGTATCCTCAGAGGAGCAGATGTATGATACATTGGGAGGGGTGGGGTCTACGTTCAGCACCTCCCCGGGCAATGAAAACCATGCACCCAACATTGTGGGATCCCTCCCCCGCTCTGCCTCGCAGATCACCTTCCAACAAGAATGTGAGTGTTTTTATACTCATTTACGCATGCACACTGTTGTTTGTCAAATATTGTCTAATTTTCTTTGGAAAGGCATCGCATAAAATACAGATATATATTTTTGCAGTTAACGTTAACAATACTCGCCTCATTGGTCGAACGATCTAAGGCGACTCATGTTAGACTAGCCTGCGGATGATGGGGAGAACAGGGTTTGAATTCCTGTTGGTTATACTTGGTTGGTTTTTACTAAATGGTTTCCCATGCTCCTTCCATGCAAATACAGGTAGATTACCTCTAAAATGCTTCCTCCCTCATCCCTACCCCATAAGAGTAACTATTATACTGTATATGTGTATAACCTGAACATACAGTAAGACACAATGTTATTTAAAAAAAAATTGTTAACATATTTCTATAATTTTAGTAAACCTGTGCGAAATTTTGGATTCAAAACTTTTTAGGATTTGAATTTCATTCAAAATTCCAATTATTTTTAGCTGAAAGATTCATATTGGTTTTTGAAATTTCATATCTAAGTAAATATCAAATTTGAATTCAATGGAATTGAATTTGAAGTTCAGATCTCAAAGAGAAAAGAAGTTAGCATACATCAATTAATTATTTTGAGTTGACCATATACAATTATCAATCTCATCATATTTAAAATCTAATTATTATTTGGACTCATTCAGAAATGTATATAATGTAGCCTAGTATTCTATTTAGTATTTGGATTTCATATCCCATTATTATAAGATATTCATTTCAAAACATTTTAATCATAAAATATCCAATTAGGATCAAATTCATACTATTTTTATTTTATAATATTTGGATTAGATTTTTGTTTTACATCATTACTCTTTCCAGGCTATGGTCAAGTTATATATTTTTTACTACCGGCTTGCTAGGCCTGTCATAGCTTCATGTGCCTTATAATCTTACTTAAGACTAGGACAGACACAACACCCAGTCCTAGGACATTAATTCCTCACTGAAAGGTTAAACCCACATTTCACCAATGATAAATTTTTAGGCCATGTTAGGAATCAAACCCAGGACCCATAGCTCAGTAGACATTACCAACTAAGCCATGGTGTTGGATTTACATAAAGCTTGATTTACGGTGGGTTTTTTTTACAGGCATTGATAATATTTAGTATTTATCAAGAGTTACAAAAGCATAAAACCAGCAGACATTGAACATATATTTGTGTGCTTTGTGACAGCCATGAAGGGGCGGTCATTCTCACGACCCAACCTGTTCTCAGACAAGGAAAGAGAGAGAATAAAAGACAAGGACAAAGTCGTCAAGACGAACAAAAGCTTGACCCTGCTCTGGGGTGCCACAGGAGAACAGGAGTGGACGCCGGCGCTCACCACAGGTCAGATATCACCACTATCATGGGAGTGACATGCTACTATCCGCATTGTACGTCCCTCTACTGATCCTGGGATTGATTCCCAGAAAAGGCAGATTTCTTTATACCGTTTAGTTGGGTTTGCTTTACTTTTGTTCTGTGATAAATTAACTATCTGGGGTATGTTTGCTGTGTTTGTCCTAGAGTTAAGGTAGGATAAATTGCAAATAGGCAGTAAAAACCTTGTATTAAAACTATCTAAACTCTTTTTATAATTTTGATTATGATATATTTTAATGTTCTTCTTTCTTTTGAGGTATATTTTGTATGGAAGAAGGTACAGTAAAGATGAATAAAACATGTAAAAGGGAACGAGCACAGTATATCTTTTACATTGGAAAGGAGAGCACTTGTTCACACTTAACATTGCTGCCACTTAACAAAGAGTTAATGACTGTTTCTTGAAGAAAATTATTCACTTATGACCAATCTTTCGAGCTAGATTTCATTCTATGGTTGTGCTAAGCTTTGAAAATTTCAACATTGCTTTGAATATTTGTTCCCTTCGAATTTGATTCAAGAGTTGAATTCCAGTTTCGACAATTCCAAAACTTCGCCAAAAAATAATTTGAAATTAAAATACACATTTATGTTTATTTCTAAAAGTTTTCTTCTCCCATTTCCATCAGTAGTGTTGGTGTGGAAAAAAAAAATCTTAAACAAAATAGCTATTACATTTTATAACTTAATTTATCATTTTAAGACAAAATATATTAATTTTATTTTTAATATATCATTTTGTAAATTGTATTTAATATCAAAGTTACATAATCATGTAAAGTATGATATTTTTTTATCCAATATTAAACATTTCTTTAAATATTATAACTTCAATACGGTTTCGGAAATATCTCATATTATTCGATTTGATTTTGCTTTGAATTGAAAAAATTGACTCTACTATTTCATTCGATCATAACTCATCAGAAGGGAATGTAGAACTCACAGCGCAACTTTCTAAGGATTAAAGAGAATTGAAGAAACACAAAAGGGGGAAAAAATATTGGTAGAGATCAACAAATAACTAGGACTGTGCGGGATCTCAATCTTCGGGGGGAAAAAAATTGGGAATTGGCTGTTCCAGAAATTTGGGCGGGAAATAATATTTCTTGGAATTTTTGGGTAAAAAATATAAAGAAGTTACAATTAAAGGCTGTCTGCCAATGTCACGTTTGTATTCAAATTCAATTAAATATTATATCAAAAACATTACTCAACACCTGCTATTCATAATATTATTTAGTTTATTTGGAAAACTTACATTCCTTTTAAAAATAAATTAATATAAAAAATTCAATTGTATACTTTTTTCTTTAAATATTTTTTTACAAGATAACAAAATTCCAATTTATTGTTCAGACCTATAACTGTTGAAAAAAGAAAAAAAACTTTGGTCCCTTTTCATGACCCTATTCAAAAACATCTATCACTACATTAATCTTAGTTGGAACTATCAAATTTGATCCCTTTCTGATCAAATTTCCACTAGCTTCTAATTTTATTATCAAATTACTTTTTATTTCTTTTTCATTAAAAGGAACAGGAAGGCTAAGTTTAGACTAAAATTATAAATCTGAAAAATAATTAAAAGCCTAAAGTGAGAAATTGTTCTTTTAATGTTTCTTTCCACGTTCTCGCAGGAAATAGTCATTTCCCACTTGAAAATTTACCAAAGTCAAATTGTAATTTCCACACAGGCCTACAAATAACGTAAAAGAAAAACACAGGAAATGCTCATTGAATGTCTATATATAATATTATATTTCTAAACCTTTGTACCTTCTTCCATGTATATTGTCACATTGTTACTTTCAAAATAATAATTTTATTTTCAGTAAACTATTTTCATAATTAGACTTTTTTAAGGCATGAAGGTTTTGTCTAACATAGAGTTTTTTTTAAGTATCATCCTTATTTAAAGACTCGGTGTTATTTTAGTGTAAAAAAAAAGAGACGGAAACTTTACTCAGAACGAGATTACAAATAATTTTCCCTTTTAAAATGTTAACTTTTTATTTTGGTTTGCTTGCTCACTTAATTTTGACAGAATTTTGCTTACAATTTTTGGTGTCATATTTTTGTATTTTGAACATTAAATACATATTACACAAACATTATCTACAAAACTAAAGTTTATGTTTCCTGTTAATCTTAGTCTTTTCTCCCCTGCATGTTATACATTATCAATCGCTAGATGTTTCTACAAAGTATCGGGAAACCTCTTGAAGCAGACATTCGTGTAATCTTGTTGTGTTGTTTTGTTTTCTTTCCATGTCTTCCTGTGGAACGTGTGAACGGGTTGACAACTGCGAAACATTGAAATCAGTCGGCAAAGTTATCATAGGTTTGGAATTGTTTCAGATTCATCTCTTGTTGGGGAATTAAATCTTGTAGCTCAAACTTTCCTTCAGATTGTTGCTTTAAATCCATGATGGCTTTTGGACTATCAATTTAAATCAGCTTAGTTATACAGAAAGTCTTTGGCTTCCATGGATTAGAGTTACACTGCTTTGTAGATCTTTGGTTTCAATGCTTTGTCTTATGACTAGGAATACTATATTTCTATCATAATCGAAATTGATAAAAATAAAAATAAATGAAAAATAAACTAATAATTGTAAATTTAATGAAGAAAGTTCACCTAGGGGAAGAGGAAAATCTTATCCCACATTTTTCTCTTTCCTTAGGTAAACTTTCTTCATTAAATTGACACTTATTAGTTTATTTTTCCTTTATTTTTATTAATTTCCCTCATCATAAAATTATTTAGCCACTGCCCCATTGGGCCACCTCACTTTTAAACCTAGGAACACTATATGTGGTACTGTATGAATTAGTTTTCTTATGTTTACACTGGTTTTTAGATTTATATACTTGATATAATAACAAATTTCATTTTCTCAAAAGAAAATTTCATATGTTTTATTATTATTGACTATCAACTGAAACAAATATGTCAAAAATAAATTGTATTTAAGCACCATTTGACTTACAAAGTGTTTAAACTTGGTTGGAAACCTTTGGAACAAACTATCCACGTAAGCCAACGACTTAATCTGTATGTTTATCCATCATTTACTTAAAAAATAAAACCTTTATTGATCAATAGCTGAATCACTTTAAAGCTGTGATCTAGATGCAAGATTTTACCAAATAGATTGTTTGAATCAACAATATGAAGGTTTTTTTTTCTACTGGTTTGTTTATTTATGTTTCATTTTTGTAGATGCTTGCACTTTGGGAAACCTTGGTGCAGAGCCTGGCTCCATAAATATGGTGCATATTTGACCACACTGTCATTTTATTAGTGCACAATGGTGTCAGCAATGGTGATCACTTTTCGGGGATTGTCCGACACTAACTAATAAAGTCACTCAATTTGAATGGTTCACAGCTCTCTTTAATATCTTGTCTCTTATTAATGCTTCTTTGCACTGCATTTCATGACTTGTTTGGTGATAAAGCTTACCTCTTTACTCTTATTAAAAATATATATTAATAGGTCATAATGTCACTAAATAAATATGATTGAGGTGTAAAAAATGAACAAATAAAAGTGAAACACACTATCACATATTTAATGTTCTTTGCTTATATTTGTGCTTCATTCTTTACACTTCTTTCGAATTTATTTAATGATATATTACTATAACACGATAGAAATGGTGGGTTGAACAAACATTGTAGCAATAATTATTTTTATATATTTATGTCCCGTTTAAAATCTCTTAAAACTATCATTATCATGAAGTTTCCAGCCACTGTCTCAGTTTCTTTGGAACATAAACCTCTCCAATGTATCCTTTCTCCTTCTCCACACTCTTCTGGGCTCCCTTCAGCCACCTGTCCCTTGGTCTTCCTTTTGGCCTTCTCACTTGGCTGTACCACCCTAGTCCCGACTTCTCTATCTTGTTTTGCCCTTAAAACCATAATTTAAACAGTTTAAAAATAATCATGGCAAAAATATGACCTATACTGGTACTGTTGTGAAAAGAAAATGTTTCAAAACATAAACATTATTGTGTCAGTTGCATTCCCACTCAGTTTTAAAAGGGCTAATCACGTGGAACTGCTTGTAGTTGTATCAAAATGTCATCTGAAAATATGTGTTTGTTTCAAATGTGTAGGTATTGAAACAAAGTATTCCTTATTTAATTAATTCTTTTGTTTCATCTGATGCAGCTCTCCATGAAAACTACATATTAATTTAAACTTGGTCTTGTGATCTTGTTTCATTTTGAAATCCACCTTTTTAATGGCTTTAAACCAACTGTCTGATTTAGGCAGGGAACTGTTTACGGTTTAAAGATTTAAATAAGATCCTCCAGCCTAGCTTCACACACATGTCTGATATTTCTTCACCAATCAAGAAAGAGATTTTTACAGGGTTGATATTAAATTATTTCTAGTTTTGTTGGAACTCACAAAAATATTTATTAAGTAAATAATGGAGCCAAATAGATAGATTTAGTGGACATTGAAAGGTGGAAAGAAGGTCAAGGATTATGCTTGGGGTTGTGCGATGCTTTGAAACTTCAACTTAGCTTCAAATCAAATGTCAGCGACGACTTCACTTAAAGAAAAAGTCTGGCTCTGACAATTAAGAAGCTTCGCCAATAAAACTATTAACATAAAAAAATACTAAATTTATGGTCATTTATTATCATTCTGAGATATCCAGCTTTCACTCATTCCTTACTCTTTCCATCTTTCACCTTCCTTAACGTCCCCTTATCCACCCCATATGCTAAACTCCAAAAAAGCACTTTGCCAATCTTTTCCTCAGTCCTTTATCAAGGGGGCCACAGAGCAGTCGTTTGATATTAAATGTTACCTTAGAACTGGCTTTGAAACATTTATAAATTAATTTAGTGTATAAACGTATATAAATAACTACAATATAATACTTTTTTCAAGCCTTAAAACAGTTAACACAAGTTTTTTGAACCTTGATTTGGCTTGTATAATATTTCATATATTCGATTAAAGTTTACTTCAAATTTAAAAATAATACTTGGTACACCCCTAGATTATTCATTTTCCAACAAAATTCAGACCCATAAGTTCACATTTAAAAACAAAACATATCACAATCATTTTTGGGACACATTATGCCCTTTCTTCAGCAGAAGACCTCCTTTATGCTCTAGATAGGGTTTGAGGTGACCTGAAAATTACTTTGTTGTGGAGGGGCCTGCAAAGTTCATTTTTTCTATTCAAAGGCTAATAGAATGTATAAAATATTCCCAAAGCTTATTTGAAACTTTAATATTCTGTAAAATATTGTTTAAGGTTGAAAAAAATAAATCTTAATATCCATATAGCTTTAGACATTAAATATTATATGTAAGGGCTTAGCTGCAAAAAATGTACCTATCTCTTCCAAAATTGGTAAATCATGTTACTATTACAACATATTATTCAATTACTACAAAGTTTTCTCATCTTCGAAACAACAAAAAATGTAAATAATAGAAGATAATTATGTATTTTTTCAGTAAATACTTTAATACTTTAGGAAAGTGGAGGCATAAGAATGAAGTTTGTGAGAAGCTTGTTAGCCGTCATGAGGAGAAACAAGATTAGGAATGAAATTATGGGGACAAGAGTGGGAGTACAGGGAGTACATGATATACTGGAGGAAGGAAGGCTGAGATGGTATGAGGATGTAATGAGAATGGAAAAAGAAAGGATGGCAAAGAAAATGTTAAAAGTGAAGTATGTAGTTAAAAAACCACAAGGGAGACCAAGAAAAAGATGGGAAGAGCAGATAACAAAGAGAAAGTGTTCAAGTGAAAGGAGAAGAATGGAAGATATTAAAGAAGGAAGAATGGTGGAAAGATAGAGTAAAATGGAGGCATTTTACTAAACTAACCCGGCCAGAGGCTGGAAATAATTAATGATGACTTTAATGGGTGTAGCATCACAATTGAAGAAGCTGAACTATTTTTTTGAAGCGAGGCCGAAACTAACAAATATAAAAAAATCATATCAATCTTTTCATAACTTTGCTCACCCCATTTGGTGTCTTTTTTTATTTAATAAATCCATTTGGCACGCCCCCTCCCCTCCCACACTATGTTTAAAGAATATTAACAAAGGTAGTCACATATAAATTATGTATGCACTTATAGGGCCAAACTGACAGACCAACACTTTTAAAGGAATGATACAAAAATTCAAACAATGAAGATTCCAAACAATTGACACATTTAAAAGGGTATAAATCTAATTCTAAAATAGGGTGGGAATCTAAATTAAAGGTTTATTTCAAAGGGTAGCTTATATTTTTAAATGAAGTGGGCATAAAGATTAAAACTACATATAGTCATATGCAGACACTTTGAAGTGAAGAATACATTAACATTTTCAGTTTCATTACTATTTCCAGAAACAATTATTATTGTTCTTTAAAAATTATATAAATTCATCTTTTGATATATTTTTTGAAAGAGTAAAAATAAATTTATAATTATTAATCCAATTAATAACATTCTTTCAAGTAAAGCCATATGAGATTTTGAAATTCATACTTCCCTTAACAATCAGATGATAAAGTTAAAGTTAGAAAAATTGCACCATCATTTACCTGGGAATGGGAGGTATTCTATACTACAAGGAGAAAAAAAACATTCTCAGTGAAAATTCCAGCCTTTCCAACTATATTCAATATGCCATGTTGGCACATGTTTTAATATACTTTGTTCTTAAATGCTTTTTGTATACACAGCTGTGGATAAGTCTTTGTTTTATTTTACATCACAAACAGACATGTCCAAGAATTGAATTTGACATATTTTGTTTTCTAATATTTAGAGAAGGTACAGGAAAGGTGGATAGAAACACATAAAAGGGACGAACACAATATGACTTTTACAATGAAAAGAAGAACACAGTTCACACTTTACATTGCTGTCATTCTACAAAGAGGTAATGGTTGCCTCTTAGAAAATCGATCGTCACCACCCAATCCCCCAACCTAGGTTTCATTCTATCAGAACTCATCTTGAAGGTTTGTGAAACGTGCAACACAACTTCCTAAAAGAGGAAACGATGTTTTATTTTGAAATATTGTTTTGCTCTTGATAATATTTTTTTCGTGATTTCATTCAAACCATTCAATAAATTAAAAATGTGACAGTGAAAAAATACATCCTTACAATATTAATATATGCATTCTATATTAATTTTAGTACATTATAGACTTGAAAGTTCGAGGTTCCGTTAAATCTTAGCCAGTCATCAAAATAAAATTGTGTTTGTAATATAGTAGCACATTGTGATATGTGAGGAGGGGTTGGTTTCTGAGATTTGATCCCTTCTCCTATCCCTTTGGGTGTCTACAAACAGAACCGTATGTTAAAACTCCAGTAACATTAACATTAACATATTACCTCACATGTCGAATGTGTTTGGTTTATTCACCGAGTTTGTTCCCATTGAACGGTCATTGGATCATGTATGGTTGCTAGTTTTTTTTATAAATTATCTTAGGGCCAGTTTCATAGTCAGACTGAGTACGCCTCAAGTGTGGTGCTATACTAAATATAAGACGACACCTACCTAGATCAGAATGGATTGAGCCATTTTCATAGTCAAATTTAGCACGCCTCAAGTGCGGTGCTATACTAAATACAAGACGACACCTACCTAGAAGAGAATGGAATGGGCCAGTTTCATAGTCATACTTAGTACGACTCAAGTGCGGTGCTATACTAAATACAAGATGACACCTACCTAGAAGAGAATGGAATGGGCCAGTTTCATAGTCAGATTTAGTACGACTCAAGTGCGGTGCTATACTAAATACAAGACGACACCTACATAGAAGAGAATGGAATGGGCCATTTTCATAGTCAGATTTAGTACGTCTCAAGTGCGGCGCTATACTAAATATAAGATGACACCTACATAGACCAGAATGGAATGGGCCAGTTTCATAGTCAAATTTAGCACACCTCAAGTGCTTGGAATGGGCTAGTTTAAAATATGAAACTGGCTCATTCTATTCAAGTTTAGGTGTTGTCTTATATTTAATACAGCACCGCACTAGGGCAGTGGTAAGTCTGACTATGAAAATAACTCTCTGTCTATTTTGTTTATTACATAGTGACATTTTTCTAAGTATTCTTTAACTCAAAACTTCACTTCTCTGCTAATTATTCTTGTGCTATTCTCTATAGGCCAGGTTTTTGGTAATTTGAGGTAGCTCGGTCCCATCCCCATAGGATTATAGAGACTTGCATAGGGTTCACCTTAGCATTAAGAGTTGAAAATTTTCTGGAAAAAAAAAAAAGGAGAAAATTTTCCCTCTCACATCTTTGGATATCCCATTAGCATAGTTAATGTTTGCTTATAACCCCAACCAGTAATAAGACGCATTGAAAAATAAACATATACAACCCTAATCCTGTAAAAAATTAATAAATCACTATTTGGCAGCTATGGTGGTGCAATTTTGATGTCTTTTGGTCTTAATAAAGCACTTGGTGCCTTGTAGACATGTTTGTGTAGTGTCACTCTTTGCACTAAGGTTTTCTCACATTTTGTACATCTTTTCTAGCAGGCAGCTGTATCTCAGCTGTGGCTTTGTAGTTTGGAATAGAATTTCATATGGGGTTGGAAATAATCGTTTCTGTAATGGTCACATATTTATTGAAGTTTATTAACATAAACAGCACTGTGAACAGCTAATTATTTTATTCTCAATCAATAAAGTAATCCTTGAAAATGTATACATAGACATAATTAATTCAAAATAAATTAGACCTTTCTTTAATAGGTTCAATGTGGTCTTTAAAATTTTCTTTTCTCCTTCGATATGCATTTGTCCAAAATACCCTGCTCGACTGCTTTGACTTTCCAAAGACAGGTATGCAACTGTGGGGTATCGAGATGGGCCACATTCGTTGACATGAGCTGCCATTGGCTTCGAATAAAGTACTTTTGTTGACAAAACAATTGTCATCTTCAACTCACTTAGAATTACTAACCAGAGTTATTGTAAGAAAAATCTAAATTTTTGCAATACTATGATTGGTAAAGAGCTTAACATCAATTTATCTTTGAGCAAATTCTTGTTTTTCAATTTTTCAAAAAGTTAATATTTTAAGTTGATACCTATAATTGGTTTTGATATGTTTATGTGTTGTTGTTTTTGTGTACAGTTTCCAACCCTACTTATAGTCTTCTCAGGTGAAGTGTACTATGTTTGTTTTCAATTTGTTGATACTTAGTTTCACTTGTCAATTTGATGTGATGCTAATCATATAGCGATTAGGTTGCCAAAAAGTATTATTATAACTTCTTCAGTGGATATAAATAGTAAACGCCAGCTCATTGTATTTTATTTTTACACTGGTCGTTGTAAAATAACAAATTAGAATGAAGGCATGAAGTGTGAACCTGACTCACTGGGAAACATTGCAGACTTACAGAGACTCAGAAATTAGGCAGAATAGATACACTTTTGATCTTGTTTACTTTTAAAAGGGGGGATTTTTCAGTGTTTTTAAAGTAAACTTTTGAACTTGGTTACTAACTTAGTATCTAAGCTTTGTCAACATTTCTAGTAAGTCTGTAAGCATAGCATCCTAACCTCATCTTAAGGTTTGTTATATTTTCATCACTTTTGCTCCACTTTTCACGCATCATCTCTTTGCTAAGTGAAATTATGTGACATCAATTTCACTGAATGCTGTAGTAGTTTCTTAGAACAAACACTTTATTCTATGAGATGTTTTATGATATTTTTATAGAAAATAGTTTTTGAGTAGTTTC
This sequence comes from Timema monikensis, assembly GCA_902151445.1. Lineage (NCBI taxonomy): Eukaryota > Metazoa > Arthropoda > Insecta > Phasmatodea > Timematidae > Timema > Timema monikensis. The sequence goes on from CABFVZ010001034.1 coordinate 234,728, forward strand.
TTGTGCCTTTACAACTTTATGGAATTATTAATGCAATTTCTCACTTAATTCAGAAATCATAACATAAAAACATAATCTGTTACTTCAAACATAGTGTTTATTAGCACCGCGCCTTACAACCCGTTTGGGATGTACGCATATATACTAATTACATTAATGATTTTAGGGATAGTGAAGGTTTTATTTATATGAAGTGTAGCCACATTTGCTTGGCGGGAGAGTGGAAAACATTTGAGGGAAAACCACCATCAGTACACCCAACTGAGGTTGAAATCCGACCTTCTCATCTTTGGCAGTCTAGTCTATTGTGAGAGTTACACCTTAGACCCTGCGGCCACTGAGGCGGGTTTGGAAGTTGTTCTACTGTTCCTTGACTAGCCACAAAGTGTATAGCCTTGATTTGATATCATAAATGGGTCTCACACTTAATTTATATTGTTTTCTCTAGAATATTAAGAACCAGAGTTCAAAATTGCACATTAAATAACATACTTGACGTTATTAAAAGTTTTTTCTAAATATTAAATATAGCTCTGAAAATGCATGTATCTTGTATGCCTCATTTGGTAGTCTTTAGATCGATCAATTGAAATTCTTGTTTCCAAGCATGGATTCCGAGATAACTCTTTAAATGTTTGTATTGGCAACATACATAAATAATGTAATGGAAATTGTGGTTTCTTGCACAATGCAAGTGTTAATATTATCCGCATGTGTTCATTTCTTGAATCGCAAAGGCTTAGTAGAAAGTAGTGGTTTGTATTTCCTTTGAAGTTTTTGGTAGTGAATTTATCTAACCCCTGTTTTTTTTAATATTAGAAATAAATCATTGGATAGAATATTTTATTGATTATGTACTAGTAGAATTTGTGTTAAAATGTTATGTTCAGTTGCTAATAGCCTATTTGAAATAAACTAAAAATAAAATAATATTTTTCGTGTGTATGTAATTATCTGTACCTTATAGATTTAGGGTTACACATTTATATTGTGTTTGTTTTTACTTGTCAAATATTATAATAGCTTGTTCGTTTGGTTGCTTAGCTTAGCAAAAGAAACCGCTTAGATATGACATTCATTTGACAAAACAAATATATGTTTGGAGATGAAACAGGCTGGCTCAAGACCAGTATTGTGGCCATATACTATATTGAGTTTGATTCTCTCTAAGAAATTTACTTCACCGGGACGGCTTATTATGGGGATATTATAGTTCGAATCCCATTTGAGTTTACTGAGGGTGGTTTTTTTCTAATTTTTTTCCACTCTGCCACCACACATTCCACACATTTACGGGTACACTTCATATTAATTCAACCTTCCTCATCCCTATCAAATTAGCGTAATTATTTATGTACAAATATAAACCAACTACTCTACAAAGGGTCTGGTAAGGATTTGAAATTTCTTCTGAAAACACACGGAATTTAAAACTCACAAGAAAACCAAGGATTTGTCAGGAAATGTGTTAATCATTCAGGGAAAATAGTATATTTTGCTAACTAGAGGGAAATAAATCTTGAATCTAATCTTTTTCAAACAGTGTTCTTTATCAAAGTTTTTATTTTTAATTGCTATTCAAAAGTCATTATTTATATCAATTCATATAACATCTTTATTTAAATTAAGAAAATAGGGGCAACCGTATTTGAGAGGCGATGGATAATTATCAAGAGGCATATCCTTCCATATATCGGTCGCACACAATACTTCAAATTCATAGTTATATTCCGTGCCTCTATTTTTGATTAATGGGACTTTTAGAAGGACAAACTAATCATACCCCATACATCTCAAAATATCGAGTCTTTCTACTAGTCCTCAACTTGGAATACCAAGAACAACACCAACTTGTAAGAGGTCAATATTATGTAATATTTAGAATCCTGACATTATAATATTGAACTTTGAGGGGATAAAATTTAATACTAAAAATATAGATGTCAGAATTCTAAATTAGTTCTAAAATACTTAAGGGGTGGGGGAACTGAGTGTTTTAAAACTTTTCTCTTTTTTTATTTTACTCTCTGATCTTATGGAAATATTTCTCTTAATTTTTGTGCATTTGGATTTATTTCTGCTCCTTTTAGATTCTATACTATGTTGCATGCTTTGAACGAGACTTAATAGCATTTTTAAGGCATGCACAGCTTGTTACGCTACTTATGTAATTTTTATACCATCAAGGGGTTATTTTAATCTATTAAAATTATAACCAACTTTTTTTTTTACTTTGCCCAAGATAAGTTTTGCTATTTTAATAAGCATTATATTTTTATTCGATTTAAATTGTCTGGCTATTTAATTAATGCTATTCCAAATTACATTTTTATAAAATCTCTTCATGATGTTCAAATAATTGTAATTATGTAAATATTTAAAAATAGTTTAATGGCACTTAAAACTCCTTTTAACAATCTACAAATAATTATATTTAAAAATATTTTATGGCATTTATTTTATTGGCTGTATCCGAATAGTCTATTTATGCTTTAATACGTATCCTTGAGAGTTGTATTGGAAATCACGTGATCAAGTTTAGGTCTGTCTGAATAGTCATGAAGGATGCCAATGCATTCCTCTCATGTCCTTGGATCCAAGGAGGGAAGCCACACATTGTCGAAACGTCCTTGTTCGGCTTTGGTGCAGAGTTTGACCAGCAACTGTTCTATTATTATCTTATTTGACTGTCAATTGTTTTGTTTTCACCGCTGCGCATAATTTTGCACTACCCGCCATTTCAACTTTATGACACGTGTGTTGATATTTTTTAAATGTTGTGCGAAAAGAAGTCACCAAAAATCTGTAAGTATACCAAATAATAGCACATTCTATTTTAACATACTATAAACAGGGTACTAACTCCTAGAATGTATATTAAACCAAGGTGAATAGTTTTCTTTAGGGCTAATAGATAGTGTTTACATAGTTTCTAAGATCATTGCTAGAGAGTAGCACTGCAGACCAAGGGATGTAGAAAGGTCATTGGCGTTCAAATAATTTGATACAGTCTTAATTTGGGAAGTGTGTGACAAGTGTGAATTCACCAAGACTGCATCTCACGGATCCTTGGACTATTCGGATACAGCCAATATCCTATAATGGTCATTATTTGTTTAGCATTTTAATGCTTGTATAAAACTATTTAATACACAAGATTAACACTAGGTAGGCGTATGTAATGGCTTTTTCAACAATCTTGTAAGTGTTAGTGTGTCTTTTACTCAACATTAAATTATTTCTCAACACATTTTGCATTTCATAGCTAGCTATTTGAGCTACCAATAAAGTTAGCTCTAATATTATATCGTTTCCATTTAGTTTCATATATTGAAGCAGTACATAAAAAAGTGAAGAAGTTAAAGACAATGAAAACACTATATATTCCAAACTTAAAATAATAAAACTGTTTGTACTTTACACCTGCTAATGAGGCACCTTTTGAAGAAAATTCGTCAATCCTTCAATTTTAGGGTTTGGTCCTATCATAACTCTTTAAGAAAGTAATGTAAATATAACATAATTATTTAAAGTGAATCAAGAAATAACATTTAAGGATATAAAAGTAAAATAGTAAAGAATGAGTAAAAAAAAAAAATCCCTTCAAAAACTCATCACATGGTCACCATTGGGAGGATGACAAAGAACCATATTTATTGATTGTGAGACAATTTTAATAATAGTAACAATAATGACAATTTTTAACTGTGATGTTTTTATTGCAAAAGCCATAGTTTGAGTATCCCACTATTTGTTCTTATATTTACCTTCTTCCAAACAATTTTGCTTCAAGTTTTCCTTAAGAGTGTTTGACCATAGAGATAATTTCACAGTAGATGGTTTTGTATCTAAAGTGTATAATTTTGTGAAACTTATTTAAGATGGTTTGTAAATAATTATCCATTATTTAGATTATTATATTTGAATGAAAAGCATGATAATGTTAAGTAATTTATTCATTACTAACCACTTTATACAAAGTTTATACTTAGGAGTACTTACATATTCACTTTCAACACAGTTTGTAAAAACCTGTTCATAACGTCTAATGCACATTTTTATTAATATAGACTAATTTGTCAGTGACGAAATTGAATTAATCATTGTAATTAAATTTGATAACCTTCTACTAAATTTTTATCCATATTTTTTTTTATAACATTAACAATCTTATACATAATATTGTAGTTTAAAAGTTAATTTTGTTGCAATCCTAATATAGTTCAGTTCAGTTCTATGCATGTCAATTCATTGTGTGAGGAGCCCAACTTGGTAAACGGAGCTAATTTGTTCCTGATAAGGTGTTGACTGGAAGTCCCTGACCATCCCTGCTTGCCTCCCCATCACAACAGACTATTTTCCGGATAAAAGAAGTCTCCAGAATGACTTTGTAGTGTCCGACTATAACCTGTTGCCAGACGACGTCAACGCAGACTTTGCTCAGCGCAGGGCTATCTACAAGAAGCCCCTCACAACCAAGGAGGTGTTCCGAGAACTCGTATCACAGCGGCTGGCTCAGGTGGGTCGTTTTCATTTCTTCCATCCAAAAATTCCTCCCCTCCCTACTTCCCAAGCATTGTCTTTGTAAAAGCCATAGCTGATAATATTATTTTTAATATAAAGTTTAAAAAGATTTAGTTTAATATAACATTTATAAGTTTTAAGAAGAGAAAAAAAAATGTTATTTAGGAATTAACCATCACAAGTAGTCAAACAACAAAACAATTTCTAATAATATTGGTTAAAATTAAAATATGAATACAATACATAATGTTAAAGATGAATTATTTGAAGTTGTGATCCTAATTATTATCGAGTATTGAAAAATATAACAAGTAACAACTTAAAACAGATGTATGAAAAGTTAAAATGACAGTAATTAGTAACCACGTGATGCCATGCAAGAGAATAAAATAAATAAATTCATTGAATAAGTTGTTAATTGATAAAAGCATAAATTGACATCTAAGCTGCAATTGATTTTTATTTGTAAGATGATTTGATTGACATTGAAAACAAGATGCTTGAATAACAAGTAAAAGTTATTTTGAATTTGAATTGAATAATTAAGATTTTTTAGTTAAAGTAAAAGAATTATCATCGTCAGGTCTGGGTTCTGATGAGGTTTTATTCGATCAGCTACAGTGTGTCTATTTAATCACTTTATATTTATAAAATGGTCTTAAAAGTAATATTTAAACCACTCTTTTCGGTAGCCGCTCTAACTAGTCCAACTTCTCCACTCCATCTTCTTCTTAAATATTGTCCACGGCAGCCAGTGGGTTCTGTAGAGATTCTTGGGGTTAATTAATAATGGTGGGGGTGGAGAACATATTTGCATAAATAGATTGAATTTGATGAGGTTGATTCAGAAGTTTTATTTTGACGAAGCATTAATGTTAACAGATATTTTATTGCATTTAAAACACTAGTTACATATGAAAGACAAAAAATGTTAATTAATACTTGAAGACAGACATATTGTTAAAGTTTTGATAATTTAGCCACAAGGGGATCTCCCTTTTCTTTCACCCATCTATGAACACACTAAAAGAACAACTATTCATTAAATACCTCTTAGTACGTCTTCCTAGCTCACGAGCCAAGCAGTAAGTGTGTTGATGCTAACGCTTCCCTTCTTAGTATTATCAAACACAGACGCTAAAATGTGGTGTGCTTATTGGTTAGCTGTTTGCACCAAACCTCCCCTTTCAACGGTGAAACCACAGGTGCAGCTCACAGCTTCCGAGTACAGATAAAATAAAACGGCACAATGCTTAAAAGTGAAAGGTAAAAGTAATAGATTTAGATGACACTTTAATTTCAACAAGGATTTTACAAGAATGAAAAACTACTAGGTTTAAAAGTTAAAAGGCCTAAAAATTAAGTTAATGAATTGAAATTTATAACATATATTGCTTACAACTTTAATTATGACTGGAACACTTATAACTAACATAAAACCCCACCTTTTTCTTTTAAGTAAACATTTGAACTTACTAATTTAATAAAATAAAGATTAAATAGACCTAGAAAAGATTATACATTGAAGATGCTGAATGCTATTTATTAAAATAGGCCTAACTGATTGGTAAACAATAATGTCGGCGGCTCAATCAGCTCACAGTGTTGTTAGCAAGCAAACTAAACAAAAATATAATCCTCTGAAACCATTATTGCAAGTAGCAATAACCCCTGTATAGATGAGGGGAGGGGGGAGTGTCTAAACTTGTACATGGCCTTGACGAGAGCTATTAAGGGAGAATACCTAAGAATGTCACAAATAGAAGGCAAAGCATTTGTCAACTGCTTTAGTTTTTTTTAAATTCATCCTGGCCAAAGCATTCACGAATTGGAAGTTTTCTAGCTCTCAGATATGTTCATTCATAATCAAATTGGGGTAGGGTCTGGTTTTCCAGTGATGAGGAGGTCAGACATCAAATCCTGTTCAGGTGTGCATCTACAAAGAGTGTTTTTTTATATTTCCCCACACTACCTCCACGCAAATGTGGTTACAATGTCTCTAAATTTGACCTTACTATTACCTATACCCTATTAGTGCATTTATATGGGTATAGATCAGACGAGTACACAATAGAAAAAGTGATACTATTAAGATGCGGTGCTAACAATAAATAATGTATAATGAAGTGATAGCCTAAAGTATCCTCGAATCTATACCATACCAAACCTGTGAATATGCATTAAATTACAAAATTAATAATTAAATCCATAATTAATATTAATTAATAAAATTGTATTTACTATTTAATAGTAAATACAATTTTATTAGTATGCATACATTTTTACATTAAAGCATGATATATATTATTATTTAGCACCGCGTCTTACTACCAATTCGGGTTATACGCTCACGATATATAGTATGCTAATGTTGATTTATTCTAAAATAATATTTTACTAGATCGATAACTATATAAATATTTTAATTTCGTCATTACTAAAATATTATTTACGACCCATGATGAAAAATAACAACTATACACTGGTATATGAGCTTGATCATTTTTTCACAGGTTCAAAAACATGCACTAATTATTTATTTAATTTTTACTAATAAAATCACAAACGTTTTAAATTTGTGTTATTGCTGCACAAATTGATGTTGCAGTTTGCCCACGGCTGGTCTAGTAGATATTTTCAATAGTTCTCATCTTTTTTAACTTACTTTCTCTCGCATGCAAAAATGTCTTGTCGAACCATTATTACAGTATGTATGACACTGCGACATGGTTATGATTTTATTTCACAGGAGAACAATTTTATAAAAGAATATTTAAAATTATTTCCAGGGCTATGTTATGCGTAGCTGCATTGCTTGTATCGCAGACCATTGGTGGACACAGGATATTGTACCAGTAGAGGCTCAGAGGAGCTCACAGTGCAAATTTGATAATATTTTTAAGATTCATAAATTGTTTTTTGTGCATCCAAAACGATAAAATTATCATAAAAATTAGTAAAAATATCGGAAACACAGACTTGAAATAAAAATGCCTAGGACCTACAAAGGTCTTTAAATGGCCCTGGTTGTATGTGTGTATGTAGTACACTATTTCACAAAAATCTTTTTTTGTTTCTTTAAAAATATATTTCTGTCCATGTAATGTGTATTCCAAATAGCTTTTCATATTAGTAAGTAAATTTTCTTAGGGCTGATTGTATAATGTATTTATATTTTTTATTTCTGAGTGCTGCTTATAACATTATATAATGTAAAATATTTTTATTTAAAGATTGGGGGTCTATGTATACTTTATGATCATCTCTAAAACCATCTTCATAACTCAAGCTTGTATTTGTTTAATTAATCTAAAATTCGCATATGTAAATTGATTAAGTTTCATTAGTTTTACTCTGTAAAACCTTTTGTGTATTTTCTTATTATTGTGCCTCAAAAGTTTTAAAAGTCAAATGGAAAAATATATATATGTAAGCTACACTTTTTTTTAAAATTTTGGGACCACATAGGACGTTAGAGCCATTATAATCTTGAGGCCGAAAATATCCATGATTACCATAATTTCTTCAGCCTATGAAAACGTAAAAAGGCTAATATTTTTAATCATTACTATTCTAAGTAATGTTAAGTACAGAAAAATTAAATAGTTTAAAAACAAAAATAAGTCTGTATTTAAATTTATAGATTCACTATTACTAAATGATGTCAATTCATATTTCCAGGTTTGGATTATAAGCTAATTTGTTTTTGAATACAATAATATGAGCTATTTATTCAATGTGAAAAGTTAGTGAGACGAGGTGCTTGGAAAATATAAAAACATTTTTAATTAATGAGTTAAAAAAATAATATTCAATTATGTGCCCACCATGCGCAATGAATACATTTTAAAAAATGGTTTGAATCAATAAGCCAACTTTAGGCCTCAACCTAAACTACAATACCTACTACCTTTCAAAAGGGGTCGGGGTTGAACTAAGTAAAGAGAGAGGAAAGTAACAATAAGTGCACTGGTCTCACAACCCAGCTCTCGTGCGTGTGTGCGTGTGCGTACACACACATCTCAGCCCTTGAACGTTTAAAAATTACAAGAGGTTTGTGGATTTCTGTTTGACTATTCTAGCGCCTTAAATATCAATGCTTAAATTGTACGCCTACCACTCTCAGGTGAATACATTGATTCTTATTCATGATTTAAAATAGTGGGAACATAATTTTAAAGTTTCACAATATTGGAATAAATGGTTTGTCGTGTCACTTCTAAAACAATCGTGGCAACGCTGTAAATGGAAGACTCTTGTAAATTGCTAAACACTACTAGTAGTTCCTGGTATTCCTACAAGTAGTGTTACGCTATGGTTACCAAACTATTTCAAATTTTAGTTTTATAAATAAGTTTTAAAAACTTATTATTAAACAAATAAATTATAAATAAATAGCTATAACAAGGAGAAAAATATTATCTAACCTGGTGATTTCTTCTTTTTTCAACATTAATACTTACATCCATGTTAATCTTGTTAACATAGTTATTCATTTTAAAAATATATAAAAAATTAATAGAACACTGAATAAAAATTCTAATCTAAGAAAATTGAAGTAAAAATAGTTCTGCTTATATAGTAAAATTCTATTTTGAATATTTAACTTAATGAAGTCATAATAAGCAAAATAGTGCGAGGTTGAAAATGTGTTAGTTTTCATTGTATAGTTTAATTAGTATGATTAGTAAAAGTTATACAGAGGCTTCACTCTAGATAATATAAATCCCTTTTCATTGGGGAAAACCAATTTCAAATCCATAGAACAGTTTTGTCACACTCCTTTATTTTGTAATACCATGTTCTTATGGGTGAACAAGTGGTGACCAGCCCCTTAACTTAACAAAATAAACAATAGCAAACTAATATATTTAAATGAAATGGTAGAGAGCTAAGGGCCCAAAACCCTGATCACTTTGCACCGTGTGGTCTAAGCCAGCGGTTCCCAAACTTTATTGTTACGGAAACCACCTTAAAGTTAAAAAAAATGTTTGCGACCCACCTAATATAGTATACGAGTATTAAGCTTATGTATAATCTATCTCTATCCTGTCAAAAAAAGACAAACTTTATTTAAAGCATATACATGAAAAGACTGTGATAGTTAATCCTAATGTGAAAGAGTAATAATTGTAAAACAAATCTTTCTTTTTTAGTTATTGAGAAAAAAATACATATATTAATTATTGTATTGCGAAAAATAACCTTTTTAAATGAGATTGAAAGGGTTTTAAATTGAAATGCACATAAGGCTTAATACAATAATTAAGCTTACATACTGAATGATTAATGAGTACATGTCATGTATATTTACTGAAATGTGTTTTAAATTAAAAAAATTAATGTTTGCAAGTAGACAAGTTTATTAAGGTTAAGGGCAAGCTTAAAAGTCAATGTGAATTATGGCAATGAGAGAGTTTATATCAGGGTTGGAACTTGATAGTTTTAGCCTGACAGAGATGAGAGTATGGGACTGATATTTAATAAAACACTGTATTTTCACGTACTTAGTTGTTTGTTTTATATTTTTTAATGATTTTTTTTTGAAGTAGTAACATGTGTTCATTATATTTTTGTACACCTGACCAGACATTCCACGACCCAGCAAAACATCTCCCACGACCCACCTCTGTGCCGCGATCCATAGTTTGGGAACCACTGGTCTAAGGCACTACTCTTGCACTAGACTAAACTGGACTGCCAATAATGGGTAGATCTTGATTTGATCCTTGTCGGGTGTAGTGAAAATGGTTTCCCATTCTATCTCCATGCAAATGTGAATACACTTCCTATAAATTCAATCTTCCTCATCCCTAAAACCATTAGCGTGATTAGTACATAATCATATAACCCGAACTGGTAGTAAGATATGGTGCTAAAAATATATATAAATATATTTATACTACTTAGGGCCAAGGGGCAGATGTAGACATAAACTCTTTTTTATGTTATTTTTTATAAGAGTTATTGATGAACTTTCGAGTTCCCTGAGGCTAGAGAGTGAGTTAGTTATCATAACTCTATTTGACTGGTGTTGGCAGGGGTTTCAACTGATATTTGTTCCGAAGCCTGGCTCCAACAAACAAGCCCAGACTCCTGGCAGCGCTGGCAACATACCTGTGAGCGGCATCAGTTCACTGGTGATGTCTCGTCCTCGAGACATTGAACCCACTGAGGAGTACCTCCTCAGTATTGGTCGGGTATTTCACAAGATCTCCCTCAGTGGCTCTGAGATCACAGTCACGCGATATAGACCAAGGTTGGTTAGGTTTTAAAGGTGGTCTTACATTTGTGAAGTTGTAGGCTTGTGTCCAAATAAAAGGCACACAAAAGCAGTATAGCATCAATCAGGGGTTGATGCCGGTCGAGTGCACTGAGGTTTTTTTCCCCTAAATTGTTTTCCCCTCTCCTATGCAAGTGCAGGTGTACTTCATCTCAATTAAACCTTCCTCTTCCTTAAACCATTAGCATAATTAGTAAATAGGCGTCTAACCCAAACGGGTAGGAAGACTTGGTGCTAAAAAATAAGTATAGCATCGATCAACCAAACTAATTTGAAACCAAGGTTTATTCAAATAATCAAATTGTTTGATTAATCAAATGTATATAAATCAAATACATACCATGTAAGATCAGTTATTTAATGAAGAATAAACTTTGTAATATAGCTGGCTTCCTCCTAATTATAAATTTATGCCACATAAAAATCAATTATTAGACGTGTTAGTGGCAGAGAACAACATATAGATAAATAATATTGAAGTATAAGCTTAGTTTCTGCCCCCAGGCTTATTATCAGATGACTGATTTATCGAATGACCGTCATTCTGTCAGTTAATGCTCTACTGTAAGTATAGTGAAAAGACACACACCAGCTTCTGTGATAGAATGGACAGAAGGTGTCACTCTCACATTAGACTGACCCACAGATGATAGGGAGATAAGGGTTTGAATCCTGATCTGGTGTACCTAGGGTATTTATTTTAAATGCTTTCTCCACACAAAAGCACATACATTTCCTATAAAGTCAACCTTATACATTAAAGTAATAATATATTGTGCTTCTGGACTACATCCCTTATAGCCCAGTTTGTGGAAAGATATCCAGTACTAATGTATTGTTGCCTAAGGGACACCCGAATGTACTAATCCTTTTCCATGTCCTGATAAGATGATGATGATGATGATGATGATAGTGAGTATGAGGGTGTGCAACCAGTGGAAATACTTAAATATAACTAAAGCCTAATCAACCAAACCCGGTAATGACTTTTTTCGAAAAAATACCCACGGTACCAGCTGGGAATCAAATCAGGGACTCCTAGGCTAATAGTCAGGTGCACTGACCACTACACCATGAGGCCAGTTATTAAAGTAATTAGCACATAATATGTGTGCAACCCAAAAAAGTAGTGAGATGCAATAACCAAAACTTTTTTTTTTGCTATAGCAGTTATTAACTTAAGCGTTCAAACTAAAAGTGTAAATTGAAATTTCACTTTTTCTAGATATAATCCTATTCAAAATTTAATTCCAAATTGAAAAATCCTCCTATTGAATATTTTCTGAAATTAATATATTTTGTGCACATCCTTAAAAAACTATGGATGCAAATTGGTTGGATAAAACTCAGGAAAGAATGTCAAAATGAATCATTTCATGTTTTAAATATATAGATTATGGTTACATTTTGTCAACCTTGTTGGTAAAATAATAATGTGTTAATTGTGTTGCATGTTTCATACTGTCTTCTGTATGAGTTTTGCTAAAACAAAACATAGGTCACGTAATTGGGTAGGAATGAACAATATTATTTAAGTTGTGACCATGAACAATTTTTGTTAAAATAATTGATAATGGTGTACTGTTGTTCCCAGGGAGAGATTTTAAATATAGTAAATACATCAATAAAATAGCCAAAGCTATTATTTATGCTTTTTAGTGAGGATTACTCCATCTAGATATCATATTCTGAAAATTGCAAAATGACACTGGAATTGAACCCGGGACCTTTGGCTTGATACGCCAATGCTCTTACCACTGAGCTATCCAGGATTTGTCCCATGCCCAGGGTCATTCTTCACTAATATTTTTAGGCTGTGTCCAGGTTGTAATGTTATTGACCTGCCCCTAAAGAATATGTGAGAGCATTGACAATAATATCGTCCTAATTTTATAAACTTAACTTATTTTATTTACATTATGTAATCTATTACATGGCGCTTAAAGCACTTCTTCTTCTAAGAAGGCACAAGAGCCACTGTCAATGACGTCAGAGTGCAGGACCAGTAGAGTCAGAAGGACAATTTAAAGTCTTTTATAAGAAAAATAAATTTACTTCCTTTCCTAAAAAGAACAATATGCATTTCTAAACGGATAATTTGAGCCAGCTTCCTATTCTCGAACATTCTACCTCCATCCATATGTTTTATTCTTATATTTTATTTTTCTATACAGAAGCTTCTGGAAACTTCCATTCGCAATAGATACATGCGAAAGATGGGGCAATAGAACCTCACTAGGAGTCCAGTCCTTGATGTAGTCGGACTGTAGCTCCTGTCCGCGATCCCTACGATCGTGCTATCGGCCGCGTACGAAGTTTGTCGATGACATGATCTGTTTTCTCTTGAAATAAACAGAAATTTTGAATTAAAAGAATGTCAACTTTATAAATGTGTATTTATTACATAATATTATAAAACGTGGCCCAACGAGGGGCGAGTGATATAAAGAGTGAGATAAATAACCCTCATTCTTTTATAAACCTTATAAAGAGGATTCAAAACACGTGGCAATCGAACCACATTAGTTCACAAATTATCAATTAGTGCCTAAACCAGGACAATTCAAATAAACCATAATTAGAAGAAGAAAATACTCTTCAAGGTGTCATTTTTCAATTTTCAGAATATTAAATACAGTTGAAAAAGCACACATGAACATGTCCCAGGTTCAATTCCCATGCACTTTGCTTAGTGGTAACTTTGTGAGATGTGGAATGTAGCTCACAATTTCATTATGTGAAAAATGTTGGGTTTGTTGTTCAATTGTTTCCACTCGCTCTTCCTCATAATTTTTCATTTATTTGAAGTATTTAAGGTCCACTCTCTGAATCAACTGATTATATCAGCAGACGACTTATAAATTAACTTAAATATAGAACAGACACAATAACCAGCCCCTCCAGCCATTAATTCATCACTGTAAAAGGGGAAACCCACATTTCACCAGTGGTAAATTATTTGGCCACTCCAGGAATCAAACCTGGGACCCCTAGCTCAGTAGACAGACACGCAATCGACTGCACTAAGGTGATGAAACTCTTTACTAACCTTTCTATTATATGTAAAAATGAACATTTCCTCAATGTATTGATGGAACTCTAAAATAATTTCTTATGATAAATCATAACTTTTTGGACTACTCTTATTTCTATTTTATTTTTATTTGAGATATTTAAAGTGCACTTTTTTAGCCAACTGATTATTTCAGAGCACAACTTTTAAACAAAGTTAAATCCATAACAGATACAACACCTAGCCTTTTTGGTCGTTAGTTCATTATCGTGAAAGGATAAACCCCAATTTCACTAATGATACATTTTTCTACCATGCTGGGAATCAAACACCGGGGCCCTTTACTCAATAAACATACACATTATTGACTTTCAAACCTTGTTTTATCGCCCTTTTTTTCTACTTTCTTTTAGTAAATAATTTTGGCAAATTTAATACAATATTTTCTTTTACCATCCCATGTTTTAATAGATTGTGATTAGAGTTCATATATATTTATTTTTTTCAGACACCCTTACCCTCCCTTCAATATCCACTACCGGTACCGTTTCCACGCCCCCCATCATGGCACATACGAGATGTCATGGGTATCTTTCACCACCGAGAAGCTGGAAAACTTCAACTGGAACTATCTGGACCACTACATATGTACCAGAGGAGACACAGACTTCCAACTTGCAGAGGTAAAATGATTTATCTCACCTAAAAATATTGTTGGTTTTAGCATGGCTGCTTTTTGTTTTCCTCCTGATTTTAGACATACAAAAAAGATCACAAAATATTTGAGTAATTTCAAGGGCTTTTTCATTCTTGCCATGTGATTCTTAAATACTGATTTCTGATAACTTTATCGTTTGATTTCAACCTTTAAAATGGAGTCATTTCAAAACAAGGTCAATCAAATCTGTATAATAATAGTGAGTCTACAACCTGAAGCTCTTTTCTTATGTGTCTCTAATATAGAATGTATCATTTATGAAAGAGTCACTTTTAAAATTTGTGCTAGTATACCGTATTTGACTTAGTAGTATCTATTATAAACAACTTTATGTTTTACCTCAGCAATACTTGAGCCCCCAGCTACGTCTGGAGCTCCGACTAAAAAAAAATGGTAAATTGAAATTGTAACAAATAAAATACAAGAAAAGAAATTTTGTTTTTGTTCTCTAACAATGTATGTGGTACCAGCGCGAAGTTTTCGTTTTCTCGATTCCTTTTCGAGTTATTGTTTTATTTGTTTCCATATCTGCACTTGTTTCATATTAATGTTATAATGTTTCGCAGTTGCCTCATTGCTGTGTATTTTGACTTATATAAATACTTCTCGCTTGAAATCAATCGTAAAACTATGTATTTTACTCAACATGACTTTCACAATGTTCACAGTAGAAAAACAAGTCAATTGCTGAAGAGTAGGGATCACTCTTCTAATTGGGTGAAGTAAAGTGCGGGAATTACAAGGAAAGTCCAGCCCAGAGTTGAAGTCAGAAAAGTTGAATAACAGGAAAGGGGAATACTAGGAAAATTGCGTAGTGTGAGGCCCATGAAAAATTCTAGGAGTACCTCAGTCCCGGCTACAATTAAGTCAGCCCAGCCATTTATAGGATCTTGGGTACTATTAACAACTTTACTTTTTATGCTAGCCACATTTGGAATTTCAGTTACTATAATGCCCCCAATTACTATTAGCCGAATATGGTATACAGGATTTTTTCATGCTAAGAATAGAACTTCAAAAAACATTGGCCTTTGGGTTGATGGCAAGATAAACCATTTAAATCTCACATGACACAGAAACATACAATAAATAATATTTCAATGTGCCTTGACCTTGGCGAAACTCATCTATTTAATGGGCTTCAGACAATAACTAATCCAACACCTTAGCTTTGTCGGTAGCTTGTCTACCCACTGAACTAAAGATCTCGGGTTTGATTCCCGTTATGGCCGAAAATATATTATTGATGAAAATACGGGTTTACCCTTTCACAATGATAAATTAACGGTCGGGGCCTGGATCTTGTGCCTATTCTAGTCTTAAGTTGGATTATAAGGTATAAGTTATAACAGGCCTAGCAAGCCGGTAGTAGAAAATATATGGCTTGAATTAAAAACTGGCTCCAGGCTGGAAACGGTAATGGATGTAAGTAAGACAATAACTAACCACACTTAAGAATCTTTGGTTCGATTAGTGGGGTATTCAAATTTATTTCTTGGGATACAAAAGCTGAAAGGTGCAATTCTTGAAGTTCTTAGAGAGTCCTAGAGTCAAGTAGATATCAGATTCAAGATTCAATTCGAAATTCAAGTTGAAATTTGTAAGGATGAAAAGTTTACATTGGGTTGATGTGCCCTTTGTTTAACCTGTAAAGTAAGCAGGCTTACCTTGTATTGCTTTGCTATGTTGTAGTGTATAAAATAGGACCATAGTGTATTCAAGATGTCAGCAACCATTTTGATATGGTCTGCCATGTGGGTTTAAAAAATAAAAATTGGTGGGCTAGTTTGAAAAAAATATCAAGCAAAAATTTCAACTTTATATTCCTCATAGGGATGGGACCCTTGAGTCCTCAAATCCTTAAGGATATTTGAGATTTGAGAGAATTTGGGATTCTTAACTCATATCCTTAAAAAAAATTATTTTCTTCAATTTTTCAAGTGATGTTGGTTTTAGAACTATAATACTACTTATTGCTGGTTCAGAACTAATTATAATTATAGTATGAACTTAACAACCAGGCCCCAGACCAGTAATTTAACACTTAACTTAATGTATTGATATATTTTTCTAAGGAAAACCTCTTTTTGACTTTTTGAGGTATTTTATACATGTATTTGGAAAGACGGTATGGGAAAGGTGGATAGAATACACATAAAAGGGAACGAACATAATATTGCTCTTACACAGTAACACAGTAATAAATGGATTATTAGAAAGAATGTTAAAATTTAGCTACTATTTATATTTTATATTATTTTATCACATTTATATTTCCCTTTATTTTCCATAATTATTTCCAAGATTTGGATTTAGGTTTGAAAGCAAATTGGAGATTTTGATTCAAAATTCATATTCATAAAAATAATGGATTCAACCCAACTCTTACTAAGCTAGTCAAATTTTATGAATACAAATGGCTTGCTTGCTGGCTTGCTTGCTAAATCTATTGCGAGATAAACTCAGTTGGGGAGCTGGATCTGCCCTACAAGCTGAGCCTTAGGTTGCCGACCGCTGGTGTATTCCATCAAGGTAAGATGGCTACTTTTCAGAGTGAAGATAATCTACCCTGTATGAATCAAGAACACTCAATACTCTCTTTTTAAATACTGCTGTGTGCTGTGATAGGCGCAAAAGTACTGGCGTTTCCGCATGTACCTGCTGCCGCTCAACCACGTAGCTACCAAGAAGATCCTGGAGGGGGCAGACCACTGCGACATTTACACTCCCCTTAGCTCCGAGGAGCTGGGACATCTGGTTGAAGGTTTCCTTCGCTTCCTCGAGACATACATCAACAGGAACAAGAGACCCGGCACAACCAAGATACTCAGGGTATGGCCAGGTGCTTGGGGTACACGAGGGTGTCTTTAAAGACTAGAAACATAATATCTCACATACAAAAGAGTGATTTGGAATTGAAATAACTACAATATAGTTAGAGGTGTTTCGTTTTGTTTTTTCTTGATACCATTTCTTAAATTTTAAATTTAATTTCTTGTTTCTTGGTTTCCTTTTCCTCGACATTTACCGTTTTAATCCTTTTCTATGAATCAAAACTCAGATTAATAGTATGTAGAGATATTATGATTCTTATTATTCTCAGTTTCGATTCTCAAATTTTAGCCTCGATTTTGATTTCTCACAATTTGAAATTTCAAACTTTTTCCAAGCAACCATCATCACAATAGAAATATGTTTTATTCATATATATATATACACACACTTTCTCTCTCTCTCTCTCTCTCTCTCTCTCTCTCTCTCACACACACACAACTTAAATTTGCTTTAAAAAAAACCTAAATAGTGTAGCTAGTGAAATGAAAGGTTATATTTGAGGTCCCAAGAACACAAAGGTAATGTTGAGGTTATGTGGAACAGAGCACTAGGCTAAATCATGGTTTAAATTAGGAGGGATAGCCAGCAAACTTACCTAGGTGATACTGGAGTAGAAATTGACCTGATGAAGCTGTCTGTGACAGTGAAAGCTTGTCCTAAAAAATGTGTTTGTGTGTTTTTTAATGTGATATCTAAACAATTTCTACTCCAGTATCACCTAGGTAAGTGCGCTGGCTATCCCTCCTAATTTAAACCAAAGGTAATGTTGAGTATTTTTTAAATTTTTGCTACAAAAATGAGACAGCAAAATAGCTAATAATGGTCATAATTAAAATGTTCCCAATTCTGAATATACCTAGTTATTTTGTTTGAATTCCATAACTTTCATTTACTAGGATTTGAGGACTAAAAATTGAAGTATCGAAAATTGTGACATTAAACTCTATCATTTTACCATCAGTAATAATCGAAGAATCAAATTCGACATCCATAAATAAATACATTAAAACAATTTCCTCCACAATTGCACTAACCATAAGTGATAAAAGAATCTAAACTTTAAAGTTTCACTAAACAAATATTATAATTGGCATCACTCTAGCCAATTTTATGTTTAGCCTACTACTTCTTAAGGAAGATGCCGGGTGGTAAATTTAATAAAAAATATATTTATAAGTTTTCCATCCTGGCATTGGTCAAATCAAATTGCTCACAAATTGTTTTTTGTGAACCAGTACAGTAACACTGTAGAATATGAAGCTATTTTTAAATAAGGGAAACAAGTAAATTTAAAACCAACTAGAAAATATTGTACAGTAATGAGTGTTTATTTATGAATCAAACATTTTATTGTTGCTACAGACAAAATTTTTACCCCAGTTAATACACACAACAAATCTCTTTTAACACAGTTGAGCATACTAATATTAATTCTCAAAGCCAACATGTAATTCTGGTATTTTTCCACCCATCTATCGCACATCTTAAGCCTAAGCTGAGGCGTTTATGTGCAGGTGCATGATAATTTGATTGTGTTAGAGAAGAACAAACTGATAAAGAATGTGTCTGCAACAATTTTATATTGTACTGGTGTAAGGCAATCTTTTATATTCTCAATATGATCTCACGCCAAGCAAACTCGGATCGTACTACCCAACAGCCCATTGCTTTAGGTTGATACCCTTTAACCCCTTCATAAATTGACACAATTTCAGAGTGTTTGGCCCTATGTATATAAAAATATTATATCACACTTCAATCTTAAAATAATGTTTGTAATTTGTAGTACTGTAAACTTTGAAAATTGGCTTTGGAAAACCTGGAAAAGTCAGGGTATTTTAAAATACCGTTTGGCTGGACACCCTGAAAAACTACCCTCAGTAAATTATTTGAATCTCTTGCTACCGGCAAACAAGGCCAGACAAGCTTGATGCCTTACATCTCATGCCCACTGGTGTGGGTAATAGTCATGATTAAATAATATTAATCATCAGTTAATTGCTTGTGCAGTACTTTTAATTAAAAGTAACCATAGGATTGGTTTAAAATGAATGTCTGTACATATATCTAGAGATTAAGTTTGATGGTTATCAACAAAATATAATTTTATTTTATTTAAAATATTTATTAAATATTTCTATAAACTCTTTGTTTTAAAATGTTGCACTTTATATTAACTGTCTAACTACTTTGGTATGAACAATGTTTGATGCATGTATTATATTATTTTGTTAAATAATATTTTGATGTAGATTTTTTTCTCTCTCTTCAGTGAATTGAAGTAGTCTTCCCTTCAGCTTGATTCTGTCGCTGTTATGAATATATAATGCTCAATTCGGTTGTTATCTTTTGGAGAAGAAACTTTTACAGCTGGTACCTTGGCATGTTTTAAAATAAACTTGTCTTGAGTAGAATCATACTTTAACAAGTCTCGTTGCCTCGTAAGTTTTGATTTTAATTGTATAGTTAAGCTAACATGCACCCATTTTAAACTAGTTGAATAGTTGGGTGGTGGGAGGAGGTCTACTCTTCTGATACACAGTGATTCTGAATCAAACAGAAGAGATATTCCAGAATCCGTATCAGAGCTTAAATATTTTTGTTGTTGTTTTTATTGAATAAAAAAAAATATTTTGTTTATATTTATCAGACAACTAATATTACCTATTTTCAAAATGTTTAATAACAAAATGATCTAACAGGGGTTCCCTGAATGTAATAAATCGATTTATTACCACACAATTAACTTACTCAAAATTCTCGATCATTAATTGAACAAAACTTTGTAGTTGTCCAAGCCAGAGTTTTGTTTTTCTAAGTAAAGCTCAAGCTGGTGAATATTCCAAGCAAAATAAAAGTTTTTGAAATGTCTCACACCATCTAGGGGTCAGTCCATATTAAGTGGTCCAGAAAATAAATAAATGGTTGCTCGACCATTTTTAAAAAATCTAATTTTTTTTTCTAAATTACCCTAACATGTTGGTAGTTCAAAATGACTATTATTTTATTCTTATTGTTTTTGGTTTTCGCATAGTGGCCATATTTGTTTTACAAGACGCTAAATTTTTTGCAATTTTAAGGGTTTACAGAAACATAAATATCTCGGCCTCTGTTTGATCAATCCACATGAGTGAAAAATAATTTTGTTTGGAAAGTAAAGGCCTACAAGTTTGTATCTGTAGCATTTTGAACTAATCTCAATTCTAAAGGGTGAAATTTTGGCCTAAAATTCTAGATTTTTTTAAAAGAAAATCCAGTTTTCGAGGAGAAATATTTTCACTAAGGGAAAGAGTCAACAAGCTACAATTTTTTATACAAGTAGACATAAACTACTTGTCCTCACACACCAAGTTTCAAACTTGAGAATTGAACCCCTTTTTTTTAAAAACAAATTCATATTTTTGGAAATTTGTAAAAATTGCGATTTTCAGAGCTTAATATCTCAGGTGGGGGAAGAGATAAAAATCTGAAACTTTGTTCCATAATAGTAATATATAATAGTATTATACACAAAAAAATTGAAGTTTGAGAATTGACTACAAGCTGATATATTGAAAAGACAACATGAGGAGAAAAACTCATGTTTCAATGGGTGTATGTATAGTATTTAAATCTATTAATATGCTATTTCATTGTATGCTCATGTAAAAAAATTACTACTCTAAGGTTACATAACCATTCTATATTAAAACTAAAGTATTAATATATTAATGAGTGTAATTTTTAATTTACTAATTTTGAAATAGAAGCGTAGTCTATCTATTT
>CABFVZ010001035.1:0-15931 GCA_902151445.1 Timema monikensis
ATATAATTCGACGCGTCTCACTAAGCATTAGGATGACAAATATAAAAAGTACAGCATATATTCTATTTACAATATTAAACTTAGAGTAAATGTACCCGCATTTAAGTGAGGGAAGGTTGGAAAATTACTTTAAAAAAACACTCTCAGTACACCCAGCCACGAATCAAACACTGGCCCTACTACTGAAAGTGGACCAGATTAGATAATCCTTAAATTAAATCCTTATGCTCCTCAATGCGAGCTAGGTTTTAATTGGAACTTTTTACGACCATTGAATTTATTAACTAAGCGGTATGAATTAGATGGGTATGTTAGGAGATTAGGACAAAATATACCTATGAATTATCAGGGATAAAAGATGCGAATTTTTCGATGTAAAATTCATATTATAATATATTGTTTAGTGCTCCCAGATTCAAACTCTGCCTTTCCATCAAATGTAACCAGATGTTATGAAAGTATAACGCCCTATACTACTCAGTCACTATTTCGTTTAGTCTTCTAAAAGTATTTTACTACGCAACAAAAGTGTAAATACGGTATTTATATATCGACGTGTCTAAAAGCTCATATAAAATTAAAACTTATCAACTTTTCTTAATCAATGATACTAATAATTACACACGTATCATTACCCAGAAAAATATATTATAGTTACAACAAATTTATATTTATTTAGTTTTTTGCTATCATGACGATTATTCCATTATATTAAACTCGATACATTATAATGCTGAATAGTATGTATTGCTATTAATGCGATTTGTGTAATTAATAAAACTGGCCAGAAATGTCTAACATAATATTATAATGTCTACAACAAATTTAGATGGCATATATCTCAAGAAGTATAATATATACCTTTTAATAAGGCTCATTTATCATCATCATTTTCTAATAGCCAGTACTAGTACTTGCAGCCACATATCTCTGTGTTCCAAGATCCACTTCGTGTCAGTACGTGAAAATGTGAAATGCAACTCATCTCACTGATTATGTTATTTAGGAAGGAAGACCTTGGTATGGATGTGGTATCGAAAGAAAATAAGATACTTTACTCATTTAAACTATCGGAAGAAAAATATTGATACCGTATTAGTATCGATAACAGTAAGAATAAATATAGAAATGTAAACATGGAAAAAATTGTTTTTTTTTTCAAGTAATAATTTCAAAGTTTACATGATAATAATTGCTTATTCATATTTATTTAAACACTGATAATTATAATAATTTAACCAGGCTATACTATAGATAGGTCTATCGCGTCTATGTTATATGTTGGAACTTGAAAGGTATGATAGAATTGTATGAAGGATATTATAAAAGCTTTTACAATGGCAGATTTCAAAATTTCTATGTTTTATAACTGATATAAAGCTATTTAATAGCTCAATATAATTAGTAATATATTTTTTCAACCTATTGTGTACCCTTCTTTAACCATAGCAAACATTTAATCCAAGCATGAGTGAAGATTACAAAAAGTTGTTTCTTTCAATACTAATCCGATACCGGAATGTGAGTACTGATATCAGTACAAGTTTCGTAAAGAAAGTATCGAATAAAAAAATACTAGTACCGAAAGGAAAATACCGTTATTATTAAAGTATAGATGCTTTTTTTTCATATCCCTAAGCCTAGGTCCTTAGCATCTTGCCGTAAAAAAATGTAATGGAGAACTGTTCTGTTCAATATGAGCTCAAACAAGGAGCTTCGTTTTTCTCTCTCCTACTGTCTTCAGTAATTTCCTTTTCTCGTTTATTTCTTTCAGAATTTGTTCATTACTCTTCCTAACTGTCCCGCTTGTTTTTGTTAGCCTTCTCCAAAACCATATTTTTGCAGCTTCAGATCTTGTTATTTCCTGTTTCCCTCAGGTCCGGTTTTCACATCCAAATATCAGCATACTCCAAACAATTATCTTAATACAATTTCCTCATAGTCCTTATACTGACGTGTCATTAAAAGTAGAACAAAAACAAGCTTATTAATAAAACCAGAGAGAAGGAAATTATGGTTAAGGGTAGATGTTGTAAAAAAAACACTTAAGACTACGCAATTTTATATATATATATGAGAACGAAATTACACACAAGCTTGGCTTACATTAATGGTGAACTATATGCAATATAAATAACAATCCGATGAAATACGTAATCTCTTAGCTGTCCTTCCACCATCTGAAGTAGTTATATTTTAACTACTAGTCTGGCCCGGCCATTTCAAGTGTCTTTCCTGACGGGCAAGGTTGGAGTGGTACCAACCTAAATTATCTAGTTCACTGGGCGTGTACTGCGTTATAAAATACACTGGTTTGTAGCGCTTTTGGTGTTTCCTTAACATGGGCATTACAACATTAATGTGAATTTGTTTCATTATTATTATTATTTATATTATTTCCAGGTTAATTTGTTTGATTTATTTTATAAAATTCACTAAATAATCATCACAATGTGTTTTAATCACAACATTAATACCACTATTGGAGATCTATATTAAAGTAAGGTATCTTTCCTCTACCTAGTGGTAACCAAACTTTGCACAGGTCTTTATATACACGTCAAAATGGCTACAAGAACCTGTTTCCGGCCACCTCGAACCAAACAATAGGGTGGTGCACTATATAGGGGCTGAAAATATTTATAGAGATTCATCGTGAGGTACGATCAAAAGGGGTGAAGGTGGGGTTGAGGAAACGTGTGAGGGGAGAGTGGAGTATATTTGCTCATATTCTCTCTCTCTATCATTTACCCCTTGGAGAATTTAGGGTGCAAGGAATGAATGTAACCATGTTGCTCATATCCCGAGAGGTTCCTGTAATATTGTTTTCCTCCTCCCAGCGGTCTTCTTCCTTCCTTCTGAGTAGAGGAAGAAGTCTTCCATGGACCCCGGGCGTCCCCCCCCCCTCTACCATTCATAATGGAAAGTAGAGCTTCCTCCTTCAGGCAAACCTAGAAGGGTGGTGGCTACTTTCACCCTTGCCCTCGACGGTCTTACCTCACCACTGCATTGGCCTGGACCTATAAGAGAGAAAAGTTTTATACACGCTGTGTTAGCTAGTTAGCAACGGGAGTGCTTCGACTACTTAGACATGTGTAAGGTTTCTATGGATGGTAGGAAAAGGGTGTGGTGAGGGGAAGAGGATGGACCTGAGAACCTCACAAAGACACCATGTTTCAGAACTTTGTTCATTATAGTTTCCCTCAGCAACTCTGTTGAAGCATAATGTGGCTCCTCTTTGCTTCATCGCAGAATCCCTCTTCATGTCACCATATTTATGTCACAATCATTGTTAACATCAACTGTATGAAAGTTTGCCAATAGTTACGCTTGCCACAATCGGACCTGTTTATCGTCCACGTATAGGATTGAGAATCAGTTTACCGTGAGGTGAATGTATCGATCGAAGTTAATACTTCATCAAATTTAGTGATCAGAGTAATACTGTTACAGTATTTCTGAAGTAGACACAGGTTGTTTCATTGTATACGGTAAGTCCTCAAATTGAATGGTTGATTTGTTAATACGGTTATATTGCAAGTTAAAAAAGACGAATAAATCAACTGGTTCTTAATTACGATGTATTTATTTATGCAGAGATGCTCATTTAATTTAAAAGGTTAAACGGGTTCTGTTAATGAAGATAGAGTATTGAGAAAGTAAAACTTGTTTCTCTGACAAACGGTATTAAGTGATTACACTTTGGTTTCTAATGAGTACTAGCCAAGTTCATTGTTCACTAACAAGACACAGCTGGCACAAAAGATGGAAACATACAAAATGGCAATGACACCTTCATCTGTGTGTCAAGTTGAGAGATATCTTTGTTAGTCGCATGTCGAAGTACCCCCATCATCTATCTACGAATCCATGAAAGTCAAGGACATACTGGATTTATTTTATTACTTTGTTATAGCGTTAGATCTCGTTTTAAATATATTAATATTCTTACTGTTATTCTATATTTCACGTTTTGAAATCTTAAAGTATGGGAGATACACAAACATTAGTTATTAATTATATATTTATATATCATTATATTATAAAATAAGTATATAACCATACACTTGTTTACAAAGGGTACCCAAAAATCTATTTGGTCGACAAAATATTATTAATATCTGATTACGAACTAAAATGTGAAATGTTGATTAATCTAAACAATATAATTTCCTAATGTGTATGTGTCTGTGTGTGTCTGTGTGTGTGTGTGTGCGTGCGTGCGTGTCTGTCTCGTCTCTGTCTCTGTCTCTACAAAGCCTCAAGAAACCGACCTATAAATCTAAAACTTTCCACACTTATAGAATAGAGACCACGGGTAAAAAACTAACTGAACTAGATTTTTGATTTTTTCTATTTATTTTTTCTCATATCAATAAAAAGTGTTTTTTTTAAAGCACCCCATCCTATTATCCATTCGGGTTACACGCTTACGTACTAATTAAGTTAATTGTTTTAGGGATAAGGGAGGTTATATTTAGATGAAGTGTATCAGCATTTGCGTGGAAGGAGAGTGGAAAATTATTTTGTAAAAACCACTCTCAATACACCCGACCAAGATTTGAACCTAGATCTCCCCCAAAATCGGCAGTCTACTCTACTACGAGAAAAGTGCGTTAGACCATGCGGCCACCGAGGCGGGGAAGGACAACGTATATTATTGGTGACAGTTGAAAATATGATGAATCTATAAGGTTTATGTTTGTCTGAACCGAAAAAAGTTGATTTTACAAAACTCTTTGGTCCCATGTTAATATCCGAATGTCCCTGGCCATAGATACTTGGTTAAAACTTTTTATCTAGATATCATAGGGAAATATCTCAATACTTTTTTTTTTTATTTCGGCCCTAGTTTTTAAATTAATGATAGTTCACTGATGATTGACTTTTTTTAATCCAATTTTTTCTAGACTTGTTCTAGCACATTTGTTCAAAATGGATATCTAGTAAGAGTTTGGCCTCCTAAATAAAACTGCCTACCTGACTTTTGGATGATAGTCTTATAGGACAGTTACCTGATGAGGGATTTTCAAAAATTTAAAATATTTTTATAATAGCTAGAACGATTTTGTTTATAATGTGCATCTGGGCAATGTTTAACATGATAAATAAAACTATTAATTTGTTTTTAGGGATGAAATTCGTTTAATAGTAGTTTACTGATGGCTGGTTTTTTAATTTGAGTATGCTAAAAACGCGTTTTAGCAATTTTGTTCAAACTGGATATTTGCTTAGATATGAGCTCGCCATATAATTTATATACATATATATATTTCATTGGTTTTATATTAGTTTACCGATGAGTGATTTTTGTACAAGTAGATTAAAAATAATAACTATCTATTGTGTTCAAAATTGGTATCATGGGACTATTTTAGATGATATACTAATAATAATAATAATAATAATAATTCATTTTTTTAAATAAATAAATTTAAGAGTAGTTTACTTACCACAAATTATATACAACTTGAAATTCTTCGAAATTGGCCTTGAAGATTGAGATTAAAATGGGTGTATGGGAATGGTTTTTCAGGAATTAAATTTTTTTTTTGGGTAGTTTAGAATCACCTATTTTTGAAAATTTGAGGTAGTTATAAATATTTGAACACGTTGTCTTAAAATGAATATATAAAGAGTGTTTATTGTGATTAACGAGCTGATGTGTTTGTTTTAGTGAGGAAAACTTACATAAGGTTAGTTTTATGAAATTATATTTCTGGAAATTTCTTCCTAGCTATAGTACACACACTCGGAGAGAATTTAATTCATTTATTACTAAAAGCATAAATAATTTTGTTCACTGTCATTTTATTCACTCTTACGTAATAACTGACAAAAATATACTTTTCTTTACAAACAAACCTTCCTTCATTATCAATTTAAGATTGGGTTTTGTTAGTTTGGTTAGTATTATTATCAACCTGTCCGACACCCTAGCTTAGTCGGTAGCTTATTTGTCTTCTGACAAATTCCTGGAATGTAAGAAAAATTTATAATATGTGAAATGTGAGTTTCCCCTTTCACAGTGATGAATTATTGTCCGGGGGTCAGTTGTTGTGTCTGTTCTAGATTATATTAATTTGTAAGTCATGTGCTGATATAATCAGTCAGTTCAGAAAGTGAATGTTAAATATCTCAAATAAACAAATAGAAAAAATATAATCAAACTGTCGTATATAGGTCTTAAACTAGTATGAAATATATCAACACCTTTGTTTAAAGTTATAATTAGTCATTTGCTTTTATGTATAATCCCACAGCTATATCCCAATATATTTAAATATGGTAAAAGTTTAAAGAAACCTTTAATAAAGTAGGAAATTATCAACGAGCTTGAACTAAACTACTAAAAAATTAAATCGGGTACTTTAAAAAATTAGCATTAATTACATTATAACTATTGCTATTTCAAAAATTTTATTTCTTTTGTGGATACAACTCTCACCAAATTTTCGAATTGAGTGATTTATCCTGCATAAATATTTATCACCAGTTAATTCGACTGGTACTGTACAATGTACATGGCAAGAAAATGGGAAAGGCACACATAATCTCATGAATTATGCATATTTGACGAGTTAGTAAGCGTATAACCACTGCGATATGCGAGAACATTATAAACCACCACGGACTAACTATTCCATGTAATGTCAATATAATAAGTAACCGTGTATGGTAGGCTTTATCTAATACACGAACACTTAATTATCATAATATTATTCTCTTGAACCTTCTTTAGTTCAAAATACTATCTGCATCGAAAATTACTAGGTACTTTTTTTTTTTCAAATGATACTCTTGTACAGTTTTGTTTGCCCACATCGGTGGTGTCGTGATATTAATGTCAGTGTTAATGGTTTAGTTTGTCATTGATATAGAGATCAGGATTTCAATCCTTACCCAATTTAATTAAGATTTTTTTTTTTTTTCTAAATGGTATAAATTCCTTCCTCCACGAAAATGTTGTACACCTTCTTTATCTCCATACGCGGGAAATTTTGGACGGCAGTAAGACATGGGTGACCTGTTGGTCTAGGGGTAAGGTGTCAGACTTCTATGCTGGCGGCCGGGGTTCAATCCTCGGTCCCGGCACAGATTTATCTGATTTCCAAACCCTTCCTTCACCTCTGACAAGACATCTTGTGAATGTGGGGAATGCCAGGCCGCCACCGTGGTTCGGATTCCACGTTAAACTGTAGGTCCTTCATTTCATCTCACAATCACCCTACCATTACACATTAGCGTAAGTGCGTATAACCCGAACGGGTAGTAAGACGTGGNACCTACACGCTCACTATAATATAAAGACCATTGGTGACTTACTCCCCCCTCCCGCTATTCATTAGAATGATTATGTCCACGCATTAGCTTGGAGAGAGATTGGTAAAGCGACAAAGAAACACACACACGTATAATACGAGCCTAACTGTTCCTTGCTGGAATTTTAACGCCCAGCCTCCACGTCAAATGCGATCATGTGTAATGCAAGCCTGAGAAGGACATGTTCATGACAGTCGTACGACAGGTGAGTGTGTGGTGACCGCTCCAATCTGGGGTTTGCTAGAAGTGATCATCTAGCAAATTCTAGACAAGTACTAGGTCCACTTTAGAAGTATCACCATCATTCGTTTACAGATGAGAAGGAAAATCACAATGTTAATAAATTCCCTCTATTTCACCCAACTGGAGGTCAAACCCACGTATACTGAGCTATTTAATAGGAAATCTTCAACAATAAATTTCATTTAAACATAGTATCAAACCAAACTAAAGTCAAATTATCAAAGGTATATATATAATATATTATATACTATATATATATATATATACACTTCATGGATCTAATTCACGTTGTGTTAGTATTAAATATTTATAATATATTGATTACTGTACAGTATATTAAGATGTTTTGTTATTCATAGCTAATTGAAAAATTATGAAAAATCAATGGTTCTAGATATAAGAAAAATGTGTTAACTAATAAGATTTAATTTACACCAATTTCCATTCTTTTGACGCAACATGAGCGTAGATCGTATCAAACATACTTTATTTAATACACTAAATATAGTTTTTTTAACGAAGTATTATCAAATTTTAAAATATGACATTGTAGTTTAGAGATAATTTTGAAAAAAAAAAGGGTGGTTAAAACCGATAAGTTTTATATTTGTATGTATTTATTTATTTGAGTTAATGTGCACTTTCTGAACTAACTTATTATATCGACACATGATTAAAACCAATACAACTTCAATTATAGTTGAATATAAGTTGATTTTTAGATAAACGATTAAGAGGATGTATCTCTCTGAAACACTTATTTTTAAAGAGGATTTTTATTTACATTTATACCCATTTCAGCTAAACCTGTTTGCCTAGTCTTTAAAATCGTCTAGAATTTGCCGTTGTAATAAGAATACTTTCTGAACTATCCAAGTAAGTTATTTTGCTAAAAAAAAATTGTTCAAAGCAGAAGAATTCAAAACAAAGGAACAGACTTATCAATACACATTGCCAGCCAAGGACGCTTTGTGTACGGTAATTCTTTGCAAGTACATTCATCATTTTCCTTTCGTTTTGATGAGATTTGAACTAAAGTCTTGCTTCAAAATGTAAACTACATTGGGCGCTTTATATTTCTGTCTGAGCTACAGTTCTCTAGAAAGAGCGATCAGAGATGCGTGAAGCAGTAATCAGAATTAGCAATCTTGTCAAGGATAGAATGTTAATTAATGTTGGAGCAATGGGTTTTAGTGGTTGCATGGCTGGTGCGTGGAGGGGTTAAGGAGGGGACGGGAGCAGGGAAAAGGAGATAGACGTCTTCTGACTTAATCTCCGGGAGCGAGGAACGAGTGAGTTTTCGATGTCAACATCACTGCGGCGTCAGTGGCGTCTCTCCCACTGCAACCGTCCATCAAACAACGTCGCCAAGAGATTTAGCGCTGTTGTGTGCTATGTTGTATTGAAAGTGGGTCTTGTGCAAAAGAGGGATAGGGAATGACTGTGTATGTATGTGGGATATAAAAAAAAGAAAAAGAAAGAACACCCTGACACAATAAAACTTCTTTTCAAAGACTAGTTGTCAGCTATCTTTCTTTTGTGCCCTGTTCTCCGTTGAATCCAGAGATACTCAACAAATGTTCTGATATTCTCCTTTGAAGACATTTTATACAGTCTTCTACGTTTTTTATATTAGTGTGGTTTAATATTCTAGTTATTGACAATTTAAATAATTTCCTAATCAGAAAAATCAATAAATGTAGCTGAGATTAACTTTGGTCGATGATTTAGACGTATTTGGATAAATCTTTCATTTACTTAAATCTGAAGATTACACTTGATTACTAAAATGTAACCCAGAATATTTGGTCTAGCACAACAATTCTTTACCACTAAGCTATCCAGTCATCAATTGGCACCGATTGTCACATAGACTAAGTCTTCTGTCATGTATGATTTTATTTTATGGTTACAGGAAGGTTTGGGCTCGGATTTAAGTTGAATGTATTTAAATGATTAATACCCCATCCTTAAGACTGAGTGTAATTTTCCTCTAAAGTCTAGGTCTACATTCTTAGTTTATATCCCTTCCTTGTAAGTATACAAACGGGTGTTAGGACGCTGTGCAAGAAGAATAAATTGTACTGACCACCGCAATGACTTTCTCACTCCTTTACTTATAAATGGAGATATTTACTCAAAACTCGTAAAATATGTGGGACCAAATAATAGACATTGCTGCAGAAACATTCCGCCAAAGCTCCTACACTAAATAATATACACTTTTATAGAAACATTTCGAGAAAAAGGGAATATTCCTGTCCACCAAATAGTATAATAATCAATTTTCCAGACATCAATTTAAAAAATGTATTTACCATTAACTCAGAAAATAATGGTTGTATGAAACTATATTTCAAGTAAAAGGTTTTTAATTGTGAATAGTAGGCCTACCTACCACAACTTTAGAATTATGCGTTATTTCGTATCTCAAAGAAATGCGAAGATATCAAAATTGTAAACTTTGCTCCTATGTAAGGTACCCTCAAAATAATTTTCATAGCAATTTTAGAGCTGCCTTTTTGTTTATGTTGAATAGTACCTTGAATAGGAAATTATACTTCATTCACGGTAGGGATTACTCTATGGAAGGTCTTTATTCCAACCAATATCCTACTATATAATATATTTCTGGTAGGGAAAAGGTCTTTCAGAAAACCATTCCTACACTGAACAAACTTAAATCAATCTTCAGAACAGATTTTGATAAAATAAAACTTTTCTCTTTTCACCCTTAAGTAAACTAAACTTAATATTAGGTTTCAAGAGATAATTTCAAAAACCAGAAACTTTTGGTAAACCCTAGATACCAGGTTTTAGCTTGATCGGTAAAATGGTTATATGGCTCTATTTCCAATAACAAACAAAGACAGACAGACGGCATTGAAAAAAACAACTTTATCATGTTCAGGAGTTCATGAAACATCGAGTAGGTTTTTTTTACGATCACAATACTTTCAATGCCTGAGGGGTCAGATAAAAATTATATATATATTACAGTTAGATTCGCGTAGCCAATTTTTATTTCCGAAAGCAATAAGATATTCGTGTAAAAGTCTTCTCTAAATTAACTCTTTTCATAAATGCCCACCTATACATTTGTTGGGTGCACCTTTTATTACTATCTCTTCAGGCTATTGACATATTAATTTATATTTATTAACTAGGTAGGAGAAAATCAATATCGATATTAGGTTACCTGGTGGTCTAAGGGTAAGATGTCAGACTTCTGTGCTGAGGTTCCGGGGTTCAATCCTAGGTTCCGGCACAGATTTATCTGAATACCAAACCCTTCCTTCACCTCTGACAAGACGTGTATTAATCACAACTTGTGAATGTTGAATGCTAGGCTTCCACTGTGGTTCGGATCCTACGTTAAACTGTAGGTCCTCCATTTCATCTCACAATCACCCTACCATTACACATTAGCGTAAGTGCGTGTAAACCGAATGGGTAGTAAAACGCGGTGCTAATAATAATAATAATATCGATAGTAAACATCCTTGCGTGGATGGACGGTAATAAGCCATTTATAAAATTAACCTCAGTACACACGACAGAGATTCGAATACCGATTTCCCCACAATACATTCTAATTATGAAAAGGTCAAGATTATTCGACTAGCAATGTAATAAAATTTAAATGTATTTAAAGGCTTAATGTATCAAAATATAACTCATTACTGAATTTAATTTTAAATTAGAACATTTTGTATTAATGTACTTTTTTTAGGTAATAGTTTTTGAAATTTAAATTGCATCATAGCACACTAAAACTAAAGCAGAAATTTAATATTTAAAAGTACTAATATGAGTTTTTTTCACTTAATCTCGCCCCTCATGTAATTCGCGGAAACTAGCTTATAGAAACAACACAAACAGTTTGGTTGTATTGGTTTGGCAATGATGGTTTAGTTCATAAAAGTAACTAGTGAACTGAAAATACAAAATAAAATAAAATAAAAATTCATTAATTTGTTCTAAAGATGTATATAATAAATTGGAAGTATTAATCTTGTCAACATAATTATTCTTTATTTAACAAGAACAATATTTAAATATTTTTATATATTAAACCTTTCAAATTAAATAGGATATTGTGAATTATTTAATATACAAAGCTAATATTTGTATAGTAATATTTGTATCGTAATATTTGTTTTTCATTATATTTTTAAGTAATGGGCAGAAATAATTAGATATAAAGATATATTTTGTAATCATTAAATTTAAAACGTGACAATGTAAGAAATAATAGAAAATTGTTTAGAGTAAATACATTTTAAAAGTTTATTTTCATCCCGTATTCTCACATTTGACAATTCCTAATGATTGTAAAAAATATATATATAACTTTTTTATTTTATTTAAATGATAGCAATAATTTTCAATGAAATAATCTCACACTAAAAAATAAAATTTGAAATTTGTACTGAAAAAATTACAATCACTATTTGAACGGCCCAACAAAAGGCGCACTAGTGACACGCTACCACCTTCATTGGTAATCCTTCCCATTAGATTAACTTGCAATAATCAATTAAATAAGCCATTACTATATTTATTCAGCTTTTCTGCTCATTTGCAGCCCTAACACAATCCATAGTCGTGATTAGAACCTAACAAGCCGTTGACAGCTTTGTTCCGCCAAATAATTATATGAGCTCTAAAATCAACAGTCACGCTCATAAAACAACAAATTTATTCAAACTCGACCCATCTACGGATAAAAAAAACCCAACCTAAGCCCCCATTTAGAAAATAAGCTCTTTTACACACACATGTTACTCACCCCAACAGCTAATACCATAACACTGAGTAAAACTAGCACAATAATTGGTTTGTAATTCGACTATTGAAATCCAATTTGTAAGTCACTTTAAACTGGAGAGGATCGAACAAAACACAAACAAGTGTATTCGTGACGTCACCCATGATTTAAAGCCTTCAGTCACCCGCGAGAGGGGTGGTAGGGGTCTTGGACTAGGGGTAGCTAATGCTCGTCAATGTGGCGAACCTCCACTTTGAATGATATCTGAGTTTGATGTTGATTGTGTGTGTTTCCACAGTATACTTGTGATCAATAGTTGTTTGAGCGTGTAGATGAAGGCTGTGTGTACATTGTAAAGACACTCTCGTCCACATCTACTGCTTTGGTTGAGTAATGGGAGATTCAATAATGGATGAATACATCGAGATGTGGGTTGAATAGAGAGAGAGAAAGAGAAAGATAAGAGAAAAGACGGAGATGAGAAGTAGAAGAAGAATCTAGTTAGAGCTAAACATGTTTTTAAGTGTATCGTTAAAAAACACATGTATATATATATAAAGAGATATATGTAAAGATATATATATATATGAACGATAAGGTTGAAATATAAGAAATTGGAATATCACAAGAGTTTTAATATAAACATAGAATAACGGTAATAAGTTTATAACATTAAGCTGAGTGAAGAATAAATAGAAAATGAATATAAACGAGACATTGCTTTTTTTATTAAAAAAAATTAATAACATGAAATTACCATTTGGGGAAAAGAAAGAAAAGGAAAGTGGCTAAAAAAAGGTAGTTTGGGAAATTAATAGTAAGTATTACAATCTATCTCTGCAGAAGAAAATATTGCTAATAGTCTAACTTAATATTCTTCAGTCTAAATTATACTGACCTAGATCTCCTCTATCCTCCTATGGGGTAGGCAAGAAAATGTGCATTTTTTTTAAAGCACTCTGTACCTAGTCTATCCTCACTAACTTTTCCAACACTTCTCTCTTCTTGCATACTCCTGTCGCTTCGACAAATTGATACACCATATCATACATGCTCTTTCATTCTTAAAACTCTTAACGTTTCTCTTTCACACACTCGTCTACAACATTTAGCCCACTACTTCTTTTCTGTCCACACATTCTACCTTCACATATTTGCTTTTTCTCCCAATACACACTCATCCTCTCAAATGCCTAAACCAACGTAAGGACCTTTTTTCACATTTACCAATTGTATTACCTTTCAAACGACACTCCTTCAGCACCCTTTCATAACTGACTACGTCCACACGAATTTGTACACATACATTTCTTAGATATCTCATTACAACCGCATTCACCTTGCTATAACCACATTCACCTTGCTCTTATGTATCTCCTAACAAAGGTAAATGGGGTTGGAATTAGATATCCTAATGAGATACCTTAAAAAAATTTATAAATACTATTTTACTATTCCAGAGCAATTAGACCCCAAGCTGATTGGTATAACCTGACCTAGGATAATTACATGTATATTTGGTGGGAGCCGGGAATTGTCAATGACCGCTAAGGTCTGAGCTAGTTTTTATCATCGGTAATGAAGGTGTTTTAATGAGGTTTTCCCGAGCATGAAAGGAAGTCTGTCATTGTAGAACTGATGAATGCGGGTATGGTTATATCAATAGGCCATCTCATTGTCGATTAACCGTGAAATTATATACACGATTATGGTTAACTTAAAACTAGGTTTCTAAGTTCAGTTTTCCATAATATGATCTACTTGCTAACAGTGAAATTGAATTCTAATTAATTATTTTTATGATTATATTTCAAAATATTATAAAATGGTCTCGCCTGTCTCATTCTACTGTTTTTTTTAAGAACTAAACAAAAAATCTAACTTCGATATGACATTTGGTTCTAATTCTTACTACAGTAGCCCCGTGGCTTCTTTGGTGCTAACTGACAGCTCACAGCTGACTTCTGACAGTCAACATTTAGGTATATACCTAAATTTTGACTGTCAGAAGTGACAACTGCTAAACATATGTTTTTGCTGATCATTTGGTTCAGTATAGGGATACATAATTTGGTCTGGTAATTTTTCAAAGCCGTCAGCTGTCAGTCAGCACCAAGGAAGCTATGGGACTACTGTATCTAGGTTAGTTGCTAGCCGAGGGTGGGGGATGGGAGGGTGGAGAATGACTCTTGAGGTAGGTCAAATTGCTATTTTTAGTTAGATAACTTAATATTTAAGTTACTACGAGTTAAATTCATTTCAAGTGAGGTATATAAAAATTGGTCAAGTTAACTAAGCAAGAGCTAAGCTAATTTCAAATTGTATTCAGTTTTTGGATGTGTGAAATCGGGATTCTGACTATCCCCCAGCTTCTTTAGATCATAGTAAGTGCTTAGCAATATAGGAAGTGTTCAAAAGGGCCGCCTGCAGTCGTCCTGTATAAGAATTCCACACTCTTTCAAATATATTAAATGATTGAAATATAGTTTGTTTTTTGCTAGGAATAAGCTATTTAACAGACCTAGTCAAAAGTTCAAGACATATTGAGTATAGTACACAAACAGTTTAATAGAATAACGTGGCTGTAACTCTGAAACAAGGTCAAATAGAACACGTGTTTATAATATGAGCTTTTTCGGTGTTTTTGTGTATACTGTCCACCACAGACGTGGCTCCCACATATTATGGTACACCCTATTTATATGTGAGTATTGTGTATGTATGTGTATGCGTGTGTGTTTTCCAGGTTACAAGTCAATGGGTCCATAGCTACAATTCGGGTGGTGTGTAAAATATATAAAGGGTACATTATACTTATCCTTTATTTATAATATATATATATATATATATATATATATATATATATATATATAAAGGCTATTTATAGATTATATATTTGTATATTTATGTATTAAATATATATATACCCTTTATATACACATTTTGTAGCCGACGATTTCCACACGTCCATCATAGACTCTGCCTTAAAATATAAGTGAAGAGTTACCCTAGGAACGGGATGATTCATGGATAACTCAGTGGTTAGAGTATTGGCGTACTAAGTCAGAGGTCCCTGGTTCGATTCCCGTGTCCAGATGTAATTTTTCAATTTTCAGAATATGATATCTAGATGGAGTAAATCCTCACTAAAAGTATATATAATAGTTTTGGATATTTGATTCTTTATAAATATGATACACAAAAGGTATGTATAATGTATCCTTTATAATATTTTACACACCACTCGAATTGTAGCTATAGACCCATAACCGAGATCACTTACCACCCATTCACGTGGATGAACAGATGAGTATTTAGAAATGTAGGGGAGATACAAAATGATAGAATAAAAGGAAACTAGAGGAAACGAACATACATAGAGGAAAGCAGTCAAAGGTAGAGAGGGTAATGGAAGCATTTGCCAATTTGCGGAATCCGATTCGTTGGGGTGTGAACTTAAGGGTGTTAAGCAACATGCAAACACCACGCTTCATTGTCATTTCAAACAGGTTTACAGTGTTATCGTTAGTGTGTGGCGTTGGTTGAAAGGTCAAGTGGCGCTTCGTCCCCCCCCCCCCCCCCCCCCCCCCCCCC
>CABFVZ010001035.1:15979-65274 GCA_902151445.1 Timema monikensis
CCCCCCCCCCAGCTCCACTTCTCTTTCCATTGCCAAAGTTCTGCGGATAACACGATGAACTTAAAATTGGAGTATGTGAAGCAATTTCGACGGTGGTCAAGTAGCTTACTCATTCGTGTATTTTATCACTTGAAAAGTGGTCGTTCTACGCCGATACATACCACCAATATTTAAAGCACCAATTTGGAAAAAAACAAACAAAAAAAACTTTCAAACAAAACATGTGAGCTGTTTGGTCGGGCTTTTATTTTTTTTTAACTTGTCCTTATACTATTAGTCCTTAATCTCTTTGTTTAAAACTACATTATTGGTTTGCTGCGCATATTTCTATGGTCAGTAAAATGAGTAGCATGTGTAATCTCCATAAAGCGATATTTCAAACTTTAAGCAATATTATAATTTAGTCATAGGAGTTTAATTTAAAACAAAAAATCTTTGGTACCGGATTATATTATACGTAATAGAGATTAATAAATAAATATATATAAAGTCACTGTACAAACATAAACGTATTCCTACAAATAAGTATAGTAAAGATTTCACAACAGTAAAAGTAAATTGAAATTTAATTTTTATTTTAAAAACTAATTCTTTATCAAATACTTTTTGAGTTTGTTACCTACTTTGGACATAATATGATAGTAGCTTCTTAATCGGAATCTGTATTATTTATCTTTTTGTGATTTTCACACAGTTTTTATATATAATAGTTTTTTTTATAAGATGCAAAGACCAAATAACTATTTGTATTTTAAACTATGTAAGAAAGAGTTACCTTGTCTTCTATTACTACTAAATTTAAAAAAATCATTGTAGGAGTAATGATATGTTTTTAGCCCTTAAGGTGGGATGGAAGGGGGATGAGAGAGAAAACCCAGTGGTTTTTTTCTTTCATTTTTATGGCAAACAATTTTTTTGGCCAAAATCAAATATTACTCCAGTGTTAACATATAATTTATTTTTCTTTACATGATGAGCTCCAAATTTATTGAATATCTGTCAAGGGTGTTCTAAAATTTAATCATAACTTTTACTTTCCATTTAAAAGTTTGTTAGATAATTCCACCATGCTCATGACAGATATTCGGGAACTGTTGATATCAACATGTGAAGGAAATTAAACTCTATATGTATAAATTGGATCAACGTTTTATTAATTTCACCCAAAATAATGTTTTACAAAAAAAACTGCATAAAACACTGAACATTCCTTGAGCTATCCCCCCCCCCCNCCCCCCCTTTTCCAACCCACCTTAAAGGCTATATTTTATGTATAGTTTGATATTTATAAATCATACCCGCATAACAAATATTTTGAATTCCCCTGTGCTTTTAGGTAAAGTGCTATTAAAATAAAACGAGTAAATACGTATATTAATAACGTTGTAGGTTAAAGAGTTTTTGACAGTTCTGTTAACAGCTTTGTTAAAACAGCTTTATTAACTTTCACCCATTCGGTCATACTTGAATAATCACATACAAGCTACATGTATCTTACGAACATGTATTTGCATTCATACCTGATCAATGAGTTTTCTACCGAGTGATGAAAGTAAATTTATAGTATCAATGTTTATGGCAAAATGTAGTTCGTATTCTACAATACACCCTTCCTAACATGTTCTTAATATAAAATCAAGTTTTTTTTAAAGAAAATATTCCATCTTCCATCTTTTTGTTTTAAAGATTTGGTTGATAATGTCTCATTGCATTTTTTAACTCTAAGTTTTATCATAAGAACGTACATTTATAGTTTTAAAAAATCTTCTCAAACTAGTTTATAGACAACTTATAAATATCCCCTTTGGTGGCCGCGTGGTTTCAGGCCACACTATCATAATACACTGGATTTCCATTGATGGTGGTGTAAGGAGAGATCGTGGTTCTAATCCCAGTCGACTATACTGAGGGTGGTTTTCACTGATCCCCCCCCCCCTCTCGCTCCACACAAATACGGGTACACTTCCTATGAATTAAGCCTTATTAACCTTAAGCAATAAGCGTAATTAATACATAGGCGTAAAGTCTGAACATGTTGTAAGACGAATACAAAACTTAAAAATTTGAGAATAAAGACCATCAGATGAATCACTTATTTAAAACATTAGAAGATTCTAGCGTAAATTCATAAAATCCAGAAACTAAGTGGGCCTATAAAGCTATGGGGTGGAGCTTCCCGTCATAAGGATAAAAAAAAACACGTGAGAGGAGGAAAATACAATTAGCGGGTCAATTCGTGTTGTGATCCCCCTATTAAATTACATCATTCGAGTCGTAAAAATCCATTCTTCGCTGATATATCAGTTAACTTTCGTTTCCCGGGCATTTAGGTGTGAATGATAAACCCAAAATCTGTTCTTTGTTTTACTATTCAGAGTGAAAACTTTCGACTTTTTTAACTATGCTTATAAGTCTATATATGTATAGGGTCATAAAAACTTAATTTTTAAAACTATCCCTATAAATATATATATATATAGGGTTATAAAAAGCTTTATTTTCATCCTGGTAAAAATTAAACCTTTTTACTGTTATTGGTTTTATCAATATTTAATATGGTTTCCTCGCACCTGA
Source organism: Timema monikensis (assembly GCA_902151445.1). Classification (NCBI taxonomy): domain Eukaryota; kingdom Metazoa; phylum Arthropoda; class Insecta; order Phasmatodea; family Timematidae; genus Timema; species Timema monikensis. The sequence continues at coordinate 18,554 of CABFVZ010001035.1, forward strand.
ACAACCGGTAAAAAACAAGGTAATTTTGAAAAAAATCTAGCAAAAATATTGGAACATTTGTTAATTTGGGTCATCTAACTGAAAGATTAAAATAGTAGGTATTTTAATGTATGAAGGAGTTAACTAAAGAAACAAGGGTGCCGATTCAAACATGTATTATTACCCCTTTTTAACAAGGGGTGTGACCCACCCTGGTGGCCACGTGATCTAACGTGCTACTCTCGTGTTGGACTAGACTGCCCTAGACGGGGAAACTGGAGTTCAATTCCAGTCTGGTGCACTGGGGGTGGGGTTTACTAAAATTGTTTTCCACTCTACTTCCACGCAAATGTGAGTGCACTTCCTCTAAACCAAGTCTTCCTAATCCATAACCAATTAGTGTAACTAGTACATTGGCGTATAACCTGAATGGGCAGTAAAATGCGGTGCTAAAAATACCCAAGGTCTGTGAAGCGACAGAAGTTCAATTTTCCCAACAATTTTAAATCATCCTCTTTTAAACATGTTTTAAAACCAGTCAGTTTGAAGAAAAATTAAAATTTCATATTCTTTTCTTCAATATAAGATGCCTGGGAAAATGGGAATTTCTTCTAGAACTTGGAAAACAAATAATTCGGTAGTAAGAAAATAATGTAAATCCTGTTTAACATAATCGCATTATCATATTGAAACTCATTCAGCTACCTAGGTGGCCCACCTTATTTTCCTATGTTTGTGTGTCTTTTAGGCTCCGCGTGGAGAAGACAGGTGGTGCGTGGTGCCCTAAGCTGCAGGTGGAGCAAGGGGTGAGGGAGTTCTTACAAGTGGACTTGGGGGAGGTGCACGTGTTGACGGGGGTGGAGACCCAGGGGAGATATGGCCACGGCCGAGGACAAGAGTACGACCGAGGAGTACACGCTGGAATACTGGAGGCCCGGCCTGGACAAATGGCGGGAGTACAGTCGCTGGGACGGCAAGAAGGTAATAACTTAACACGAACAATCATTAGTATGCTAAGTTAACTGGTAGTTTATGTACAGAAGCGGTCACAAAGAAAAAAATTGCTGGCCTAGAATCAAAACTACATTCATACTCTTTGGTGGTAAATGGTTAAGATCGGACAGAAAATCCATTCAAAGTGAAATATTCTGCCTTTTATCATTCCAAAACAGCAATCCCACTTGAATGACCACGTGGTCTAAGTCATCATTATTGTAATAGACTGTACTGCCCATGACGGTAAAATCGAGTTTCGATACTTGGTAAGTTGTACTGAAGTGTTTTTTTTTTTTTTTCAAAATCTGTGTTTAATCTCCCACCACGAAAGTGCTGATACACTTCCTTTAAATTTATCCTTACTCATCCCTAGCGCATGAACGTATCACTATTTATGAATTTTAAACCAAAATGTTCAGTTATATTTAACAAATTTAACAAAAAACAAATTATTTGTAAAATACCCAAAATTATTTATGTGTGAAAATTATCGTATTCTTACTTGTTATGAAAAACTATTTCCAGATTCCCATTTTAATGGAATTTTCACCCATAACCAAGTAAACAGAGTTGTTTGGTATGTCTAACAGTTCCAAGATAACCATTTGGAATCATACTGATTATTCTTAAATATTTCCAATTTTTGAAATATAGTTTTATCTACAAGCTACCAGAGATGAGTTTTCAACCCCATCTTGCCCCCCCCTTCCCAAAAAAATGAATTGGTATTGGTAATAGCACAAAATTTCCATATATATGTTAACAAAATCGTTATAGCTATTTTTTAAATATTTATAATTAAACTGCCCTTCAATGAATTTTTGCCCAAAAACCTATTGGTCATGTTAAACAAATCCTAGATTTGCATTTTAGACAAAATTGTTAAAGCCACTTTTAATAAATTTGGAATTCAAAAAAATACTTATCAGTAAACCACTCTTAATTTAAGGACTAAGTTAAAAAAAAAATTGGGGTATAGCCCTGTAAGATCTTAATATCTAAGTTTCAACAAAATCCATCAAACCGTTTCGGATCCGGGGCTAAGGTCTGACTGACTGACAAATAGACTGACTGACAAATAAACAGACTTACTTTTAAAATCCAGTTTTTTGGATTTGTGTTCGCATAAAATGTAAGGATTCGTCATAATATAGAGATATAATTTTCCCACGATCACAATATTTTCCGTTGATTTTAGAAAGTAATAGGTATATTTTAGTATTTAGCGTGATTACATTCATTCCACTGAAATACGGCATGGGTCTATTGTCTATAAGAAATACAATTCATGGAAAATATCCTGTTACTTCTTTATAAGTTCATCTTAAATAATAATTACCAAACTGTAGAAGAAAATATCTTAACTAATTAGAAGATAGTAAATTAGTAAATTATACAAAAATTGGGTTTGTTCTCAATACATTCAATTAGTTATGTTGGTGTGAGGACTAGACCTTATTAATGGAGGAATATTTTTCAAATTCAAGATAAATATTAATAGGCATGAAGAACATTACTTGTATTTATAATTTATTATATAAATTATATTTTTTAAATTCTTACAATATTAATATTTTTTTTAAAAAATATGCTTATTTTTACCGAAAAGGCATCTACCTAAAATGATTATCTTGACCCATCATTTTGTTGAGCACAGAATAAGCTGTCTGTCATGTATCGTTGGTTTCGCTAGTATTGAGGTCAGCTTTCAAACCCAATCTGGGTGTATTGAGGCTTTTCCCCTGAGTAGTTTTGTTTTCTTTCCTCCCATGCAAATTGGTGAGATTTAAATATTCTTTAAAATTAAAAATATGAAAATTTGTTTGGAAATAATTTTATTTTTGTCACTGCGTCTCACTACCCATTTGAGTAATCCGTATATAATGTACTAAATACGTTAGTGTTTTGGTTTTAACAAAGATTGAATTTAGAAAAGCTTTCCCTCCTTTTTGGGATTTTGGATTTTTTTTTTAAATAACCCGGGATTCAAGCTTGGATCTTCCCCAACATTAGTTGTGCTTCAATAATAATTTAACTATTAGCACAATATGTTTCTTAATCGATTAACATTAGATTGGATGTTTTTAGAAATTAAATCTATGTTTGGCACTTACGCGTAGCAAAAACTAGATTTATACTCGTACCATAGTTACGTAAAAATTTAACTACCCCATTCCGGTTCATAACCACTGAGCGTACTTTTCAACCCCATTATTTTAGATCAGTTAGCAAGCACATGCAACCCTGTAAAAGAAAATTGCTCTTCTTGCCCAATTTGCCTCTATGACGTCAAACAATCTTAAGAATGCATCGTGTAATTAAATGGAAATGCCGGGTTCGAGTCAAATTGGGAGGTTTCGTGGTAATGGAAGAGATAAGCGCAAGTTTGCACTGGTTTTCGAGAAAAGAGCGTGCAAACTAATGGGCGTTGATGAGGGCAACTGGGGCGGTCGTACAAACATCATGATTTGGAAACCTTATCTCCCAACTATTCAAGTCTGTTCTTTTTTATTATTACAATTTTGTTTTAGATACATTAATAAATACTAATAATGTAATCGCTGTAATATTGTGTTGTCTATGAAGTTGTTATTACATCTGCTGTGGATAATGTTATAATACAATTTGTAGGTAGACAAGTATTGCGAGTAACTTTCTAAAGGTCTAATGAGCTAATACTCTGTAGCTAAATTCAATGCTCTGCCAAAAAAAGTCTCATTAGTAAAATTGGAGCTTACTCTTTAACAATGAAGCATCGATTATCAGTTCTAATTGCTATCGTTTCTAGAGCTAGGTTGGTTTTTAAATAGTGTGATAGTTAAAAATATACACACATTTTAATACCGGTATCTTAAATAAATAAAATAAAATATTTTATAATTGGTGCAATTTAAAATTCTTGGCTATGTTCATGATCGCTGTGTCGTATTATTGGACGATGATCGACTCTTGAAAGATTTAAGTTTGAAAATCATCATTATTATAGCTAAGGGGTGACATTGAGGGAATCAAGCTCGCATTTATCGTAATTTTTGGATGCCCCAAGATCTACAACGAGTGAAGTAGGTAACTAGTTAAAAATTTTATCAAATTATCATAAATGCTCCATGATTTTCCTTAAATTTAATTTACCACATGGACTTGCTAGTTAACTTTTCTAATTACAGTGTGTTTTCTGCCAAACAGTAATTTGAGAAATAATACGCATTTAAAAAATATTTAATTTTCTACTGTATGTTTTTCATTTGCTATACTTGTTATAGGTTTAGTGACTTTGATGTCTGTGTGTGTGTGTATATATATATATATAAAATCCTTTATTTTTGAATGCCCACTTTGGTGGTAGAAAATTTTAAGGGTGTCTGAGGGATTATTCAATACTTAATAATTTGAACTCTATGTCTAAGACCCACCTCGGAGGCGTAGTTGGCTAACGCGCTAGTCGTGTTGAGCTCGACTGCCGAGGACGGGTAGATCAAGGTTCGAATTTCGGTCGGGTGAACTGGGGGTGGCTTTTCCTAAATGGTGTTCCACTCTCCCTCCACGCAAATGCGGGTTCACTTCCTCTAATTCAACCTTCCCAATTCCCAATCAATTAGCGTAATTAGTACTTAAAGCGTATAACCCGAACGGATAGTAAGACGCGGTGCTATTATTATTATTATTATTATTATTATTAATCTATGTCTAAGACTCATGGATACATGTTATTTAATTCTTTCACAAAAAAGTTCAACCAAATATGAATAAACCTACTCTTCAGTTTTGTAAATGGTGTAAACTAATGTAGGAACCTCATTTGCAACAAATTATTACAAAACATCTGTTTTATACAAAGAAATAGTTTCTTTCTTTCTAAAATCTCGATGTAAAGGGGTTCATTATATCATTCTATGTGTCTCACTTAAAGAACATTCCGCCATACAAATTCGACCTATATTTCATGAATATCAGCCTCGAATCTCACTCATTTCATGTTAAAAGCTCTGCAATGACACATTATTCTTTTGACATATCGAATAAAGCCTCCATACCTTCCCAACTCTATAACATAATCTATTTCCCAAAAAAATCTTCACCCAAACTCCATAATAGTTTGGTTCATCGAGCAATTGAAACACACAAAAAACCTACATTCCAGGAAATTACTGGCAATGATGCCAAAAAAAACTTGTCTTAAATATCTAAACTCACACCTTATCAATATATATATCAATGATTGTGTCACCCAACCCTCTAAACTACAACTTGACACAGAACCAAATCTTCCTGCGCGGATATAAATAAATCTTTAATCGGGATATTTCGGCTTTAAACCATTATTTAATCATTTCTTACCTTTAAAATATTATTTTAATGTTATTTAAATATGACAATTAAATTTCTATTTCATTTTATTTAATAATAATAATAATAATAATAATAATATTAATAAGCACCGCGTCTTACTACCCGTTCGGGTTATACGCTTTAAGTACTAATTACGCTAATGGACTAGGAATTGGGAAGGTTTAAATAGAGGAAGTGAATCTGCATTTGCGTGAAGGGAGAGTGGAAAACCATTTAGGAAAAACCATCCCAGTTCACCCGACCGAGATTTGAACCTCGATCTCCCCGTCCTCAGCAGTCGAGCTCAACACGACAATTGCGTTAGCCAACTACGCCACCGAGGCAGGTTTTATTTTACTTAAAAGGTAAAAATCAAAACCAATATTTAGTGTTGTATTTCTTGCAGAAGGTGAGGAGTACCTTTGATTGTCCTCACTGACTTAATTTTTTAGGTCAGAACAAAATTTCAGTAACACTAATAATAGTAATAATGGAAGGTTCTTGGAATCTTTGCTTCTAGGAATAATATTTTCTCGCTCATTGATATATTATTTCCAGCATGTGTACACTGTTCCAAATAGAAAACTTTACAAATTCACTATTGATTCCTTCTTGCATATTGTGGTTAAAGAAAGGTTCCCCCAATGAAAAATAGGGGTATTAATATATTTTACTGCCATTTTTCTCTTTGTACTCAAGCAAGCTGTCATTTTATGCTCTTAATAATATAAGAAAGATGGAAAGAGAAGTTTTGATCGATGTTGAGAGGCCTGTCAACAGTTCTTCCTAGATTTAATCAATTATTGTGGACAGCCCTACAGTAATTCCAAGTAACTAAATAATTCGTAAGACCAATATTTTTACTTAAAGGTTTTGAAAAATGTCACAGATTTTTTTTTTCTGCAAAAATCTTTGTACTTTTTTGTTTGGAATTAAATCATGATAATGATATTTCCATAAGCATTCATTATAATATAATTACGTTTAGATTGCTAATATAATCTTATAATGAAACTTGAAATAACTTCTTATCCATCCCAAATTTTGCTCTTGTCAAGCAAATAATGTAGAAGACCACACTCATTTGAGATTCCTGGTTTGATCATAGCTTCACATATAATTAATTTCCCTACCAAATCAACGTGATTTTTTGTAGTTAATTTTTTTGTACTTATATCGTTTTTAGTGCCCATTTGAACTACCCTCGTGGTAAAATCTTACAGCTATGGTTTTAACTTATTTTTAGTTAGTAGAGAATATTTGTGTTATGACTTTGTTTATTTATTTACTTTCATACATTATGTTAATATAACAACAATATAAAACACTCTTGGATTATTTTGATTTTTAATATTATTATTTTTGTAAAAAAAATCTAGTTTAAAATTAACAGTTTTTAATTCTAAAAAAACACCTCCTAACCGTGAAAATATTGTTAAATTCTTTCAACAATATTTGCTTTTGTAGAATTATGAATTTTAAGTTTAATAAATAGTAGTTTTATAATAAAAATATAACAATATGAAACTGTTACGTTAAAATTAAATCAAAATTGGTAGGCTCAAACACGAGGTGTTTTTCAAAGCCAAGAAAAAAAATGAATAAAACATTGAAAAAAACTGCGACAGATTACTGCAAAAATAACACTCAGCTAAAACCAAATGTTTAGTGGAAGCATATGGCTCCGTCCCCAAATAAAGACGATTACATCAATTTTGTGGATTATTATAGATTAAATTTTTATATTTATTTAATAAATTCTATTTATAAGCCTGTTTTTTACTAAAATTATTACATTGAAAAAGTGTTTTAATCAATTCCTAGATTAATTCTTTGCTTATCATGAGTGTTTTTATTTTAGCATAAATTAAATGACTAATTTTTGTAATAATATATAGCTCTACATAACGGTTTATATACCTGGTTATTGACTAAATTTTATTGTTGGTATACGTAGGTCTATGTTATATTTAAATCTCATAATTGTTTGTCCTCATTAATTTTCCTGTTTGTTTTGTATTTAGATAAATCATGACTAGGATACTAGTTTAGAACACTGGTACACCTTCAGCGGAAGTCTCTTTTAGCGACAGTATTAGTAGTGTATTACACTGCTTAGTCGAAGTCACGCCCCTTTACGGTGTTTTGTATTATATCTACTTCACTCCTAAATAGACTTTAGTAGTTTTCCTTTCCCCCTCTCCCCGGTATGGTACATTATCAACACAATTCCCGTTTATCCCGGTCTCACCATTCCAGTTTCCGCTGTACCTCCCAGAGTTGTGGTAGGGGTGGAACGGAGGAGGGGGTTAATGCGAGTATCCTGTGTTTTACGTTATTAACAGCCAGCGCTGATAACGCGGGGGTAGGTTATAGTTGGAGCGGTGACTGTCGTAAAGCGCCAACCAGAGCTTTCTCGAATGATACAGGTGTTTTAGAGATTGAATGAAACTAGGGAAATGTTTATGTCTGGAATACGACGGATATGACTCTCATCGTAAAAATACAAACATGATAAGTAATGTTATCGTGGCGTGTAATATGATAACAAATTGTTGCACTCTTGAAGTTTTGTAACTTTTTGAAAGTTATATCTGAGGAATAGTGGGAAATCTGATACTTAGTGCTTATGACAGTTTATTTCCCCTATTTTTGATATTGATATTGACCAAACAACTACACCTAGTTTACTTTGTTTGGTAGTAGTTTTTCAGTCGAGTTTTCACAGGAATAACTGATGGGTGGAAAAATTAATGAATCTCATTTTACGTAGTCATGGTTCAAGCAATTTATATGATCCGCATATTTTGATAGATATTATCAATTCCTCTAGAAAAATACTAATAAATGAGTAAACAGATATCAATTTAGAGTGCAAAACAATATGTTCTTACTATGTAAATAGACTTCATAATAAATTGTATCTATATATTGACTGATTACATTAGGTACCTATGCTATAACTGAAGTTAAATCATAGCAGAACCAAGCATTGGCATATTACTTTCCAAGGTAAATAGATAGAACTTATAGTTATCTATTCGTCCCTAAATTTTTGATGGTCTCTTTTTTAACTAATATCAAAATATCAACTAAAGGAGTATACAAATTAAATAAATACATTTTTTTAAATCGCTAATGTGTATGGAAATGATAGTGAAAAATATTCACAGATATTTCAAACAAATACGATGAAAAATAAAATGGATCTCTAGTCGATACTAATCGAAATACTAGTACCTATCTACTATCAACTAAAAAACTCGGGATTGTCATTGGATTTATTCTCAAATATCTTTTGTGAGTGCAACCAATTTTTAAAAATAGGTCAAGTATAGTCAATATTTTTATTAAAATATATATTTTTTATGTGACATGAGCTTTAAGAATCTATTTTGTTATTCATAAACGCATTTTAAGCATCTGTTTAGAAAAAAATCGTTGATATTTTATAAGAGCTAATTTTAAATAGTATTAGTTTACCCTCTGTTAAATGTGTTTTCATTTATAATCATTTTAGATGTGAATTTTCAATTAATATTTGTATTTTAAAAACATTATAATGACTTAGATTTTGTCCTCTTATATCTATCAAATAAAATTAAAGGTTGAAATAGGATAAACTCAGATAAAAAAAGGAAATAATACATAAGGGGGTGGTGCGACAAATCATAGGAATTACTTTTTAAAATTAATCTATCCATGACTGGTCATTAGGGAAACGAACAGTTGAAGAGCAGAGGACGAGTCATTGACGATTTGAGGAGGTAGTTTATAGATTAAGGAGGCTGATTTGGCTCATTACGGATCTGGAGAGCTATAATATACAGGCGCAATAAGGACGTAAAGGAATCACATTATTGATAGTGGGATTCAAGTATGAAGTTATTTTTTAGAAAATTCAATAAATTTTTACTTTGGACATTTATTAAAAATATATTTTTTATAATTATTGTTACTATTTGGTAGGTATAAAAGATGTGCTTACAGGCTACTCTCCCCTTAATGTTACTTTAAATGTTATACTGTGGTTGGTGGTGACTTTGAACTAATACTAGTGCTAGATGAAGTATAGAGTAGAAAGTGAGTGATATAACTTATTTTTTACCCACTTTGGTGGCCACGTGGTCTAACATGCTACTCTCGCAGTAGACTAGACTGCCGATGACGAGAAGATCGAGGTTCGAATCTGTCAGATGTACGGAGGGTGTTTTATTTTCAAATTGGCCTTCCACGCAAGGGCTGATACACTTCCTTAAAAAATAACCTTCCAAATCCTTAAAATCATTATCGTAATTGGTACATGAGCGTATAACCCAAAAGGGTAGTAAGACGTGGTGCTAAAAAAAATGTATTTCTCATTATTTGAAGTATTTTATCAATATATTTTAAGATGTAATAATTATAATAGATTTCAAATGATTTCCCCTTGTGCAATTCTAGAGTGGTAAGCTGAAAGATGATTTCAATCAAAATAAAAAATAAAGAAATATATAAAGTTTAGTTAAAATGTCTGCACTTTTTCTAAAGCTATATTGTGCGAGGGTAGGAGCAGTATTACCGTTGCTATGTTCAATATTTTGACCAACAGCCAATAAGCTATCATCTTATACATGATACATTAAAATGTAATTACGATAAATCTTTAAAGGTGATGCCTGCATCCAATTGAAAGCTGGATTTTAATGCCTACTATCGAAAATGGTTTAATTCCTTTAATAATTTCAAAAAAATATTTCTTTCTTTTAGAGTTTTATTGGGTTTTTATTTGAATTTGTTTGGATAATAAATATGTATATATCATATATTTTTCACCTAGATAATTTAAATACTCCACTTTCAATAACCCTCGAAGAATACAAGGTTTGGTGACTTGGCGGTCTAGGGGTAAGGTGTCAGACTTCTATGCTGGGGGTCCGGGGGTCAATCCTTGGTACCGTTACAGATTTATTTGAACACCAAACCCTTCCTTCACCTCTGACAAGACGTGTATTAATCACAACTTGTGAATGTGTGGAATGCCAGGCCTCCACCGTGGTTCGGAATTCCACGTTAAACTGTAGGTCCTTCATTTCATCTCACAATCCCCCTACCATTACACATTAGCGTGAGTCCGTATAACCCAAACGGGTATTAAGATATGATGCTAATAATAATAATAATAATAATAATATAATAGGTGTAAATATGAGAATAGCTTGGACGGGTGCAGCTAAGGAAAGATGTTATTTAATGTTGTTAACTACTGTGTTTTCTTGTTTATCATATCTCACACTTCAAGTATGCAAATAATCGTAACTAATATTAAAGGACGTGTTTGTCCCTTTATTAAATAGATATTTTAAATTAAACATTTCAAACGTCACTATACACCATAATTATTATGATGTGTACATACACTGTAAGATTGAGAAATGTGTTACTATTTTAATGTGGGGATGTGTATAATCTAGTAGATACAGGTGCCCCATTAGTTAGTGATTTTAATTAAATTAAAATCTAGTCGAGTTATCCGCAATGAATCATCGAGTTGTATGTATGTCTGGAGAGGCAGTCGGCAGGTCACTCTGTGACGTCACGCGTCTGGCTCAACCTGCTCCACATAAACGGCTGATCGAGGCAGCCTTCTATTCTAACAACCTTGGTATGACCAGTGGCTCAGGAAAAATATAAGGGGGTAAAAAGTATAATGTTTACCACCCTCCCCCACAAAAATAAATAGAGTTAAACAGTTAAATAATGTAAAGATCTTGTTGAAGCAAGATACAAAGGTCACACCAAGTTAACATAGTAAAAATAAAATGTGCTTTGAGCACACACTGAAGATATTTTGAAAACTCTGATAGTGATACAAGCAACATCAACTACTGTAGAAATAAGTTTTTTAATGCTTATATAAATACCAAATTATCTTCGCTCCACAATGAGGCAACGTAGATTTAACATAAAAATTTACATTGTATATATTACATATTTAATTCTAGAAGTGTGAGCACGTAAGTATTTTAGGAAATAAAACAAATATGTTTGGAATAAAGTTTAAGTATAATAGAAAAAGTAAGGGTGATAGCGGGACCTTTGATAATTATTAAAGTCGATTGAGGCACAAAAAGGGTTGCTAACTATTGTTCTAGAAGTATATAATTTTAAAAAAGGTTATTCAGGAAAGGACTGCTTCAAATAATTTCTAGGTACCTCTAATTTTAAATTCCCATTTAGGCGAGGAGAACTCCAAATTACTCGTAGGTATATACAAATTCCCACATCTTTAGAGGTAAAGACCCCTTCGACTATATTCTAGGGAAATCCAACTTTCAAATATTTTCCGGGCTAGGGGCCATTTTTCCTCTCCTTTAGGCTTGAGAGGTCAAGCCCCTAAAAAACCACTTTACTTTTGCTAAATCTCCTCCACCCCAACGCCCCCCTCCCCCCCCCCCACACACAAAAAAGGTTTCGCCCACTGCACGTATGTCCACCCCATTGATGTCAATAAAAATATATCCATGAAATTTTTTGTTCTCCTATAGCGACTTATGCCTACCGACGCACAAACAATTTTCAATATTTTTATATATAGCGAATTAAAAGTCCCTGTTGAGCTGGAAGTCAGTGCTACCAGTAAGTTTTGATGCTGTATTAGAAACCATTAGTGAATATGAATTGAATGGTAACTTGTTATATTTGATATTAATTGCTTGTTTCATTGCTTGATTCTTGAACTGGTCTTTTCCTGCATTTAAATAATTTACAATTGTGGAATTTTTTTACTTTTTTGGAGCAGTATATTTGAATTATAGATCCATACAGGGTATCTCAGATCAATGCGCAGTTTTTTTAGTTTTTTAAAGAACATACATATGATAAAGATAAACACCTGAAAATTCTTAGCAATGACAATGTGGGTATGCTAAGTTTAAATAAATAACATTTGTTCAGGAAAACAAAAGGAAGGTTATATAAAACCAGAATTAAATTCTTAAGGGAAAAAGTCATTCTTGTGGAGCTTCCCAAAGTGAAAATAAAAATTCTAAATTATCAATTTAATAGCTTGACTAAGTCATGTTCCTGTGGATGTAATCAAGGGTCAACCATTTTGGATGATGCATATTTCAGTGATGCGTACGAGAAAAACTTTAATGGGGTGTGAAAAAAAAATCAAATCTAGATCCCAGCAGTTAAATAAAGACAGGTATCTTGATACTCAGGCGACGACGGCTGTAAAAACAAACCAATAAAGATCAAATTCGTGTGAACTTTCTCAGGTAAAGAGTAAACTAAGGTATACGTTGATCCAGAGTCACACGATTGATTTGATGCTTTCATAAATCTAGCTCTGACAAAAGTGAGTGTCGATTTAATGAGTGAAAAGTTCAAAAGTGTTGTGCCATTTAAACGTCGTTCGTGTATGTGAACACAATTTATATTTTGTAGTAAGTGATAATAAGATTGATAGTGTTTCGTATAATTCAGCCATATCTCAAAAATTTAATAAATTATATTTGTAATAACTACACTAGCTATTTGTTGGTGTACAACCAGAATCTGTAGTGGGACGTTGTGCTAAACTAAAATATATAAAGTTATTTGTAAATACAATATTTCGTTTATTATTACGATTATTGTCATTTAAGGTATTCAAGAATAATTAGTAATGGTTTTAAGTCTATGTGGTGTAATTAATACAATATGAACATGAGCTTACTGGTCTAAAACAAGAGTATGGGTGTGATCTTGGTAAATATCCAGACCCCCACACCCATCAACTAATAATATGGTCAAGGCACGTCAGTGTTATGTATTGATCTACTGTATAAAAATTGACAGTTGCATGTCACATGAATCTACGTATACATACATGAAAACCCTTTTAGTAATTTTTAAATCTGTCAAAATTTCTTCCTTCTCTAAATCCCGATGACCAATATATGAAGAGGTATTATTTTCATAATTAGAATAACTTCCAAGTTGATCTTATTTTCACGAAAAGAATTATAAATAAGAAATAGGCAGCTATTAATGTTTCCAAACCAAAGACACTAAAATTATTTAAGAGGGGAAGATATGAAAACGATGGTGAATCAATTATTTTAACTTAATAGTTAAATTTAGTAATTTTTAGTCCAGTCATTTATAACTCTTAAGGTATTTATTAGATTTCCCTTTTAAAGGATATTTTTCACAATTTCAAACCAAAAAGTCGTGTAAAACTATAATATAGGCTTATATTAATGGTATGTGTGTCATCCATGGCAATTTACACATTAATAAAAAAAAAGTGCAGCTACCAGATTAACTAATTTAAAATTAAGGTGTACCTTTTGAAAAAAAGTCATTGGCCCAAACATAAAATTTAGCCTTGAGACTACAATGGTCAGATCTTCAGTGCTCTAACTATCAGTAGTAGTTTAAATAATTTGAGTTTTTACTTAAATAATTTCTGGGAATGTGAGATTGGTTTTACAGTCAATATTTCCTGAACTTTTTCATCCCTCCATCTGCAGCTTTAGATTTTCTTACACTTGTTTTTTATTGTTAGCAATATAGCCGTTTCCTTTAAAATTAGTTTTGTGTAAGTAGATATATACCTCCTCTGTGGTTTAGTGGATATAGCTCCTGGCTACAGATCCAGAAGTCCCGGGTTCACTTCCAAAATATATCTGTAATTCAGTGGGTCTGGAACGGGGTTTAACTCGGCTTCATGAAGACAAATCAAGGAGATACTTGAATAAATAAATAGCAGCTTCAGATTAGAAAAATGAGATTAACGGCCAGAGAGATCGTTGTGCTGATCACATGACACCTAACCCGCAAATGTTGGCACTATAATCACTAGGGCTAGGGTTTTTATGCCATAAAAATTGCATAAAAACGCTTTATAAAAAAATGCATTTATGACCAAAAAAACTAAAAATATGCCCTTTAAAACGAAAAAAAACCCGAGAAAATGTATTTTTTTTTCAAAATTAATTAAGAAAAGAATGGATGCATGGAACAAAAAAAGTGTAAAAAATATAATTTGGTTGACTGCTTCTGTGTCTACGGAAAGTCTTTATTTTACCAACTAATTTTACTAATAATACCTCTAAAACCAAAAAAGAATAACCAAGAAAAACCACTTAATTTTTTTGTACAGATTCTGTGGAAAACTAAAAATGAATTGCCCAAAAACATGTCCTATACGAGAGAAAAAAAATCTTAAAATGCATCTTAACTTTTTACAGTTTAGATGCCACACTGAACCTATGTAAGCAAAAAATATGCCATTTAAATAAAACAGGGGAGGGGTGGAATTATTGTTACCGCCGTGGTGGCACCACCGTTTGCTATAACGCGTTTACAGATGTTCTAAACACAAGAACTCCCCCTTTTTTACTTTCTCGCTATCTTTCAGGTAGAGTAAGTATTATGATCGTCAATAAAATCGAACACAAGATTTTGATAAATCTCAACGTTTCATGACCCCCAAATCCGAAAAAGTTGTTTTTGAAATTCCGTCTGTCTGTACCTCCAACTATAACCCAAACTATTTTACCGATCGGGATTAAAATTTGTATCTAGAATTTTAATAGGATTGCCCCAAGAGATTTTTGTAATTGGATATCTAACCCTAAAATTAAGGGTAGTTTACTAATGGGCAAAAAGAGTCAGTTTTCTCAAAATCGGCTCTAACGATTTTGACTAAATTTCAATTATGAGCATCTGTATATATTCCAAACAAAATGGCTATCTCAATATTTCGGCATAGGGAATTTAGGGTTTCTGGTCTAATGCGTAAATTCTTATTATTTATCTTATCTCAGTAAATCTTTAAGATCTGAAATTACCTTTCATTGCAAATATGTAGGTCTATTTATAATACAAATATTTTATTTGAAACATTATTTTATAAAACCAACAACTTTCAAGCTATACACAAATAATATATATATATATGTTAATTAACTTTTTGAAAACTAACGGTGAAGTATTGCGACCGTAAAATATATATATATCCCGAAATGTTGATGGATGTCAACGTGGCATTACCCCCGAACCTTAAAAAGTTGTTTTTGCAATGCCATCTGTGTGTGTGTCTGTTTAACCCAAAAATTAAAAGTAGATTAATAAAAAGCGAAAAGAGAAAAAAAAGATTTTCTCAAAACCGGCTCTAATGATTTTGATTAAAATTCGTATCTAGGCGTTGATTAAGATTATGAATAAAATGGCTATTTCCATTTTTCTATGAAAATTAATTTAAGTTTACTTTACAGAAGTGGAAATTTCTGTATTTTCACAAATATTTGAGATACTAAATAACTTATCATTGCAAAACTGTAGTACTATTATAAATAAATAAACTTTTACAAGAAATATATTTTTATATAAGCAATATTTTCTAAGATATTGGAAAATATATTGATACATTTTTGTGACCTTTAGTTTTAAAGAGATAATAATTATGTTTTAACGCAATAATTATGTAATACTATTGAGTTATTAAATATAAGTCTCTCAAAAAGTTTATTTTTCCTTTAACCTCTTAGGAGAAATGTTTGTACAACAATGATTTATCTCCATTTTAGACTCAATGTAAATATTTACATTTTTTATTTATCAAAATCTATTAATGAGGAATTGAATAACAATGATGACCTGAATATGTGAAACAGTTAATAAAATGTTAAAATTTTAATCGGAAATGGAAATTTTAGTATGAAGTTTTGACCTTTGTGGACCCAAAATCGATATTTTTTATTGGTTCAAACATACAAATGAGTACAATCTTTAAAAATAAAGCTATGAAATTTAAAACCGGTACTCAAAACAGTCATATGTAAGTATAGTGAATTTATACTTGGGTTTTATAGTGTATATTATTTCAGTTCACATGTATTACGAGTTATGTGTAAATATCTCAATTTTTAAACAAAAGAGCAATAAAGTCCGTGCGGAGTTCCTTACCATTTATTTTTTTCTCAGTTTTGCTTCTGGCTTCAGGGAAAATTATATAAAAATGTCATTTATATTTAAAATGAACAAAATATGCAAAATCATTACTAGCAAAATTAGTACAAAAAATGCCTTAAAATACCGAAAACCATGTAAATATGCCCTATCATGTAAAAACATGGAAATATGCTTATGTATTCCCTAAAATAGCTACTTAAATCAGTTTAGTTTCTTATGAAATACATTTGTATAACTTACACTTGAACATCTTAGGCTTGCCAAAATAAAATATTAAAAATCATAAAAATCCTAGCCTAAATAATCACTAACGGTGGTGGCCGCTTTGTCAGTATAGCTCACTTTGGGCTCACACCATTGAAGAAGTAAACGTACACTCTAAAATCGGAGATTAAAATATTGACAGACAAATTCAGGATATTTAATACATGACTAATTGTCTCATAGTTAAAATATTATAAATAAGTATTGTATGATCCGGGCCTTTCATTTAATATATTTCAACTAAGATCTTATTTGCACCTACAGCACACTATCCCACGCATTATTTCTACACGAGTAAACTAATTTTAACTAGTCTCTTCATGGGTATTCTCAGATTATAGAGCTGTATGTGGTACTATTTAATGCACCCCCCAATCTTCCCAACACACAACAGTTTTCTCAACAACCACATTTCAACCTTTCCCTGTTAATTTCTCTTCCCTTTAACCCTGCAAGTCAGTGACTTGTCAAACAGAAGGTGCATGCAGCATCAACGGATCCCCCTTTCAACCCCCCACCCTCCACACACCATTCACATTTTCTGCACCACCGACAAACGCCCCTCCTTCGTGTCTTAATTAAAAGACAGTTTTCGTAAAACCAACCCTCCCTTTTCTAGAACCCTAAAGTCCTTTAAACCACTACGCCCAACCTTATTTCCTGCCTCCTTCTTTTAGGTATGCAGAAATTTATTTTAGGGGGAATTTCCACAAAATTAATTAGTGAGTTCCTTGTACCGTTCATCAATTATCTAAAAACCTATACACAAAATAAATATATTTGAAATGCCATCTTGACAAAATTCTATATTAAATGTACCTCATTTTCTGTTGAGCGAAATATTATAGTAACTGTGTATATTTTGTTAATATTTTACTGGCGGTGATTCGGATATAGGAACAATATATGTAATATTTACAACAGTAGATATAAATGATTTGGATTTTTGTCTCTAAACATCGGTGCATAGAGGAAGAATAGGGGAAATAACAGTACCCCTTCTCAAAAAAAATTATATTTTACATTGAAATAATTGCCGGACCAAATTGTTTGAATAGTTGAGCAAAAATTAATAAATTCTAGAAACCAAGTGGGTTTATAACATCCCCGTGTGAGGTTGTTCGTCAGAAACAGAACAAACAGGAGAGCAGAAAAATGCAAATGAAAAAACAATTTCTGTTGTGATCACCATATTAATTTACATAATTCGATTCACAAAGGTATATTATCCGCTCATATATCAGATACCTTTCGTTTTCCAGGCCTTTATGTTTTAATTATAAATCAAATTTTTATGCTTTTGGACTTTTCATAGTGGAAAATGTCAACTTTAATCTATATTTACAAGTTTATATGTGTATGGGGTCATAGAAAATAGTTTTGTATTCATTCCAGTGAACACCAAACTCGTGGCCTGTTGAAAGAATTTTTATCAGCATTTAACCTAAGCGTAATATTTGATTGGCAATATCTCGGCTATCTAGGAAGACCCTTCTAAGCGACTTTACTGACTGTGTTTTGTAACGAAAATATCACTGTTGCAGGCAAATCTAGCTGTAACCATCAATTTTGACTGCGATATATAAAAATTAGTTCAACCAACAGGTGATTACTAAGTATTCTCTGATATTTATAAGAAAAATTGTTTGTTGAGTTGTTGCATAGATCAATTTTAAATTTCAATTTGTATCACCAAATGTGATTACTCTCCTCGAGTGGGACTGAAAATATGATCATATTTTGGGACCTTGACTGTAATATAAAATTACACATTTCTTGGATATCAAGTTATTTACAAATCTTTGAGTCTCATTCCTGAACCTAGTAGTCTTGAGTGTGATACCGACTATTTTATGTGTTTGTTTAGAATTACAGTCATAATGTAAAGTATATTTAAGGAGGAGTCCCTATAGTTTTACTGTATAGTAGGATTATGGTAGGAAGAATTCAACCGAGACAATTTTTTTTTCAAGAGTTTTTTGCAGTAATTTTGAATAGAGTAGGTCAGGTTACTAGCCCTGATCGTACCCGCACCCATGACAGTATTCGCTGTTTACGGTAAGGATGCTGTACCGATCGATGTCAGCACATTTTAGCCAGTATACCACGAGTATAACCGCTGGTTAGACTTAACCTGAGTCGGCTTGCACTGTTCATACAAATCAGTATCCCTACCATAGAAACTCCCTTACTCGCCAATGTACTATTATTATTAGTATTATTATTGTTATTATTATTATTAGCACCGTGTCTTACTACCTGTTCGGGTTATACGCACTTACGCTAATGTGTAATGGTAGGGTGATTGTGAGATGAAATGGAGGACCTATAGTTTAACGTGGAATCCGAACCACGGTGGAGGCTTGGAATTTCACACATTCACAAGTTGTGATTAATACACGTTTTGTCAGAGGTGAAGGAAGGGTTTGGTAATCAGATAAATCTGTGCCGGGACCGAGTATTGAACCCCGGACCCTCAGCACAGAAGTCCGACACCTTACCCCTAGACCACCACGTCACCTCAGTGTACTGTTGACCATGACACTACAACTAGGGGGTAAGGTGGTGCACCAACACTCCAGAAAGAAGCTCTTAGAAAATGTAAAAAAATAATCGCAATGAGCAACGATAATATTTTACTATACTATTACCGAGAACTTATAGGAATTGATAACTTGGATCAAACATGACATCTGTGGCTAACATGATTTGGCGTTTGAATATGTGAAATTAGATATATTAAATTTTTTGTCATACAAGTTATTTCTAGGAAAACTGCACTCATTGTGATGAGGCTTATAAATCAGTCCTAATTCAATTAAATAAAATTTGCTAGCAAGATATCACTAGTTAACTAAACAAAGCTCACTCTTTTATGATTGTAATAATTTACAAAGGAATCACTTAAATAAAACATGTTTCAATAAAATGTTGCTACCGTCGTATTAATATTCCAATTTCAACAAATATCAAAAATCCAATATTTATATACATTCAATTAATATCATCCGGGGTAAAAATTTGTGGTATTTGCCCTTAGCGAAAAATAAAATGGATTTATAAATATAAAAACTAGCCTAATTACCCCCTCCCCGCCCCCCTTCCATACAATTTAGAAATGAGCTATCATATATTGAAAACCAGGATGGTATCTCTTCCTCCATCATGTCAATAAATTAACTTTCCTAACGCATAATAAATTGTTCTGGAATGTTAAACGTCACAATCGTGAGCGCCCCTCTTACCTTCCCCCAACCCCTAATGTTCCTCTGTACGGTCCTCCCTTCCACCGACACTTACGAAATGGCATCATTATATTGGTCTCGCCTTTTCAATTACAATGTTAACAAAGAGGATTGGTTCCTTTCAATGAGGGTCGCCACACCACGGAAGAAGGAGAAAGGGAAGTTAAGCCGTCCTATCCATCGCAAATAATAATAATAATAATAATAAAAATCTAAGATCAATTTAAAAATAAAATTGCATCTCTTAGACCTAATCAATTTTACAAATTACTAGATGTAAAGTTACTTAACTAAAATATAGCTTTCATTTATTAAAAAATATAACTTTATTGACCTCCTCCTCCTATGATCTAGCGGTCAGAGTTTGTGATTACAGATTCAGAGGTCCCGAGCTCGATCACTGGCACTTTTAAAACTTTATCTGTAAAGCAATTTGTCTGGGCTGGGGTAAAACTCAGTCTAGTGAAGATAAATTAATGAGTTATTTGAATAAAGAAGTGGCAATTGCTGTTTAGAAAACTGAGATTAATGGCTGGCGGGTGCGTTGTGTTGACCACATGACACCCTTTACTCGCAAATGTTGGAACTATCACTGCTAACGGCAGTGGCCGCTCGGTCTGTATAGCTCTCTTTTGGGCTCATACCATGGAGCTCTATATATTTTATATAGGCCTACAACATTATTCAATTAATGCTATTAACAAATCAAAACAATGTTAACTATTTAAATATCGCTCAATCATTAAGTTTCCTATTAATTCCTAGCTCAAGTTTAATTTTAGCTCTAACTTTTATTCTACAGTAGAGTTTCAGAAACTCAACATTCGATGTAAATCGACATGCACACGTGCACACAGTTGTTAGCACCAATAATCATAATCCAAGGTCATTCACCTGTAAAAACTCTGTCTGTTTGTGTAACTCGAGTGGAACAGTCGTGCTGTGGTGTTTTAACAAGGGCTATAATTGTTAGTTTTCCAATTAAGTAGCGTGCTGTTCTAATCAATTCAATAATAGATGTACAGTATTGTACTACATTTCTGTATGTACACGTATGTATGTACACCATTATATTAACACGTATGTATGTACACCATTATATTGACACGTAATATATTGTACTGTACGTGTATTACTGTACCATACAATACTACAGTACAGTACAGAACAACTGTACCTATAATATTCGATACTGTACTGTGATTCGTCCTTGTTTAGTAAACATGACATTGTAAACGTGCATCTTATGAAAGTTCATTCGTAAAACTCGACCTCTCAATAACTCGACACCATCTCAGTCTACATTAGGTCAAGTTTCTGATACTCTACTGTACTAGCAAATAAACAATTTTCAGTAAATATAAATTTTGTAGAAAATAAATTTAAGGGTTTTCATTTAATAGTATTTTTATTTCTGGTTCATGGGGATGGACTCAGATTATCTTACAATAGCGTTTATTTATATAAAAAAGCGTGTTTTTAAAAACGGGTTTCCCACTCTCTCAATACACAATAGCGGGTACGTTTCCTTTTAAGTCTCCCTTCCTCAATAGTTCATTTACATGCGTATAGCACATACGTGTAGTAAGACGCAAAGTAATAACAATAAAGCTAGTCAACCTCTCAGGTGGCCGTATCGTCTAGGGTGCTACTCTCGTGGTAGACAAGACTGACAATTAACGGGAGATTGAGGTTCAGATATCAGTTGGGTGTGCTGAGGTTTATTTTACAAAATGGTTTTCAACATTCCTTTCACTCAAAAGCGGGTACACTCCCTATAAATATAACTTTCTTAATCCCTAAAAACCATCAACGTTATTAGTGCATAAGAAGGTGACCTGGTGGTCTAGGGGTAAGGTGTCAGACTTCTATGCTGGCGGCCGGGGTTCAATCCCCGGTCCCGGCACAGATTTATCTGATTACCAAACCCTTCCTTCACCTCTGACAAGACATCTTGTGAATGTGGGGAATGCCAGGCCTCCACCGTGGTTCGGATTCCGCGTTAAACTGTAGGTCCTCCATTTCATCTCACAATCACCCTACCACTACACATTAGCGTAAGTACGTATAACCCGAATGGGTAGTAAGACGCGGTGCTAATAATAATAATAATTAGTGCATAAGCGTATATCCTGAACGGGTAATAAGACTTGTCATTAAAAAAATGATAAAGCTAATCCGATGCAAAATGAACCGGTCTTTTTTTTCCACGTATGCTCAAATGTCACTTTTGACTTTTAGTAACATTACATAAAATACATGATAGTGGGAATTTTAAGAACCTCTTCTACTATTCACTAACAAAAAGTGGTTGAAAGCTCCATATTAGGTGAAATAAAGTTGGAATACCCTTAAACCGACCCGCTGTGTCAGAATAAGAACATGATGGCTTTGCCTCTAACCCTGCAGGAAACATTCTAATATTAAAACAGTGATTAAAAATCAATGGTCACGTGATGCTCTCAAACTGGATCAACTGGAAGTTGAGATTCCCAAGTTTCAATGGCCACCATTTATCCATGACCACATTGCTACTGGATCGGGCGGGTGACAGCTGGCATGAAGGGGAAGGGAGGACGGGTCAAATGAGTGGTTGGAGAGGAGGAGGACAGATAAAGAGGGGCAATGAATTGTTCTTTTCAAAAAAAAAAAAATATCTTTACTAAAGGGACCAAATTGGTAGATTGAATGACTTTCCACAACTCGTGCATGCATGTACTAGGCAAAGTGCTTTTTTGAATTTCGCTTTTTAGTGCAAGAAGAAATAAATTATTTCCACTTGCCCAAGCTTCATCGGACGAGCTTCATTTTCATATTGAATCTAGTTAAAACTTATTTTCAAACAGATTTATTCTAAACTGACATCTGACTAGAACAATTTTATATTGTAGATTAAAATTAAATTTTGAGATATTTTAAGAAAGAGGATGATTCGCATTAAAACCATATTAAACCGTGAATGTAGCTTCATTCAAATCAATTTAAAAATAAAAAATTATATAGATTAAATACTTTCTTATAAATTCATTTTCTCCATTTGTTTCTTGAAGTTGAATTATTTGTTTAAATATTATCTTATTTATGTACAATTTATAGGTATCCGTTCTATGTACTCAATGATTTTGATTTTTAAAAACAAAGTATGTTAATAAATTGGGAAAATAAACCAAAATAATTCCTTAAGGTAGATATATATAAAATCCCTTTACAAATGCCTAGGTATGCATGCGTTCACAACGTGATACTGCCTGCCCGGGCTATTCGCATATTTACGCTAATGGCGTGGGAATGAATGAAAAATAGTTTTGAGGAAATCCTTCAGCCATCACGCGGGAAACTGCATAGGAATAAAATCACCTTTGTAAACGGCTGATATTTATACTCCATCTTCCACGTCACTAGTAAATAAGATAATACGAGATTGATAACCAGGCCCGTGTGCCCGCAATGTGGACTGTTACATTTTTATGGTAATGTAAAATTTAGAATGTACTAAACAATTTAACAGGGTGTTCTCTGTGGATGTGAAACGGGTTCTCTTACATTGCATGATGAAAACAAAATTAGTGTGTTCAGAAACAAGGTGCTTAGAAAGATGTTTGTTCCAAAAATGGCTGAAGATACCGATGAGTGGAGGAGGCTACATAATGATGAGTTACACACCATATACCCATCACAATACATTGTTAGGATAATAAAGTCTCGTAGATTACGGTGGGCAGGACATGCAGAGTGAATGGGAGAATTTAGAACCGTGTTCAGGGTATATATACTGGCAAACCCAATGAGAAGATATCATTGGGAAGACCTGGACGTAGATGGGAGGATAACATTAGAATGCACCTGAAAGAGATAGGATGTTAAAAGGTGGACTGGGTTGAATTAGCTCATGATATGGATAGGGTGTAATGAGGTGGACTGGATATAACTAGATCAAGATATGGATAGGCTCTAGTGAGGTGGACTGGATAAACAAGCTCCAGATATGGATAGGGTGTAACGAGGTGGACTGGATTGAACCAGTTCAAGATAGACATAGGTGGCTCACTTTTCTAATTACGGAAATGAACTTTCAAGTTCCTAATGTCATGGAATACCATATTAATGGAAATTCTTCCCTATTTCCATCAGCTCGGTTACTGCGGATGAATTAATTTGGATAAAAGTGTATTGGTTTGTAATTAAATGCTTCGTGCATTGTCGAAAAGCAATTTATAAATGGGATATTATACCATATGTAGAATCTATATTTAAAAACTGTAAAAGAAGATACATTTGTTCCAACAACTAAAAAAAAATTATCGACTTTTTTTATCTATCAATGGACCCTTTGATCAAACCAGCATAAAAATAGTTACATATTATCGTGGTTGATGTAGAAGGCGGTATTATTAGACAGGTTTGCCATTCTATTCTAGTTTCGAATTAGATTTAAAAATCTTTACTAGACTATTTCTTGTTTTATTTATTTCTATTTAAAATATTAACATTCGGACCTAGTTATTTTCCCCATCTGCCAGAATGCGCTTTTATTTATAATGGCAAAAGCATAATGCTAGCTAGCACTTCAGCATTTGAAACTAGTAAGGCTTCAAAACATTTCCATTTGAAATTCCCTTTAGCAAAAGAACTACTCATTACTCTCTTTTTCCATTTCAGTTGAACTATATTATATTCCCAATGTAGGATTAAAAGAGGGCGTTAACCAACTTAAAATTGACCTACTTTAGAATAAGAGGGATTCTATGTCTACATTCCATTGACCCTTTTACTAATAAGTATGTTTTAACATGCTCACGGTAAACGAATCATTTTACTGTGAAACCTTTTACTAAAACTATTATGCAAATACATTTAAGGATTTTTTAAATATATTTGAATAAAATATACGTATTAGTTGTTTGCTTCTGTGCCCTTCGCCTTATATGATCTCTCAACTATTCACTTATTTACAACAATGAAATATGGATGATTAAGGTAGAATTAGAGAAAGTATATTTTAATCTAAGTGAGGGAAGATTGAGGGTGGGGTTTCCACGAACTGGTAAAACACCGAGAAATTTTAGTATCTGGGAAAACACAGGAAATTTCATTAATAATATATTTTTTTTAAACTAAAATATCTGTGATTTTTACTTTTTCGCTATCCTACAGATATAGAAAGAATTGTGATCGTAAAAAAAATTGAACTCAAGATTTTGATGAACGTCGTTGTTTAATGACCCCCCCCGAATCCTAAAAAATTGTTTTTGAATTTCCGTCTGTCTCTATACCTCCAATTAGAGCCTAAAATATTTTACCGATCAGGCTAAAACTTGGTATCTAGGGTTTTCATAGCGTTGCCCCAAGGGATTTTTGAAATTGGATATTTAACCCTAAAATTAAGGGTAGTATACTGAAGGGCAAAAAGATAAAATGTCGATTTTCTCAAAATCGGCTCTAAAAATTTTGATTAAATTTTATGTCTAAAAATGTATAAATATTATAAGAAAAGTGGCTACTCTCAATATTTCGGCAAAATGACTAAGTGCTCCGGTCTGATGCGTAAATTATCATTATTTATGTCTCCTAAACTATTTGAGATATGAAATTACTTATCATTACAAATATGTAGGTCTAATTATAATACAAATCATCTATTTGAAGCATGCTTTTATAAAACCAATAACTTTCAAGCTATACGCAAATATATATATATATATATATTTTTTTTAACTTTTCGAACACAACAGGTAAAGTATTGCGACCATAAAAAAAATCTAACCTGAAATGTTAATGATGTCGACGTTTAATAACCCCCTCGAACCCTAAAAAGTAGTATTTGCAAACTGTCGTCTATCCGTGTGTCTGTTTAAACTTAAAATTAGGAGTAGTTTAATAAAGGGCAAAAAGAGAAAATTTCGATTTTATCAAAATTTGCTTTAACAATTTTGATTAAAACTCGTATCAAGGCGTTGATTAAGATTATAAATAAACTGGCTATTTTCACTTTCCAATGAAAATGAATTTAGGGTACCTTACAGAAGTAGAAACTTCCGTATCTTCGCAACTATTTGAGATGCTAAATAACCTTTCAACGCGAAGTACTATTATAAATAAAAAACTTTTATATGGAATATATTTTTGTAAAGCCAACCGTCTGAGATTTTAGCCAATATATTAATACAATTTTGTGAGCTTTAGTTGTAAAGAGATATTAATTAAGCTTTAACGCAATAATTCTCCAATGCCATAGAGTAAGAAATGTAAATCTCTCAAAAAATTTGTTGTTTTTCCCTAAACCTCTTAGGAGAAATGTTTGTACAACAATGATCTATCTTAATTTTGGACTCAATAGTCAATCCTACATTTTTTTATTGGTCAAAATTTATAAATGAGGACTTTATTAGCAATGCGATGGCATGAAGATTTGCAACACCTAAAAAAATGACAATTTTAACCGGAAGTTGAAATTTTAATGCTAAGTGTTGACCCTTGTGGACCCATATTAGTCATTTTTATATCGGTCCAAACATACAAAAGATGACATTAATTCTTTGAATATAAAATTATAAAATTTTAATCCGGGACTAAAAAAAGAGTTTTACATAAGTATAGTCCAATTTATGCTTGGGTTTGCCAGCGTATAATATTTCGTTTCACATATATTACTAGTTTTGAGTAAATATCTCCATTTTTTAACAATAGAGCGAGAAAGTCCGTTAGGAGATCCGTACCATTTATTTAACATTAAACTTAAATATTTAAATAGTAGACCTTTGTGAAGAAGAAAAAATCAACTGAAGAAATAACCACTTTTGATCGCGTATCTTACACCCCCGGCGCACCTTTTATTTATCCTTGAAACACTGGTTTGCGTAGCTCCTGTTTGAATCTTTTCTATCAAGCTCAATTTATCTTGTTCTGAACAACAATGTTATGACTTCGATAAAGTCAATTTTATGAAAAGTGAAATGAGATACTTCCACCAGCGTCATGGCATTTTTTGGGATTTGGGAAATGCCCCCACCCTCGCAAATATTTTGCCAAATGGGGAACAGAGGTAGAGGCTATATTGGCAACTGAAGTCATATATAAGTTAACAATGACATAGAAATGGCTTGCCTAGCCACGCAGTTAGGCTATGCCTGCTAGAACATACTCTATACTGTTAACCTGGACAAAATAGCAAAGATTTTCCTACCAAATAAGGATGGAGGGTGGGGGGCGTTTTTGGATAATTCTGTGATTAAATAGAAATTCTAAATGTATTATATATTTTTTAGCACAACGCCTTACAACCCATTCGGGCTAATCACTTTAGTACCAATTATGCTAATGAGTTAGGAATTGGGAAGGTTGAATATAGGGGAATTGAACCCACATTTGCATGGATGGTGGAAAAATATTAAGGGAAAACCACCTCCGGTTCACCTGAGAAATTAGAGCCTTGATCTCCCCGTCCTCGGCAATTTAGCTCATCTCAATAGTTAAATAAATAAGATTTCTTAACAAAACAACCATCATCCTTTTTTATTTAAAAACACATTGAAATATTTAAATACCATACCGTCAAAAATACCCACATCATTGGGCACATGGACCAAATGTCAGTTTCATTTACTCTGGTTCACCAAAAATGGTGAGGTTAGGTTCGATTTCTTCAGGTGTATTAAATATTTATAAATGGTTCTCCACTCTCCTTCTAAGGGTTTAATTAACCTGAATTATACCTAGCTCATGCCTACCACATTATAATTTCTAAAACACAACTAGTCCCAAAGTGTACTAAGAGGAAGTGTACAAATATAATAAAGTTAAGTGTGCTTTGGAAGGTTTGACTCTGGTCCAGATTTACTAAAACTCAATCCCTGACCACATAAAATGAAGATATATTTCAAGATGTTTAATCAAATCAGCAGCCACCATCCATTTTGGTACATTTGATCTTCTTTATCATATACTGCTGTGTTATAGTTTATGGTTTGAGTCATTAATGGACCAAAATATTGTTTTAAACTCTTATCTTGGGTCTACTTCTGAAATTATATACTTCACAAATATAGGTCAGTAAGGTAATAAAATTTATGATATTTCTCGTTTATTTCCTCGTAAAAGAAACCCTATATTGAAATAAGAAAATAAAATGTGTGTTTTTTTTGTCCGGATCACAATCCTGGTTTTCAATTTTTGGGATTATGAGGTTGACAACACACCGTGACTTCTTTTTCTCTCCTTTTTTAACTATTTTTTTACCGTCGTACAATATTTTTCAACATTTTATCTGTTTTCATTTTTTTTTTTCAAATATTTATTTTACCACCTCATCTTTTCATGTTCTTCCAATTTCAATGCGGTCGCCATATTAGGTTTATATTTATTTATTTATTATTTGGCTTTATACTCTTTCCCTTCCCCATTCAAACTTGAAAAAACATTTTATTAGAATATAGAGAATGCCAATTTTACTAGAAAATCTATTATTTTTTTCTCACAGCATACTCGGTCCAAACTTAATGTTGTCTTTATATATAATTTAAGTAGTATATGCATTTAAAAATGGCACCTGGTTCGTGTTAAAATCCTGAACAATTTACCTTCCACATAGATATCTATGTAGATCGTCCTGTGACCAAAGTAAAATACCACATAAATGAAACAATAGTTATGGTCTGAGGCTAGAATGATCAGTGGTGAAACATTGGTAATCTACTTAAAAATTTCCCTGGTTCGATACCAGTGTCCAGATGGGATTTTTAAATAATTATTTGAACCCTGTTATTTGTTTTCTGTATTTATCTTCATCAATAAATTAGTTTATTTTTCTATTCGCAACTGATTTTTTTACCAGATGACAGACACGTCTAACTTGTGTTTGTCTTGCCCTACTCATTCATCCACAGCTCCACGTTCTATCAAATCTTATAGATACATTTTTATGGTAGTGATTAAACCTTTTACTTCGTCGTCATAGCTGGAGTCCATCTTAATGAAATATTGAAAACATGAACAGCCATACTTTTTACACCATCCTTATAAATTTAAAATTTTAAGAATACTTGTGTCGATCATCGGACAAAGTGCTTTATATAAATACCCCATTTATCTTGAAAGGTAGCAAGCAGTCTTACCTTGACGGATTTCACCATCAGCCTATTTTATAAATTAAATATTAGTGAAATTATGAAGGGTAATTTACTAACTTAAAGGGTAAACAAATGGTACCCTTGGTTTAACCTGAATCATTCCACTCTTACTTGACTAATACTCTCTCTATCTCTCTTGTTTGTCTGTCTACCCACTCTTGAGTGTCTGAACTGACCTTCCGCGAGAGCTGGTAGCTCATTCATTTCTAGAGGTACCGATTCAGAATCGTGTTTTGGGGTTTTCTTCTATGCTGAGAGAATTAAAATAAATTCGTAGCCAGATTTCTTGATGATATTTGTAATGGTATCCCGTTTCTAAATCAGGCCTTAGTACACTATGATGGAAAAATTAAGTGAATTATGACATAAGGAGGGATTGTGGATTGAGCCTGTGTCTGGAAGACCTTTAGAAAATTTACAATAAAATATATTAATCACTTTATGAAATATAAGGGTAGTGAAAGTGAGATTGTAAAAATTGAGTGTGTTGTTTATCCCTTGGAAATTTAAAAATATTAGAGTTCACAGGATTAGTTGAATATTGCTTTGTGAGAGAGCTGACTAATTATTATAACCAGATAACCCTTGTGAAACTTTCGCACTTTCAAACTTCCCTTCCCAGCCCCCGCACCCCCAAAAATATTGGTCTTTTGTTGGGCCGTTGAAATAAAATACTCAGGGAAGTGTATAAACAAAATAACAAAGAAAGTTTATTTTGGTGACCTGGCGGTCTAGGGGTAAGGTGTCGGACTTCTGTGCTGGCGTCCGGGGTTCAATCCTTGGTCCCGGCACAAATTTATCTGATTACCAAACCTTTCCTTCACCTCGGACAAGACGTGTATTAATTACAACTTGTGAATGTGGGGAATGCCAGGCCTCCACCGTGGTTCGGATCCCACGTTAAGGTGTAGGTCCTCCATTTCATCTCACAATCGCCCTACCATTACACATTAGCGTAAGTGCGTATAACCCGAACGGGTAGTAAGACGTGGTGCTAATAATAATAATAATAATAATAATAATAATAATAATAATAATAGTTTATTATCGGTAATCGATACAAAAATATTGTTAAAATTTTTCCTTTAACTTAAATTTTAAACACGCAATGGGTTTTAACGTAAACTGAGTATGCTATGTCAAAAGTCTGTAAAAAAAAATCCTACCCACTTATATCTTATTCATCGCTGTAGGCTTTGTATTAGTTGAGTAAAAGGGATGTTTACAACAGAAATAATAAATAGGATAATTCTAGATGAAGAAGCAGAGAAGGGGTTTGATTCAGTTTAGTTATATTGTTAATGTTTATCTAAACTTTGTATATCTCTTCTACGACCTCAGATTTTACTAGGTCATACAGGTTATGTTATTATGTTGTGTTATTCGAAGCTTTAATAAATATATAACTAAAATGGAAGATATTTAACGACCCCACTTAGTATACTTAAAGTGAGGCATATTAAGATATTATTTTAATATTTAATTATGCTACGCCTCTCAGATACTATTTTGTGCTATATACAGTTTGCGCTATGGATTAGGAATGAGGATACTGATGTTTTGGAAATTGTATTGGTAGAAGGATAGGAGGGTTAGGTTGGTAATCACCATTTTAACATTTTTCAATGCATCTGAGATTCAAATTAGTCTCAACCTAGAGTTGAAAAGAGTATCATGCAATTTAGAAACTTTAACACTTATCTAAGAATAGGCCTTCCTGAAATTAATTTATTTAAACATGGCGGGCCTTCATGGTAAATGAATAAATATGACCTCCATTGGGTATACTTTCCCTCTACCCTCACGCAAATACAGGTGGATATTCTCTAAATATATGTGTTTCTTGTCTCTAATCTTTTAGTGGAATTTAGAAAATAATGAACAGGTAGTAAGATACAATGCACAAAATATTGCTTTATAAAACTGATCAAAATACAAGGGAAGAAATAGTATAATCTGAATACTTAAATAACAAACTTCACTGACTATATTAAATACTTTTGAGCAAATTTGATGTATTCATAGGTCAAATAATGTAATTTTCAGTGGATATATTTGACAAATAGTTTCAATGTGTATGCATTTAAGATACATTTGTAATTTTTCATCATGGTTGTATATTTGTCATTTATTCGATATGTTCTAGAAGGTGCTTTATGTGGTTACTCGGCTATAACTACTTTGTAACAAACTTAAACTCCTCAAAATGGGTGCTCTCTCAAATACTCATCACACTAGCCTACCGTTAGGTTTTGCGGAAACCCATACCTATCCACTTTGTCATGATAGTTCAAAATACGGCCAAGTAAAGACCTTGTCTTAATCCCTTGATTAATTATTCATACATTGTAAAAGACAAGATCATATGAGGTGAGGTTCATGTCTCTCATCTATAGCTTTCCCTTCCCTGAGAACACTAATGCAAACACTTTAGAGATACATTAACCCCATGCTTTTTAGTGGTTAGTTGCGTACAAACCAAACGGGTAGTAAGAATAGTGCTAATAGTAATAATTTAGTGGTTAATTTTATAATTGTTTTAACTCGTACCTTAATGAAAATATATCTATAAAAAATTTTACAGGCTGCTAATTTTACAAACTTATAAAATTACTAGTATTTTTAAGTTTTTCTATAACTATGTATTTTTATTTTGTAAAAATTAATATGGATAAAAAAAAAGGATCCCGATAAGTGGTTTTCAATCTGGGGTATGCGTCCCCACGGGGATATATAGACACATCTTTAGAGGGTGTCATGTGATGATCACAACAACCCTTCTGGTCGTTAATCTTACTTTTATAGTCCGGTGACGCTTCTTCTTTATTCAAGTAGCTCTTCAATTAAACTCAACGAAGCCGAGTTGAACCCCTTTCTAGAACCCCTTTCTAGAACCACGGGGGTTGTACCTTGGACCAAAACTGACATGTGGCAAATAGCTCTGACCACTTGACCTCACAGACGTATTTTAAAATTATATAAATATTAATAATCTCTTTTGATTAAAAAGTATGCTTTTTAATTTATCATAATTGGAAATTGACCATTTATTTTACTAATATATTGCTATAAAATAAATTTAGAAAGAATTTTTTCAACATAAATAATAAAATAAAATTTAAAATAAGATAATTTTATTAATAAAAATAAAGTGCCTTATTAAAAGAGTTATTTTGGTAGAATAAATCAAGGAAAGTTAAATTCACATCTCCAATGAATAACGTTCACTAGTTGCTGTGTTAACTGTTGAAAGTAAACACCAAGAACTATCAAATTATTACATCCACATTACTGACTTTCATACTACCAAGCATCATTAATTAACTCAAATATATCACAAAGTGATAGGGGATGGTTGTGTATAAGTCTAACCAATTAAATATTTAGATATAGCTAGGTTTATTTTAAATTCAAATATGCAATACCAATCTTTAAATATAATTTGAATTTCACATTATTTAAACAAGTTGTAATTGAAAATTCCTCGGTCCCGGCACAGATTTATCTGATTACCAAACCCTTCCTTCACCTCTGACAAGATGTATTAATCACAACTTGTGAATGTGAGGAATGCCAGGCCTCCACCGTGGTTCGGATTCCACGTTAAACTGTAGGTCCTTCATTTCATCTCACAATCACTTTACCATTACACATTAGCGTAAGTGCGTATAACCCGAACGGGTAGTAAGACGCGGTGCTAATAATAATAATAATAATAATAATAATAATGTAATTGAAATTTTAACTAAAAATATTATTTATATTTCTAAAATCCTTTGTTGCTAACTCTAGCTATTCGATTGCGCCATTATTTATATTGTGTTATTACGATTGCTTTTGTTTAATGTTCTCGAAATTTGAAAATAAGTACTCCTACTTGACACAAATTAAAACTCCCCACTTGTTAGTTGTCAGATAAACACAACTAGTGAACAATACATTGTTGTTGTTTTTTAATCTCCCCATAGTAAAGTAAAAAAAAAGAAGACAGCGTTGTTAAATGTGTCATGTGACACGTCTAATCCGTATCTCGTCAAGTCACGGGTTTTGTATGTCAAAGGACTTTAGTAGTGTCCACATGGATTAACTCGTTCCAAAAGTGTGGCGAGGAAGCTAGGGGGGAGTGAGGATGTGAAGAATAGAAGCGTCCCATAGGCTTGGTAGGGGAAAGAGGGTGAGAGGAAGGGGGAGTGACGCAGGTGGGTGACGCTAAGCGTCTACTTCTCCCCCACCCCCCCTCAAGAACCCCAGGGCCGTGTTTGGACGAAGGCTCGTCAAGGACTTAAGAGAAAAAGGATGTTTCTGTTCCAAGTGTCGACAAAGAAGGCAACACTGATTTTAACATCTATTTTTTTTAAACTATTTTATCAATAATTTTGACAATATTATTTAAGGCGCAAGGAAAGGGAGGCAATCTTAAATAAATTTAATGTTCATTAGCAAGGAGAAAATATAGGAAGTGAAAAACCACATTTATAAAGACTACCCTAATGCCCTCACCCAGAATTCAAACCCAGACGTCCAGGTCACTGACCAATAATACAAGACGAGACTGAGGCCTCAGTCTACGAGCCCACTAACATATTTATGCAAACTTGCTTTCTAATTTATTTTTATCGTATATCGGTAGTTTTTAATCATTTTAATCATAGTTTTTCCAAGCATTATGTCTTATTACACACTTGGGCGAGTGGGAAGCAATCTATGAAAATGCACCCTCAGTACATCCGACTGGGATTGAACCACGATTTCCCTCTCATCGGCAGTCTAGTACATTGCAAGAGTAGAACCTTGGAACATGCAGACACTGAATCAGGTTAAATAATAGTTAATGAACAAACTAATACATGTATATTAAAATATATATAGAACAAGTTGAATATCGTAAGGAACTGGTAGAGAAAATTAAATATTTGTATTTAAAATAATCGTAGCTATATCTAAATATTTAATTGGTCAGACTTCTACACAACCATCCCCTATCCCTTTGTGATACATTTGAGATAATTAATGATGCTTGGCAGCATGAAAGTCGGTAATGAGTCGCCATGGATGAAATAATTTGATAGTTCTTGGTGTTTACTTTCAACAGTTAACACAGCAACTAGTGAACGTTATTCATGGGAAAGGTGAATTTAACTTTACTTGATTTACTCTACCAAAATAACTCTTTTAATCAGGCACTTCATTTTTATTAATAAAATTATCTTATATATATTTTATTTTATTATTTATGTTAAACAAATTGGTTCTTAAATATATTAATAAGAAATTGATAAAAGCTTTTATTTCCAAAACTGCCGAGACTTTTTCTAAAATTTGAAATGCAATTTTATTATTAATTAATTTATATCTAATTGTAGATTTTTTGAATGTTGTAGTATAATAAGAATGTAATTATTAGGATAGCTCAGTAAGAGAGCATTGGGACTCCAAAAAAAGGAAGGTCTGAGGTTAAATTCTCGTATTCGTGTTGATATTTTTCACTTAATTTGTGAGTGTATGGGTCGCGTTATAAGGTGAAAGTTCTTGTTGTTGTTAGAGCAACATTTTATTTATTTTTTGGCCAAAATTAATCAAATATTTCCCCAGAACAAACATAATTGAATTTTCTTCACATGGTGATATAATTAATTGTTAAATATACTCGTATATCATGAGCATATTGACATTAGATGAGAAACTTTTTAAATCAAGATAAAAAGTCATAATTAAATTTCAAGACACCCTTGAATAGCATTCAAGACGGTATCACTCTGTGAATTAAATTAAACGTTTTGCTTCTACTAGAGAATAATTTGATTTATTTTATTCCTTAATTGAATGTGTCTTAATCGGTATTCTAATGTGTATACTCAAAGAATTTTTTTTAATATGTACAGGATGCTAAAAACTTATATATCAAAATATAAAGGCTTTTTAAAAAAACTAGTATATGGAGGGAGCAGAAAGGATTATTTAGTAAAAATTAAAATTAAGGCGTTGGTTCAATTTTTTTGAATTACTAGACTTTAAACTCCCCTTTGTTCTTTATCCAAGACTCGCATTTGGAGGAAAGTTCATGGGAGAGTTTATATGTGTGTTCGTTTTTATGTTGGCAAGACTCGCTCCTGACAATGATTGGGCTGTAATGTAAATAGATTACATTGTTTGCTACGTTGTAAAAGACATAAAGCTATTTATTTTTTTCCCCTTTTGGTTTCTGTACAGTTAGTCATAAAATGCAATAGTTACGGTAGTACCATTATTGGTTTTTGTTATTTGAGATATTTTTAATCTTTTGTATATATTTTAATTGTTAATTACGGGAAAAAGCTTTAATGTGTGGACACAAATAGACCTATTTTCCAGTTTGTTTTTATTCAAATTATTACTAAAATATTGGTTACTGTTTAGTGTCATGATTCTTTTGCTTGTTTATGCTTAAAACTCCAAATTTCTGTTAGCTGAATTGTTTCAAAATGACAGTTTTAATGCATGCCCTATTATTATTATTATTATTATTATAAACTTAATTTAATATACAGCAGTAAAAGTTGAAAAATTAGCAGCATAGAATATGAGCTTAATGTATACATCAATAAAATAAATAAATAATTTTAAATTATAAACAACGCGTATGAAATATAAAAAAACGTTCTATCTAGCTAACGGATTTCTAACCTGAGCTAACAATGCATTTGAAAAAAAAAATTTGATTGTATGTTCTATACGAGTAAATAGTATTAGTGTTAACATTGATGTTTGGTATTGCTTATAGAGGATCATTAAGCTTGGCTCTCACTTTAAATCAACTAATATTTTAAAAAATATTTTATATATTGCAATAATTATAAGAGCCAAATATTTTCCTTTTTTTCGATAATAAAGTTTAATATTCAGTCTCAAATAATATATGTTGAGTATAGTTGGGGTTTTTTGTTTGAAATATTTAACGTGCACTTTCTGAACCGATTTATTATATCAGCATACGACTTATAAATTCACTTAATTCTAGAATAGTCACAACATCCAGCCATCAGCTTTAATTCACACTGTAAAGTATAAATCCATAGTTCAACATCGATAAATATCAAGGCAATACCAGTAAATGAACCCGGGACCTGACAAGGTATGAAGAAGAATATCCTTAGAACTTAAAAATAATTTATACAAATTTAGTTGTTTACGCATGATAAACTTGGTGTCAAAATGAAAACCATTTGAAGATTAAAATTTTGAAATAGAGATATTCCCATAGGTTTATATGTGTATCAAAATTAGTTGAAATTCTTACATTCGTTGTAAACCACAAGGAGAGGCATTAATATGTGGGTATGATAATACTATAGGTTTATCCCGATACTATTAGTAAATACCTAATGTCTATTGTATATTGTTTTATCAATTTTTCATTTTAAATTTAGAATTTATAGTTACTCCAAAGTTTAAATATTTTATGTGTGTCAAAGTGAATTATAAAGCATTTCTGTGGCTCTATTAAAATAGCCCAACTTGCTGGGAACGACAACTAAATGTCAAGGTAATCTAGTTTTGTTGACTAGAAGGTCAGAACTCCCATCTCAGGCTGGGTATAAAAACTTTTTTATAAGAAAATGGTGTTTCCACTCTCTCCGGGAAAATGAAGTTACGTTACCATCTGAATTCCGGACTTCTTCCTATCAAACCCTATTAGTGAAGTTAGGGTGGAGATATAGGAGACACGATAAAAGGTTTTTGCAGTTTTTATGGCAAACTTATTTTTGCCATAATAAATCAAAGGTTTTTTTTCAGTAGAAAATGAGAGATTAACGTTTTCACAACATGGTTGGTTACCTCAACCGTTGTCGAATATCTGTTATGAGCAAAGTGTCTTTAGATGACAAACTTTTTAAGTGAAGAGAAATAGCTGTCATTAAATTCCAGGACACTGTTGACGGATATTAAAGAAATGTTGAAGTCACTATGTGGAGAAAATTAAACTCTATTATTCTACTGAAGAAATATTGTATTTATATTGAACAACAAATTTTTCTATAAAAATGGCACGGACACAAAACTTCTCTCGCTTCCCCTACACTTCCACCTTAACTACTATAGTTTGGATGGGTAGTAGGATGCAGAAACACTTTTTTTCTTTAGGATTGTACGCACATGTACTAATTAACGTTGTGTATTAGGGATGAAGAGAGTTGAATTTAGATGAAGTGTATCCACATTTGCATTGGAGAGTTGGAAAACAATTTAAGAAAAATCTTTTTTACTTCACCCAAACAGGATTTGAACTCCGACCTCCCCTTCACCGGCAGTCTTGTGTATTGTGATAGTGATGCCTTAAGCCATATAGCAACTGGGCTGGGTTGAAACTCTTGAGTCACTCTAGATTAATTTTAGTGATTTCAACTGCTAAAATCTATAACACTTGTGAAGAAGCGTGCTAACAAACAAATACGTTTTCTTACATGCTTACCGTGATAAAATCTGGGTCTCCTCCCCTCTCCTCCCCCGCGCCACGCCCAACCACCACCCAACATGCTCTCCTGTTGCGGTAAAGGGGTCTGAGAGGCCATTACGCCCTAGTTCACCGTGACAAAGTTGATGGCAGGTCACTGCGATAGCGAAACTTGCAAAAAGAACAGGTGGAAAAGTGGGGAGGAATTAAATGGGGAAAGGAAAGGCCCCGACTGCGAGCGTTGTCAAGAAAGAAACGGATATAGACATGGATAAATAGTGAAATATATGGATAGTTAAACGAAAAATAGATTCTCGGAGTAGGAATGGTTGGGAAACGAGAAATAGAAAACAAATTGTATCAAAGTTAAATAACATGAACTAGAAAAGCTTGCATAATACTGGACAGAGCATAACATTATTTTAGTTATTACCTTTACTGCTCAATTAACTTATTTTTATTATTGTTTACATACAATAGCAAATGAATCTGTTGTAAAAAAATTGATAGAAATAATAATACTTAGCACCACGTCTTACTACTCGTATGGGTTATACGCTTAAATTATTCATTACGCTAATGGGTTAGGAATTGGGAAGGTTTAATATAGAGGAAGTGAACCCACATTTGGGTGAAGGGAGAGTGGAAAGCCTTTAAAGCAAAACCACACCCAGTTCCCCCAAGAAAGATTTTAACCTCAATTTCCCCGTCCTCGGTAGTCACGTTTGACACACAACTAGCGCGTTAGCTAACTGCGCCACCGAGACGGGTTTGATATAAATAAAAGGAACGTTTGGACAGCGTTTGAAGTATATTCAAACAATCTTGACCGAGGGGTAGGTAAATAAATACTAAATATATTATCAAAGTTTAAAATAAATCATGATAATATGATTATGTAAGTCATATTATTTTTGAAGCTATTTTAAGTGGGAATTTTGATACATATGATTATAATCACAATAATAATTACAAACAAACTTATTACTAGAGCGAATACAACACACACTTCTTACTAGCATGGATTCTTGATTGTGAAGAGAGATACCATAGTTTCACCAGTAACTACTTTTTCATCCATCGCAGGAATATAACACGATACCCTGAACTCAGTGGGAATATTCCATACTGACCAACCAAAGTATTAAGATCTTTTTTTTATATATAATGCTGTGCTGTGCTATAAGCCGTACTGCTCATTCGTGTTGTCCATAACTTACGCTTGTGAAAGATAGATGTTATGATATAATTGAAAATTAATCTGGAAAGAGTGTGAGAAAAACCATAGCCGGAAGTCAAAATTCGCAATAGGCCTAACGCTGGAGGATTTGAAACGTATTTGAACTGAATCCTTTACTTCCCAGGTCTAAGGAAAGCAAGCTAATCGACATGTCTCATGGTGAATTATTAATCCTGCTTAGTATTGTTATTATTATTATTTTTGTTATTAGTATCATTTAAGACGCGGTGCTAATAATAATAATATTTCACGCCATTTCAATGATAGTATGTTTTAAGTGCATGTCATTTTACTATCAATCTCTGTTATTCATATTACATTACTATTAATGATTAAATTCATATTAATTAAAGAAGGTAGAATTTAGATCAAATGTATTTTAATGGGTGAAAAGTGTTAAAACCTTGATCCTTACCCATTTTTTTGCAAACCATAATCGCCTAAATTGATGCCCTTATCCGCATGGCCACCATTTCGAACTGATACAATAGCTTTAAACATATTGTAAATATTATTATAAATTTACAAAATATTGAATTATATAAATCATATATACAATTATATATATTATAAAAAGTTATATTAATGGTAGGTTCGTATGGATTGTTAAAGAGACTAGGGAATTAAGACTGTCTTTATCTGAACCTGTCCCTTGTATCTGGGCTAAGCAAATAAACCAGCGTGTTGGAGACAAACACTAGACTAAGAGGGGTAGCAGCGCTCCTCGTGTCAACCAATACATTTGTCTCTTCTACTTCACAAGTGTTTGCACGTCCTAGAAACAAAACCCACGGGAAGATGCGGGTAGCTTGCTGGAATGACCTCTGCTATGGATGGTCGTGTCGCCGTGCGTCTTACTACGTCAACCTCAACTAGGAGAGGCATTGATTCAAATGTCAGTGAGGCCCAAGACTTAGGGCTGCGTATATAGAGTGATGCCGTAAGCATGTTTAAAATTTCCTGACTCTAGAATTGCTTTTATTTTTATATAATATGATAAGCTCATTTACGATAGTTAGAATTATTAAATACGGTTAAAACTATTTTAACAAACTAACCCTACTTTAAAAAGTTGTAAACCCAAGATATCGGCAAAAAGAACCTTCTGACGAAAATTCAATTTTTACAGCGAATTTTCTTATCCTCAGATTAGTGGACAGTTGCTCATTTTTAGTAGCATTCATTGTTTACATCACCGTGGAAATCCTAATTTGTATATAATTGAATATGAGCAAGTAAGACATTTATCTTTGGTTATTTTATTTTAGCGCCATGTCTTTCCACCTTTTTGGGTTATATTTAGAGGAAGTGTACCGGCATTTGTGGAGAAGGAGTGTGGAAAACCATTATGGAAAAACCCTTCTGAGTATATCCGACCAAAATTTAGACCTTGACCACCTCGTAATCGATAGTCTACTGTAATAGAAGCACCTAAAACCACTAGGCCACTGAAGCGGGTAGTAATACAATAGAATTCTCACTTAGTTTGTATAGGGAAAAAATATAGAGCCAGTAGAGGCGTAACTTTAAAGCTCTTATCGTGCTATGAAGGCGAAAAATATACGGTTTGTTTAGAATTAAACCCTTAAAAGACTAAAAATAAATGGATATTTAAATGCCTTTGCTCAGTAAACCTTTGGCTAGAAAGACTAGTGACGCTTTTTTGATATACAGGGTGTGAGACCCACCTAATTGGTGGATATGTGACACAGAAACAAGTTAAAAAGTTAACTCAAACATATGTCCCATTTGACGTTGTTTTCAATTTATAGTCATGTTTGTATTCCAGTAATGTGGAATTGCTTTACACTACAAGATTAAATCAAAATGTCCAACTTTAGCATTAATGCTTTGAGCATTTTATATAACGTTAAGCAACTCCACATTACTGGAACGCAAACATGACTAAAACTCGAAAACAAGGTTAAATGGAACATATGTTTATGTGAACTTATTTATTGGTTTTGTGTCTCCTTTCCACCATTAGGTGGGTCCCACCTGCATGTATACTGGTTTGTATAAATATTTTGTGTAAAAACTTGATAGTTAAATTGAAGTTGGCATTCCATATTATACCTTCTCATATACTAATAAAGATAAATTATCGCAATCGCCATCGAGATCATGACGAAAAGGGTCGTTTAGTGCGCACCCTGAACCTAAAATTGGGTCATAAAATTATCTATGTTCTATACCCGGGGGCTAAGGTCGAAATAGTTTTATGTATTTTTCCCAAACTTGACATTTATGTTTGGATATTTTTTTGATTCTAACCCTTAAATTAAGGATAGTTTAGTGATGACAGATTTTTCTTTCGATTCAATTTTTTTTAGAAGGTAAAACACTGACTATTTTGTTTAAAATAGCTATCTGGTGAGTGTTTGAAACTATATACATTTATTTCAAGCAAAAAATTGTTTAAAAATACTTTACTGGAACCTTTTTTTTTAATAAATATTTTACGAAAATCCTTTTTTTTAATACAAAATGGTTATCTGGGAAGGTTACTCATCTTAAATAATAATTGATAATGTATGTTTGTTTTTGAAAATTTATTATTTAAAAAAAATATTTTAGAAATTTAATTTGATATTTATATCTGAGAAGAGTATTAAATATTACTATAGATATATTTATTTTTCTGAAGAAAAGGTGGATAGATTACTGAAAACCGGGTTTTAAAGGTTTATGTACAAAGTATATTAGACTAAATAGTATATTAGAAAATATGTATGATTTCACAATAGAGTTATTTTCTTTGTCGGGGTGACCTGGTGGTCAAGGGGTAAGGTGTCGTCAGACTTCTGTGCTGGGGTCCGGGTTTCAGTCCTCGGTCCCGGCACAGATTTATCTGATTACCAAACCCTTCGTTCACCTCTGACAAGACGTGTATTAATCACAACTTGTGAATGTGGGGAATGCCAGGCCTCCACTGTGGTTCGGATTCCACGTTAAACTGTAGGTCCTTCATTTCATCTCACAATCACCCTACCATTACACATTAGCGTAAGTGCGTATAACCCGAACGGGTAGTAAGACGCGGTGCTAATAATAATAATAATAATAATAATAATAATAATAATAATATTTTCTTTTTCTGTTTTTAGCCAATTGACAAATCCAAATTATGAAACTAGCGTGTTAATGAAACTAGAGTAATGAATTTTTTTTTTCCCGCACAACGTTACATGAACTTTAGGTTTATTGCAACAAATTATACAATGGTTACCCCCAACTGTTTGTAAATCCTAGCAAACTGCTATCATTTTGTTAAAGTATAAAGGGGCATTTCTTTCCGTCCTACTTCCTAGAAAGAGTCGCATTCTTATCAAACCTACTCTTACTCCTCCATATACAAACGTTTCTCCAACTTCTCCACTAATCTTTATTTATACTTGTGCTCCTTTTTTTTTTTGTCTCTGGGGCAGCCTTTAACTATGAATAACGATTTGTAATAAAAAAAAAAAGTGTCTTGAAACTTCAACTTAAAGATAATAATAAATCCCACTTTTTAAGAGGAGCACAAACAGAAAAGTGTTGTGCAGTACACAATATATTTTTTTATCACTGCGTCTTACTACCGGTTGATTTTACACACATATATAATAATTACTCTGATAGGGTAAATAAGAGTAAATAACAATTTTAGAGGTAGTCTACCCGCATTTGCACAAGAAAAGAGTGGGAAATCATTTTAGGAATAAAACACCCTCAGTAAACCCAAACGGGATTCGCACTCGGACTATTCAGCCATTGAAGCAACTAGTCAAGTCGAGGGTGACTTGAAAGTTTTTAAAATGCTTTACAACTTTGATTTGTAGCAGTAATATTATTGATATGAAATTAATGTTAACCATGAACCACTACGGTGGCCGCATGAAATACTATACACTAGAGCATCGCTATCGCAATAGACCGACCTATCGATGATGGGGAGACCTGGATTCAAAGCCCGTTCGGGTGTACTGATGGTGGTTTTCCCTGAATGTATTTCCATTCTCTCTCCACACAAATTAAGGTACACTTACTCTCAATTCAACCTTCTTCATCCCTAAAACATTATCGTGATTGATTAGTACGAGAACGGGTTGTAAGGCGTGGTGCTAAAAAAAAAAAGGACCACTGTTAAAACTTGTAATTCCTTTATCAATCATATTTTTAAATCATTTGTAAAGTTAGTTTTCACATGAGCATATCTAAACACAAAAATTATGTGTCAACAGTATTATTTTAAAACCATAGCTTTATCTGTACATAAATAGTATTATAGTGTTTCTCTTGTGACACATTAATAAATTAGCTAAATAGTCAATAGTATAAATTCAACAA
The DNA here is from genome assembly GCA_902151445.1 of Timema monikensis. Classification (NCBI taxonomy): domain Eukaryota; kingdom Metazoa; phylum Arthropoda; class Insecta; order Phasmatodea; family Timematidae; genus Timema; species Timema monikensis. The sequence continues at coordinate 61,439 of CABFVZ010001035.1, forward strand.
TTTAATTAAATAAATATATGTATACCAACATTATTATATAAATTTTAAATCAAATAATTAACTCTACAAGGTAGTGACTAGACCATTAATTTTCTTAAATTAATATTTCTTCCTCATAATTACTGGCTGCATTGATTTAATTGTAAAATTTATTATAAAATTAACTTTAAATTTACAAACAGCGCAAGTTTTACTTTAAAACCAAAGCTTGTATTAAATTTAATTTAGAGAGCATTCTAAAATTATTCAAATTTAAAAAAAATTGCATTAAAGGGATTTCGAATCCCAAACATTTTGCTTAAAGTGTTGTAAGAAAAAAAATCGTATATTGGTTACTATAACCAGGCAATTTTTTTTAAATTAACTGCAAGGGAACCTCTTGAAAAGTTGATATAAATATATTATTATAATTTCACTGCAAATTTCTTTGGATTCTAATAATAGTTTTCCTCTTTCATTATACTCTAACTCAAAGAAAAATTATATAAAATTATCTTTATTTCAAATCAGGAATAAGTCAAAGATGCTTCCTAACTGATGGCAAACCAAATGAAATTAACTTCTGAAAGAAAATAAATATAATTTGTAATACAACATGGAATAAATTTAATTATTAAGTGGCGTATCATTACCTCTATTATTTTCACAAAAGGGACGAGATCACAGAACAATAGATCATTTTAAACCAAAAGACTCAAGAATAATGAAAATATCAAGTCTTCTCCCTCTTGAGGGAGGTGGAAGGGGTCGGGGACATTTTGTTTTCTTTCTATGGAGACTGAGGACCATGTGGTGGGATGAGCAGAAGTAATTTTCATGAAGGAGGTCTCGTCTTTTGTGATGAACGTCTGCCGTGGTTATTCATATTTTGGGACACACGCGCAAATGCCAAGGCATGACGCGGCTGAGTGCTGCCTTGCTGTTAATTAAATGTCAACAATATGGTTAGTTTAAAAAAGAATATACTGAGAGCTATACTAAAAATAGATTCTTAGTGGAGGCCTTTACTTGGTTATTCTTGATGAGACAACACAATTTCCATGGATATTAAACTGAAACTATTTATTAATATAATTCCCTCAAATAGCTCACACATGAAATGTTTATCATTCGTTGTGGGGTTTTTTGTTTTAAACTCAAAGCAACAATGTACAACATAACTTTGATTATACATATAGCCGGAAACTAAAGTGAAAGTTTAAGTATTGGGTAGATTGAAATTTCTTAAATTTGTTGTTAACGAGAACTAACATTTCTGGTAGTAAGTTATTTTCTTAAAACTAAAAAATCCTATTTATTCTGAAAGTAGATTAGATCCAAATTTTAAAAAAATATTATAAAACAAATACTAGTAGAAATTCAAGTGTTATAGTTATAATATATGTATTATTGTTTATTAAATTCCAAATAAAGTATCTATTATATTTCATTATTAATAGTGCCTATACAACTAAATAAATGAGATTTGTTATTTTCATTTATTTGCGGTATTTAACGTGTACTTTAGGATACATCTGATTATATCAGCACACAAAAATGTCTTTGACTGAAAGTGAAAGGTCCTACCAATTTTGCATGGAAAAGGTATTTTCACATATCTTCCAAGTTTATTTTATATGCCACACTCCAAATTGAACCGAGGGCTTAGCTTCCCCTTCGAAGTAAGTTGTACTAAGGATTTTCCTCGCTCAAGAAAAATATGTCGATCCCCGGCAGGGTTTGAACCCACGAACCGAACACTTAGCCCAAGACCACTGAGGTCGACTACCTTTTACTAAAACTGCATTATATATAAGACTAGATAGCTGTTGCCCGCGGCTTTGCTCGCGTGGAAGTTGATTATATACAAATACGAAAATATACATATGTATTTACAGATTAATTTAAAATATTACGTTACGTTGATGACCATAACTTGACCTCAGATCAAAAATAATGCAAGTCCGATACAAACTTTCACCCCCTTTTTCATCCCTTATTAAATAAAATTTCCAAAATTCCTGAAACACGTATTTATTTGTTTTACGTCAATAACCGAAATACAAAATTTTGTTTATGTAACTTTCAAAATGACGGACTTTCATACATATTATCATACATATTATCATCCCCTATTTTGACCCCTTTGGGGTGGAATTTTCTAAAATCCTTTCTTAGTGGGTGCCTACATAACAAAATGAATATACAGTCCGAATTTCATGCTTGTAGCCTTGATAGTTTGCGCTCGGCGATGATGAATCAGTCAGTCAGTCAGGACATGTTATTTTATAAATATAGATAAAGAAAAGCATTGTACTCTGTTTACGCTGATCAGTAATTATTGTTTTGCTTTCACCTATTAGATTATGGTTTAGCCCAAAATCTGCACCAAAGTGTAACTATACAAGGTAAAATATTATCTTTGAAAGAAAAAGTACTGTATCTATTTCTTAAATTGAGCACCTTAATATACATATCACCTCTACTGAAACTTTCATGATATAAGATCAAAGAAATTAATTTATTGCTTTTCTCTATTAATCAAATAAATTATTTTAAGCACAATACATATTTTTATGTTAATTCACATTGGACTATAAGGGGATAGCAGTTAGTTTTTATCTAATTGTATGTATGGCCGTAGAGAATATTTATATTGGTCATTTTTTTACTATAAAAATAATATGTATTTTATTTCAAAAATTAAAATCAAATCAATTATGCTATAAATGCATATTACATCTAATATAAGTTTACTAATAGTATGACTAAGTGTTCAATAGTCTATAAACTGTAAGACTATTAGTATGTTAATATGTGTGAATGTGGAAGAAAGTGTGAGAGTCCATATTAAGGTTGGAGTTTAGGAACGAAAGTTAAATTCGGTAATTTTACAGTTTTATAACCAAACTTTTTTTTTTCTCAAAATAAATAAAATATTGCTCCAGTAGAAACATAGTCTAATTTTCTACACTTGTTGATATCAACAGTTGGTGAATATCTGTCATGAGAATAGCGGCATTAGATAAGAAACTTTTTAAATAAATAGAAAAAGTTGTCATTAAATTCTAGGTCACCCTTGAAAGATATTCAACAAGTAATGATATCACCATGTGTATAAAATAAAACTCTATTTTTGTACTGAAGTAATATTTAATTTATTTTAATCAAAAAGCTGTTTTGGCTATAAAAACTACAAAAACACTGGCCTTAACTCTCATTCCCTAAGTTCCCACCTTAAGCCATCCCGAAAAGTTGAGTAGATTGCATTCTGCGGCAATAAAATATTCTCCCTTTGTTCCAATAAATAGCTAATATTTCTCGATTTTATTTTCTTTTGAAATCCCAAATGAGCGTGTTAGCCGTGATATCGTAAAACAGTTCAGCCTTGAATATGCAGGAGGGGAGAAAAGGGGTAAAACATTAGTTATGGAGAGGGAGGGGGGATGCTTTTTGAAGAAAAGGAAAACAGGGAGGGTAGGTGGAGTTACATAAATTAATCAGATTATTGACCCTGCCATTCTTGTCCTATCTTTGTGTGTGTGTGTGTGTCTCAATTATCAAGTCTCATTCTGATGATGCAAATTTTTTTTACGTTCTTTTTTCTTTATAAAAGAATTCACAATCAAATTCCTCTTTGTGAAATGTTTGCATAGAACAGAATTTGTCGTACAGCTCGCTTAGTAGTTTCAATGTTAATCGTATCATCTTAAGCTCACATATATTGCAATCTTTAGTATATTCATCTATTTAGGCTAAGTAATTAAAATAATTAAACATATAGGATATAAACTGTGGGATATAAAACTAATTTACCAATCCTTACTGTAATATATTCATTATATATATATATATAT
>CABFVZ010001035.1:65323-89939 GCA_902151445.1 Timema monikensis
ATATATATATATAAAATGGGTGATTTAAGTTTTCCAAAACATTCTTTAATTTAATTTTTTTTAATACTGTGTCTTACTAACCATTCGGTTTGTACGCCTCTGTATTAATTACGCTAATAGTTTTAGGGATTAATAAGATTATACCTATATATAGAAAGTTTACCTGCATTTTCGTGGAGTGATAGTGGAAAACCATTTTGGAAAAACCACCCTCAGTATACCCGGCCGAGATTTTAACCTTTATTTCCAGGTCATTGGCAGTTGGCACTATTGCGAGAGTAGCGCCTTAAACAATGCGGCCACCAAAGCTGATCCCTAATTTAAATATTTACGCTAACTGGAATTATTTTCTTTTGTTGATAAATATAAACAAATACGTAATCAAGAGATATTATAAATTGCTTCAGTGGCCACATGGTTTAAGAATTCGTTCTTGTAATTGATTATCCTGTCACTAAAAGGGAGTTTGGGATTTGAATCTCTTACTAAATGGTTTTACATTCTCCCCACACGCAAATGTGGTTACACTTAATATAAATTCAACCTCCTTCAGTCATATCTCATCATCATAATTAGTAGCCTACATAAGCGTATGTCCTGAGCTGGTATTAAGACGTGGCGCTAAAATAAATACATTATAAATAACTATTGGTTTCTACAATTATTAATATACGTGTGCTAGTATTTTATCATGATTTTGAGTTACGTCAGTAAGTAATGTATATATATGTGCAGATCCTGAGTGGCAACAGTGACACGTCTACAGTGGTCAGTCATCGTCTCATGCCACCCATGTACGCCAGTCAAGTGCGCATCCTTCCATACAGTGTGCATCGTAGAACAGTGTGTCTCCGGGCTGAGCTTCGAGGGTGTATTTCTGAGGGTAAGTATGCATCCTTCCATAGTGTGCATAGTAAAACAGTGTGTCTCTGAGCTGAGCTTCGGGGGTGTATTTCTGAGGGTAAGTGTGCATCCTTCCATAGTGTGCATAGTAAAACAGTGTGTCTCTGAGCTGAGCTTCGGGGGTGTAATTCTGAGGGTAAGTGTGCATCCTTCCATAGTGTGCATAGTAAAACAGTGTGTCTCTGAGCTAAGCTTCGGGGGTGTAATTCTGAGGGTAAGTGTGCATCCTTCCATAGTGTGCATAGTAAAACAGTGTGTCTCTGAGCTGAGCTTCGGGGGTGTAATTCTGAGGGTAAGTGTGCATCCTTCCATAGTGTGCATCGTAGAACGGTTTCCCTTTGATCTGAGCGAATCTGAGCTGAGCCGAGCTTAATTTTGGAATTTTATTTCTGAGGTTAAGTGTGCATCGAATAAAAACATATTACCAGTCAACCACCTAAAAAGACGAATTTCTGGTCGCAAAGGTTCGTTGGAGCGTATTGCACAAGATCGACTTGTACGAAATGTAGCATTGTCAATCTTTCGTGAATTGTATTAACCATATCTGTAATTTAAAAATCATTTGTCCAATACCTCAGCTCAGTCGTTAGCGTGTCTGTATACTGAGATAAAGGTCTCGGGGTTCAATTCCAGGCATGGCCGAAAAATCTATCATTAGTGAAATGTGGGTTTGCCCTTTCACAGTGATGAGTTAATGGTCGTGGTCTGGAGGTTGTGTTTATTATAACCTAAGTTAATCTATAAGTCATATGCTAATATACTCAGTCAGTTCAGAAAGTGCATATTAAATACCTCAAATAAATTTTAAAAATTGGAAATTATTGACAGCTGAAATAATGGCGTACACGCTGTATTCTATAGTGATTTATTTTCAAATACTGGTATCTGTAAAGTCTATCTTAGAGGGCGGATTTTACATCCAGTTGTCGAATTAAGTACAATTAATTTAACAAAATGGCGATTTCTTTCCTCTTATACAATAAAAGCCTTTATTGATACAATGGGTTCAATTCTGAGAGATATTTCCTTTGACATTTAAGGTTATTGTTTATTCTTAAATTTGCATATAGTTCATTTCAGAGCACAATAATGATGTAATAAGCTCATAATATGACTTGAGTTTGCCCACTGATCGTTCAAGGAAAATTTACGGGCCATTAGGTTTAGAATGGAATTCACGAAATTGAATCCTTTTTTCTCTCTCGTATAAAACAATGGTTATGATGTCAAAAGTAGATAAGCTGTAAAAGACCTGCTTTGGAAAGGGTGTAATTGGCTTCCATTGTCGCTGCTTGTTACTCGGTAGATATTTTGTAAATTGCCAAAAGCAAGGGAATCAAAATTGGTGGTAAGAGCAGGTGGAGAAAGGGGGGGGGGTTGGGAGGGGGTGGAATGGGTTCGGGGATGGAACAGAAACGAAAGAGAACCATTATTTCCCATGCATGAAGACGTTTATATGCCGCATGAATAATATATGTAGACTCGAACCACTTTACTTGATGGGGACCCAAACACGGAAATTATTGTAGCTTCGTGTGGACGATGCCCATCCTATTTCTGATCACTTTCAGGGTCGGATAGAACAAACTTTCATTCCGTTACGCAGTAAAAATATTTAAATAAATCTCTATTTTAGGTCATTGAATTGAACAGTTTTGAGTTACTTTTCTTAACAATGGATTCTTCTTACTAAATATCTTCGAATTTTTTCGTGATTATTTCCATATTTTAAATGTGTTTTAGCATTTTAAATTATTTATTATTACGGAATTGATGTCAATTTGGATATAATAATATTTGAAAATGAATTATAAGTACACAAAATATATTGAAAACGTTACGATTATTTGACTTAATTCTATGCTAGTTACCTTAATTTATATACAAATTTACCAAATATGTTTTCATAATTAGAACATAATTTGCTTGAACAAAGAAGTATGCATGAAATTAATGGTAATTTTTCTAACAGTACTAAGAATTTATATAACCATGGAATTTTAAAACTCTCCCTATATCAATATCGGTAAAAAGCGTCATGCACAAATAATATTGTTTTAGATAGCAGATTTTGGATCAGAAATATACGTGAAAGAAACTAATTTTTCCATACTAAGGTTCACACCCACTGTTTGTATCTCTACAAATGAGCTAACTTTATTGTATGGCGAGCCATTTGTAAATTGAAAATGTTAATTTTCAATTATGTACCGATACTACCAGATATATTTGTAGAAACATGACATAAATTAAACATCTTTTATATCTTATCTAGTACCTTATGTATAATATATTATTGCTTAAGATGAACAAATTGTGTTTATTTGTTTATAATTTAAATGACTTATATCGAATAAATAAAATTTATTCGCAATTTTTAAAATAATTGTTTATATTTTATTTCAAAAATAATTTTTCCTAGCCAAATTATATAAAAGGAAAATATATATTTTATACATATTTAATTTCAATATTAACTGATAATCTTAAAAATGGCATTATCAAACTTAATTTGCTTTGAACATATTTTTTTTAAAAAGCTTATTAACATAAAGATAATCATATATACGTAAATAATTTATTTTCTTATATTTCCCGAGAAAAATTGAGTTAATCTCTTTCCACGAAGCATACTTAAATGCAAATTAGAATTCGTACATTTCATTATTACTCCAGGAATTTTAATAATATTCCTACTGAGTTTTTAATGCAGTGAGGCCATACCTCAGGGGTAACGACAAAAGTTATGGCAGCCATATCTGACGAACTACAACATGCGAGATGAAAATATAATTGCTTTCGCCGGCTTTAAGAACTATGAGATGAATGCTAAAGACAAATTCCAGAAATGCGAGAATGTAAGATAAGAGTTTCGATATTCTTCTCAGTTCTCATTTTTGTAATGTGAGAAGTAAAAAATATTTTTAACCATTGATATAATAATATAACTGTTTGTTTGCCCCAAACTGTAGATAGCTTACCTTGATTGGTTCCACTATGGTGTAGTGCAAGTGTGGCCAAACAGTGCCTAGCCAATACATAATTAATGACCCACAAGCTGTCTTTAATTTATTTTAATACATAAGAAATAACTTTGATATGTTTTAAGATCTTTTAGGACTCTGTCAATTACGGTATTGGCCAAAACAACTGGACGAGATATTTTCGAGGCGTTGAAAAATTGTAAAGAAAAGGGTGATGTAGATGGAATTAAATTTAAGTGGGGTGGGATGGACTTTTAAGTATCTGTTTTTAGGATCGTGCTGCGGTGATACTAGGGAAGTTTAATGTCTGTGTTTCTAAGCTTGAACCATATAAGGCAGAATTTATTTTCATACCACTGTTATCATTCACAAAAAAAGGCTTCGTGTGCTAGATAAATAAATCTTAATCATGTTATTGAAACTGTTTTGCGTTGCGTCAAAGAGTTTAAGGAATATTTGAAGATGAAATAAATAAGTATAAGGAACTTTTAGTTCACAACTTAGATTTCTTTCTAAGGGAGAGATGGTTTCACGCTTGTTCAAACTAAAAGACAAGCTACTTTAATTTTTGGAGCTGAAAAGTGCTATGCCTATGGAATGTGGCTTCTTAAAGATTCATATTGGCTTTGTAATTTATCGTTTTTAGTGAATAAGTGTTAAATGAAAAAAAAAATCAGGCCCAAAAATCTCGTTATTATTAAGTGGATATTTATAATTTTTCATTTTAATTTATTTTTTACTGAATACATTTTTTGTTATACTAATCAAATAAATTTTCTTAAATTAAGATTTGAACGATTATATAATTTTAGTTAAACGATTGGTTTACATGTACATGGTTTTTAATCGTTTAGAAAATCTTGTAAAATATCCTTATATTTTATTTTATTGTAATTTTGTATTGGAAAATGTTATCGAATATCTAATGTTAGCCTGATATATAATGTGTTACGTGGAAATATTTTTGGCAAGATTGGGGAGGGAGAGATGGGGTAAGAATTGGTTACAGGTGCCCATCAAATTAGTACTAACAATTTACTTGACCTAGCCTGAAAAGTTTGGCTACCCCTTGTACAGTGTATATGATAATGTAATGGTGCAATCCTTTAAAGTAAGGCTGCTATCTTTTAAGGTGAACTGAGTGTACAATTATTAGTTCTTATGTTCTAAAACATGTGTTTAAAGTGTTTTGGAAGTATTGGTGCATGTTGTTTAGCAAAGTCTATTTGGTAAAAATGAACAAAATATTGTTTAATTAAATACGTTCAGCTTAATTTTCTACAGAAAGTAGTTTCAACAGTGTTTGAGTATGTCATGAACATGGTGTCGTTTGAACAAAATCTTTCGAAAATAAAATAATACTGTTCACAGGCCATGATGCCCGTGACCAATATTTAAGAACTGATAAGATTAATAGGCATAGAAAGTTAAACTAAACATGTGGATTGATTTTTTTTTTGTTAATAGACATTGATCCCTGTTATAAAAGCTGTAAAATTTTGAATTTTAACTCTATCCTTAATCCATCCCTCCTTAACTTTCTCCATTCCCACCAACCTTAACTTAAGCTCCGTTCCATCCCAGCTTAGCTCAGGTTCCGTTCCATCCCACCTTAACTTAAGCTCCGTTTCATCTCAGTTTAGCTCAGGCTCCATTCCACCCCACCTTAACTTAAGCTCCGTTCCATCCCACCTTAACTTAAGCTCCATTCCATGCCATCCCACCTTAACTTAAGCTCTATTCCATCCCACCTTAATTTAAGTTTCGTTCCATCCCACCTTAACTTAAGCTCCGTTCCATCCAACCTTAACTTAAACTCAGTTTCATCCCAGCTTAGCTCAGGCTCCGTTCCACCCCACCTTAACTTAAGCTCCATTCCACCCCACCTTAATTGAAGCTCCGTTCCATCCCAGCTTAGCTCAGGTTCCGTTCCATCCCACCTTAACTTAAGCTCCGTTCCACCCCACATTAAATTAGGCTCCACTCAATCCCACTTAAGCAAAATAAATACGTGTTCGACCGAGACTTTAAAAAACATTTAATTTGATAATGATACCCGCCTCGGTGGCTGAATAGTATAAGTTGCGTGTGTCACTCTCGTGATAGACCAAACTGAGGATGACTGGGAGATCAGTGTTTGAATATTTATAAAGTGTACAGAGGATTTTTTTCTAAATGCTTTTCCAAGCTCCCTTCTAGATAATGAGGGTACACTTCATCTAAATTTGACCTTCCTTATCTCTAACACATTAACAGAATTCGTACATAACATCAGTATAGCTCTAAATAAAACGATAGATTCTAAAACATAATCAGTATATTATTTATGTGTGTCTCGCTACTCTCGCCGTCAGCTCTAAGAACAATTCAGATAAAAATTGTACGATTTAAAATAAACTATTTGCACTCCAAGGGAGAACCCATGGTAAACAATATTATATAACACAAGTTAGGCTCTTATCCTAAGCTGAGCATCGTAGAAAACATTTTTCAACCGATAATTATCGCCATCAAACACAATTGCCACTAATTGTGCTAAAGATTTTCCATAACTTTGTTTTGTAATAAAACGTCGGTCTATGGATAAGGTGTCAGGTTTCTAATATGGGGGTCCGGGGTTCAATCCTCACTCCTAGCACAGATTTATCTGATTGCCAAACCCTTCCTTCACCTCTGACAAGACGTGCATTAATCACAACTTGTGAATGTGGGGAATGCCAGGCCTCCACCGTGGTTCGTATTCCACGTTAAACTGTAGGTCCTTCATTTCATCTCACAATCATCCTACCATCACACATTGGAGTAAGTGCGTATAACCCAAACGGATAGTAAGACGTGGTGCTAATAATAATAATAATAATAATAATAATAATAATAATTTTAATATAAGATACGTTTAATGGTATTTTGTCGAAATATATTATATATAGAACATGTGGAGATTCTATAAGTTTTAAGTTACTTTCCTTTTAAAGTCTAGCTCTAATTCGTTTTTGGCTCTTCAACTACTTATTTAAATTCTAGACAAATCTTGGTATTTTATTACGACTAAAATATAAACTTCTCATAGATGTAGTCTTATTCATTCACTTTTATAAGATTCTTTAAGATACTTGGCAATTGTATATGTATGTCGTAGTATTCGTCCCTAAAAATATCTGATTAATTACACGTCGTTTAACCTGGAATAAAGCAAGTCTTTATCTTGACGGATTACATTATGAGCCTTTCTGCTAAGCTATACAATGATGGAATATTGAAAGGCAATCTTGCTAACCTACAGGATAGGCCTAGAACTGAGTAATTGTCTTTAGTTGTAATTTAAATAATACATTTAATACAAGGAAAATTAAAGATTTAATTTAATCTGGAAGAAAGAAATAGACTAATTTAGAACACATGTCAGTATGTCCTGAAAATATAATGAAAAACATGGAGTATTATTATAATGTAAACATATAATGTAGGATACAGTTGGAATATAAACAAAATATGATTCTTGCTTTTTTATTTTTATTTTTTTTAAACTAGGAGTTCAACTTCCTACGCCAACCCGGTATATATTTTAATTATTATAAGACTTGCTATCATCCATCTTATGTTTCTTCCACTTCTAAAACACTGCACCAGGTGCATGTTACCATTCAGGAAATGTCTTGACAAGTCTCAAATTAATAATCTTCCTTACATCTTATAATTATTTCTTGTTTAATCTCCTTTCCTCTAAGATCATTTATCTCCGATCTACTTCCAGATACCCGCCTCGGTGGCGTAGTTGGCTAACGCGCTAGTCGTGTTGGGCCCGACTGCTGAGGACGGGGAGATCGAGGTTCGAATCTCGGTCGGGTGAACTGGGGGTGGTTTTTCCTAAATGGTTTTCCACTCTCCCTCCACGCAAATGCGGGTTCACTTCCTCTAATTCAACCTTCCCAATTCTTAATCCATTAGTGTAATTAGTACTTAAAGCGTATAACCCGAACGGGTAGTAAGACGCGGTGCTAATATTATTATTATTATTATTACTTCCAGATTATTTCACCATCTTGCTTTCTTTGAATTCAAAACACATTTCCCTCTAGTGAATATTAGAAAACCACACATGAATGCTTACGTAGTATTGTTATCATTGCTAAATTTGTATTAAAACAAATTAAAATAGACTAAAAGCTGATTTTATTCGTCGTGCTAAATTCAAACAATTTGCTAAAGTCAAAACATGTAATATTAAAGCACAATTTTTTTTTTCTTTCTATTGACATCTTGGAGAGAGAAGTATTGTGAAAGTAAAAAAAATTCAACACGGTATTTTGAAAAATTTCAATGTTTCATGACCACCTGAAACAGAAAAAAAAATGAGTCTTTAGTTTCATAAAGTCGAAACTACTTTACCGATTGGAATAAATCTTGGTGTCTAGAGTTTACATAAGGCTCCCCCCTAAGAATGTTTGGAATTAAATATCTAACCCTGAAATTAATAGTTGATAAAGTTTCTTAAATATGACAATACTATATGTATTCCTCTTTTTTATTCGTAGGTTTAAGGAAATGTATTAATTTTATGAAATAGGTTAAACTCTTATTTTGATATATATTCATATATAGTTTATGAAATAGTTACAAACTTGTTATTAATAGAGATTTTCTTGTATATTTTATTAAATAGGTTAGACTCAGGATTAATACAGACATTATGTTTTTTCTCTCCTTTAAGCATATTTATATAGATAGAATGTGTGTATATGTATGTTGGCATATATAGCGTTATAATGTGTTTGTACAGGCTAGATAAAAATATATCTTGAGAGACAGGCATATTTGTGTGTATAAATAAAAGAGAAAAATATATTTAGAAATGAAAAAAGAAAATATAATGAGTCTATTCATATCTTTAAATAGTAATGATATATTTTAATGAAAAAGGGTGATTATCTTCGTGCCAAATGACTATCCTTCTTAAATAATTCACGTGTGATGTACGAAACGTTTTGAGGAATGGAAGACGATTTGTAATGCTTAGTAAGACTACAATTCGTCACAAAACTGGCTGCGAGTTTTATGGAAAGAGGACATTTGTCTTAAAAGTGGAGATTTGGTAACAAGACAAGTTGAATAATCGAGAGTACGAATAGCTGGCGTTAGAGAGTTGAACTCTTACTCATACATAAATATCTCTTCTACATTTTCACCTACACATTTGGATGGAAGACACTTTAATTATTTTGATTACTTAATTTAATCTCTGCATTTCAAATTTAATATATCAAATATTATATTAATATTTAGCCCCGCGTCTTACTACCCGTTCGGGTTATACGCTCTAAGTACTAATTACGTTAATTGATTAAGGAATTGGGAAGGTTGAATTAGAGGGAGTGAACCCACATTTGCATGGAGGGAGAGTGGAAAACCATTTAGGAAAAAACACCCCCAGTTCACACGACCAAGATTCGAACCTTTATCTCCCCGTCCTCAGCACTTGAGCTCAACACAAGCGCGTTAGCCAACTACGCCACGGAGGCGGGTAAATATTATATTCAATTCTAGAAAATATAATACTTAAATAATCTTAAAAGCTTGAATATAAAAATGAAAGTTTAGATAATTATTATATAATAAGTATGTGTTTGTTAATAGCATTAAATTACACAACCAAAAAGAGGTCTTAATTAAATCATCAAACAATTTTCTACAATATTTTTTTTAGTGTTCGTGCAATTTCAGACACCCCTATAAAATAATATTTTAATTGATTTGTTAAATTTATAAATGACCATAATAAATATATCTTCGGTCAGTGTGTAATATATTACTTATTTCAAAATAACCATGTCTCAAAAAAAATTAATTTAGCAAACTCGTCCCCGAAAACTCATTGTTTTGTACATAGCGTCTTATTACCCATATGGACTATCCACAGAGTAGCACATAATTATTATTCCTCAAGTTATAATAAATCCATTTGAGTAGGAATTATTCAAATTTTCCTAGAAGATCGATATCAAGCAACAACAACAACAACAAAACTCCTAAGCGTCAGCCCACACTCGAGTAACTCCGACAGAGTAGGCTTGCTCTGTTTGCGATAAAGTGGCAAGTTCTGCGCAAAGAGAGGGTGTCATGTGTGGTCAGAACAATTAACCGTAAAACCATTAATCTAAGTTTTCTAGAATGGACACAGTACCTTTTTCATTGAAGTAAATTATCTTCTAATTGGTCCCCACGAGACTGCTTTTCCCCGTTCCAGGCCAACCGCTTCACATATGGAAACATTAGGAATCTAACCAAGAACCTCTGAAACTGTAACAATAAATTGTGACCACAAGACCACATAGGAGGTCATCAAGCAACAATAGCTATCAAACCGGATTGAGATACTTCATATGCCATAAAAAATAAGACTAGGAGCAGAGCAGGATCCATGATAGGTCCTTCACACCAACACCAGAATCTGGTGCTCAAATTATGGATTGGGTGTCAGTTTTTTCTCAATAGCTTTTGGATTAGCCTTATATACAAGTGTTTTGGAGTTTTCTCAAAATGTAGCCTCTTCGTTTCATGTATTTAGATTAGTACAAGCTGTGGATATAATAATACACGTAATCGTTAGAAGTACATCAATACTTTGACTTGAGTGTAAATCCTTAATCTTAAGTAATATATATTTTAATAATCTATAACCCACTCCATGGCTGTATGGTCTAAGGCGCTACTCTCACCGTATACTAGACTGCCGATGACGGGAATATCGAGGTTTGAATCTCTGTCAGGAGTACTGTTGGTAGCTTTTCATAAGTGGTTTTTCACTCCTCCCCCTCTAAAATGCGGGTACACTTCATCTTAATATAGTATTCCTCAAGCCCAAGGCTATTAGCGTAATTAGTATATAAGCGTATAGCCATAATTAGTTTTAAAATAAAAAAACTATAATTTAAAATTAATTTTACTAGTATTGTCTAGTTTAAATTCTGTCCCATGAAATAGACCTAAAATAATTGTTATCTAGGGGGTCAATATTATTGGCGTGTAGACTAAAGTCAATATTAAAAATTTAACTTTACCATCTAATCGTAATATTTCTATATCTGTTATAATAAATATTTTAAAATCATTTTTATCTGAGCTTTGAATAACATTATAAATTTTATTTTCCCCGTCCTTGGTGGCCGCATGATCTATTTCTAATGCGCCACTCTCGCAATGTAATATACTTCCGATGCTGGAGGGATCATGATTCCATCCCAGTCTTGTGTACTGAGTGTGGTTTTTCATAAATGGTTTCCCCACTTTCTCCACGCAAATGCGGGTACCCTTCCTCTAAATTCAACTTTACTGATCACTTACCCATTAGAAACATTAGTATATAGGAGTAATATAAAACCCGAATGGGTAGTAAGATATGGTACTAAAAAATACATATTTTCGAGAAAACCTACTAGCAGTGTGGGTTATAATCTTATTAATTTCAGAACCAATTTGTTCAGTTTGATTTTATAACACTCATTATACTGTGGTCTTACACAATTTATCTATCTACAATATTATATTTACTTTCGCAAAATGTAAATGTATTAAACATTATAAAATCTCCACATAGATATCAGTAATATTTTGTATATTTACACTCCGATTTACCTGAAAATAAGCCTACAATATACGTGGCTGTATGCGCATTAAACCACTTAATTACAATAGATTTGGGTATGTAAGCTTCTAATCATCCCTTCTACCTTACCCTCTCACCACTCTACTCCAGGCACTAGCCAATCACATGTGGTATGTGGTGAAAAGCTTAGAGGTCTCCATCGCACAGCTGGTGACCAAAATGTATTACGTGCCAATATTGATTTTGGATTTCGGAATGAAATGTATCCATGATTGGTTTCACCGGCTCGTCATTCGATATCATTCGTGGATACTTTTAAAAGACATTCTGGTCGTTTTTGTCTAACCATTTCATTTTGTTTTATAGCTGAGGAGATATCGTATTTGTGTCTATGGTTAGGGGCTTTTTTTTTATATATAAGTTTTGACAACTAACAAATAAATTAGTCGATTATTTGCGCTACAGTTGGAGTATCCTCCATTAATATTAAATATTTTTCAACTTTTTAGCTTAGTCACAGGAAAAAAAAAATTAAGATGCATTATGCATCAGGATCTTATGCTTAAAAATAGTTCAGTAAAAATTTTAGGAAAAACTAAGATTTACCTTAAGAAAACAATTTCCAGGCTAATATGAACTAAATACATTAATTATGAAAACTTAAGTAGTATGACTAAATACATGTAATTAAAACATAATAAACCGTATCTGATTATCTTTACAATACTATGGCTAAATATCACCATATTAATGGCTCAATAAGGGGTAGACTTGAAAAATATCAGAGAACATACACTCGTATTGGAGGGAAATGAGCATGGTAAAACTACATCTACCGAGAATCAAACTTCAGACACCTCATCACCAGTAAGTAATCCAGTCCCTTTCAAACCTGATACTTTCAACCAAATATGAACGTGTATGGGTAGCTGATTTTATTTACGTATTTTGTGTTTTTTGTAACGCTCAATATATTGATTAATTAATCGGTGATTACTAATACCCCTATTATTATATTTAAAATCACATTACATTATATTTGGATACAGTTAAATTATATAAGCTAATAAGCTAATATAGCTATGCGATATATGGAGTCAATATCTAAATAGTCCAGATTTTACTGATGGATGATTCTGGGTTCAAATTCCATTCTTGTTTATAGAGTTTTTCTTAGTTTAATGTTTTTTCTACTTTCCCTTACGCGAATGCAGGTATATATTTCTCATTCCTCTTTAGCTAATTAGTGTTAATATGCTGATGGCCTGGATTGACAATTAAACACTGTGGTCGTAAGAAAAACATTATGTAAAGGGTAGTGAGTAGATCCACCCNGTATTGTTCATGACTCATGGTTAACTTGGTCTCGAGAGCATGACCATAGTTCGAGCTCCGAATCGGAGGCACTTAGTGAGACAAACAGCTTTGGTGGCCACGTGGTCTAATGCGTTACTCTCGCGGTAGGCTATATTGTCAATGACGAGGAGATAGAGGTTAGAATATCGATTGGGTATACTGAGGATGATTTTTCAATAATTGTTTTCCACTCTTCCATCACTCAAATTTTGGTACACTTCGTCTTAATATAGCCTTTCTCATCAGTAAAACCACTCTCTTAATTGATACATAATCGGATAACACTAATAGGTAGTAGGATGCCGAGCTAAAAAAAAAATTGTGCTAGGCCTGATAGTAACTTCATGAAAAAAATTAGTAATAATGACATGAAGGAATTTACTTAAAATAGTTAATTTCACATATTTTAATTTCGGGCAATTAACTGCCCGTTTGCGGCCGGGGTTCAATCCTCGGTCCCGGCAAAGATTTATCTGATTACCAAACCCTTCCTTCACCTCTGACAAGACATCTTGTGAATGTGGGGAATGCCAGGCCTCTACCGTGGTTCGGATTCCACGTTAAACTGTAGGTCCTTCATTTCATCTCACAATCACCCTACCATTACACATTAGCGTAAGTGCGTATAAGCCGAACGGGTAGTAAGACGCGGTGCTAATAATAATAATAATAATAACTGCCCGTTTGTTTATTGACTCTTAGTATCCCAGGTTTGATTTGTGACAAGGGAGAAGATGTATCATTGTGAATTTTTGTCCTTTGATTAATTGATACATTAACTATTATTATTATTATTTTATTATTATTATTTTATTATTATTATTATTAGCACTACGTCTTACTACCCTTTCGGGTTATAGGCACTTACGCTAATGTGTAATGGTAGGGTGATTGTGAGATGAAATGAAGGACCTACAGTTTAACGTGGGATCCGAACCACGGTGGAGGCCTGGTATTCCACTCATTCACAAGTTGTGATTAATACACGTCTTGTCAGAGGTGAAAGAAGGGTTTGGCTATTAAATAAATCTGTGCCGGGACCAAGGATTGAACCCCGCACCCCCAACTTAGAAGTCTGACACCTTACCCCTATACAGCCAGGTCACCCATCATTAACTGTCCTGGTTCTGTTTGATTATTTGGATGTTCACTCTCTAGTAGATAAAGAATCTTCGTGAATAACTAGCTTAGTACTTAAATTGTTCCAATAAGAAAACAACACCTAGTGAACGCATGATTTTGGTTTTATTATACTCTATCAATAGGCTTTATCTGCTTGATGTCTTAAGGTATCAAAAATATAAGTTATTTCCAAATAAAATAGATTCATTGATTGTACTTAATAGCTTGTCAGCCTTTTAATTATAGTCAAATGTTATACCATATATAAACACCATTTTAATAAAACTTTCCTTTCTTTTTTCAATTTTTATTTTAGAAAAGAATCATTGCATAAAGGATATAAGTCAAAATATGTCCGCGCTATCTAGAATATGTTCAATTACTTGTAATCTATTTATTATGAATGATGTAATTTATTTATATTATCTATTTTTGTACTAAAAAAATATTGTGTGTACAAGTTTCAAATTAGTAGATAAATTATTATTGTTTGTAGTATTTACATTAAATATACAAATACTGTAAGTATTAAAATGTTCTTGATATATATTATATTTGCCGTGATTTCTTGATATACTTCTGTAAAGTGTTTCATTTATTGGATTAGAAGAAAACCAAAGCTGTAATTTTATTTCATATTTATTTGTTAGTAAATGCGTAGTGATTTTTTGTAGTACTCATGATGAGCTTGCTTATAAATTTTTCTTAGAAATATTAATAACTTTGTTCATGTTGAAAACTTTTTGATATCACTTCTATTGTATTTGTAAAATAGTTCACATAAACATTACAACAGAAACTAAAGGTCAGTTGTAAATAAATTTTTTATGGATGTAAGGTTTTTTTAGTGTGGGGAGGGGGGGGGGTAAGGTAGGGGTTTCTATAAAGTTGAACTTTTTAGTTAGTGCTGTTGGATGCGGAATATATTGCGAGTATACTTGTCGAACCCTTTTGCATTCCTAATATTTTTAGGGAGATACAGTTTTCACTAGCTAAAAAAGATAAAAAAGTAAATACAATTTGTTAAAGGTCAACATATAGTTCTAACCAAAAAAATAGATCCAAAGATTCTTAATTGACTATACTATCGGGCCCCATGTGAAATGGTTTAAAATGTAAACAAGTTTTGTCAAGGCCATCCATTTAGTTCACAGGCTTGGTTACGAACGATATTACATTTAAAAAAAGCTAAAATTTATTTAATTTTTCTAAAGGCACTAGGTCTCTCAGTAGCAGCTTACACAAAGTTATGAAAAGAAGGTTTAAATTTCCAAAACCCAAATTTGCCAAATTTTTACGTTTGTGACAATTTGACTTTGTCTTCTTCTATCATAACAAAAATACACCCTTGACAAACCAGTAATGGTTGGTTTCTTTTTAAAATATTTTATTTTTATTTTAGACTATCTATTTAATTTTGTATCAGCTAATAGAGTATTCTTGAGTTTTGAACAAGTTTTATATATCTATATATCTATATTATTCTCTAAAATATAAAAGATAGTAACATATTACTTACGTAGCTTTAAAGTATTACTATGAATACATACATAAGCTTACTGTTTCACAAATTTTTCTTTTTCTTAGCACCCATATGAGTGGGCATGTGGACAAAGTGTCAGCCTCGCCGCTTGGTTCGCAGGTCAGGATTCAAATTTCATCCAGGTGTACTTAGCGTGTTTTTTCATAAACTGGCTTTTCACACTTCCTCCATTGAATTTTGTCTAAATTCTACATTCCTCATCCCTAATCAATAAGTATAGCTAAATTAATATGGCCTAAACGGCTATTAAGACGTGTATGATACAATCATCTATAGTATTTTAAGTTTAAACGTTTGAATCGTCTATAAAATTGCTATCTTATTTTTGTATAACCGTAGTTAAATAATAAGAGAACTATTTTTTTTAATCCAAGGTGTTTAGCCTGTACTTTCTGAACCGACTGATTATATCACCATACAAGCATTTCTATGAGCTAGAGTAAATGCACCTACCAATTTGGCCAGGAAAGGTGCTTACCCATATCTTCCAGGTTCTTTCACATGCCACAATTGACTTGGGACCGATGGCTTGATTTCTTCTCCGATGGAAGTTGTGCTACGGATTTTTATCATTCAAGATGAATCTGTCAACCCTCACTGTGTTTGAATCCACTAACAATTTAATATTAATGTATTAATGAAACATACTATTTAGTCTGTTGTTTAGTTTTCGAAGGGGGGAATAATGTATCCCCTACCAAGTTTCAATACCCGAAAGTAATTTGATGTTCTGTTGTGTTCCCCGAATGTAAAGCGAATCCCCCAGTTCCAAAGTTGCGCTGTCCCCGCGCTAACGAAGGACTTGCCGCCCCTCCCCCTATGCGCTCACATTACGTGATTAATTATCACGTGATCCCGGGGTAGGTGTGGCCGAATGAGTTCAGCTAAGACACGCTACTACGTGCACTGTCAATTAACAGGAGCACATACACCATGACCCCTCCACCCCAACCCCCCTTTATCACAACTTTAACCTGGCCCCATGTGGGGCTTTTAGTTAGAAGATAGTTGTATGTTTTTTGTAGGAAAAGTTTCCCGTCTTCCCGGCCTTAGTGCTGGCAATTATACTAAAGTAGACTATGATTGTGATGGTTATATAGCTTTGACAGTAAGAATCTGTGGTTTAAATTTAAATTTTAATAAAATATTTGGTTCAAATCCCGATCGGATGTACTGAGGGTGGTTTTTCCAAAGTTGGTTTCAACTCTCAATCCACGCAAATGTGGGTACACTTTCTCTGAATTCAACCTTAATCGTTCCTAACTCACTAACGCAATTAGTACATATGAATATAACCTGTGCAGGTAGTAAGACGCGGCGCAAAATATGTTTTTTAACATATATTATTTTATTTCTGTGATCTTGTGAGCAAACATTCAAAATAAGAATATATAAGTTATATTAGAAATAGTTATTATTGTTGAGTGGATTAAGCTATTTAGAAATACGTAGTTAAAACTTAAATTATTATTATTAGCACCGAGTCTTACTACCCGTTCGGGTTATACACACTGACGGTAATGTGTAATGGTAGGGTGATTGTGAGATGAAATGGAGGACCTACAGTTTAACGTGGAATCCGAACCACGCTGGAGAGTTAAAACTTAAAACATTTTAAGTAGTTTAGAATAAGTTTCCATTCAATACCGTTGAAGACTTTTGTGTGTTTATTTTGAGCATTGATTTTTAAAATCAAATTAATCAATTTCTTTTCACCAAGTCTAGTTTAATAGCTTCGCAAATAAGGCCAAATAGTAGTTGAAAATAAGCTAATGATACATTTTCACACATTTTGAGTTTTATGAATAGGAAAATAAACTATGACGAAAACCAATTTAGGATGCTCGAAAACAAGTTGCCTATGAAGATAGGCCTATTTTGTCCAAACAAAGGGTTAAGGCTACTTGGAAAAGGAAGAGTTTACGTATTGATGAGTTAGGATAATAAAATCTTGTAGATTATGGCGGGCAGGATATTCAGCGTGAATGAGAGATTTTAGAACTTTGTTGAGGGTATTGACTGGTAAACCAAATGGGAAGAGACCATTGGGAAAATATAGACATACAGTACATCATAGTACATGTACCGCGTTGATAAATGTCACAAACGATATTAGACTAGCCATGAATAAGTGCAAGTTAACACTTCTTATATTATTAGATTTTTCAAAAGCTTTTAATACTGTAGATTTTAATATTCTATTAGCAAAATTGTAAGTATTATTTAATTTCTCTCCAGGCAGTATACAGTGGATGAGATCGTATTTACATGGTCGCCAGCAAAGTGTTTTGATAGGTAACACGTTCTCAACATAGTCGTTAGCAAAGTGTTATGATAGGCAACACGTTCTCAACATGGCGCCCAGTTGAGGCTGGTGTTCCACAGGGTTCAGTTTTAGGGCCATTGCTTTTTTCTTTATTTGTAAACGATATCACTTCTTCAATGACATACTGTAAATATCACATGTATGCAGACGACCTACAAATATATATATTTCCACTGACCATTCTTCAATAAATGCAGCCATACAACGAATAAATATTGACCTAGCTGCAATAAATGCTTGGTCTGAAAACATTTTACTTAAATTGAACCCTGATAAAACCCAAGCCATTTTTAAAGGAACATGCAGACTACTACTGCATGTGGACCGTTCTCTGCTGACTTACATACGATTAGGAGTAGCCACAGTACAACTGACAACAATTACTAAAAGCCTTGGGGTGATTATTGATGAAAATCTTATTTGGACAAATCGGGTAACTTCGATTTGCAAGAGCGTGTATGACTGCTTACATTCACTGAGAAGACCAAAGAATTTTCTCCCAGAAAATGTACGAATTATCCCTGTCCAGAGCCTAATTATGCCACACGTTGACTACTGTGACGTAGTATACAATGACTTAAGAGACGATCTAGCAGAACGACTACAAAACAGATGTGTTCGAGACATATTTAACTTAAAATGGCATGACCATATGTCTAAGTATTTTAATAAACTGGGTTGGTTATGAATAAAATGAAAGGCGAAGGTTTCACTTACTAGGCTTTCTCTCAAAATATTATCTACATCTCAGCCTCAATACCCCTCCTCACGGTTCTTATTTTTGAAGGATAAACACACTCGTGTTACTAGATCAGAATCCACTCTTCATAATTATGTATATTTCCATACATAGATCTTAAATATACGTGTTTTTTTACTGACCTGGCATCACAGGCTTGGAACAAACTAGATAACTCTACTCGTCACCCAACATCAAAAATTCTAAAATTCCCTTCATACGTGCGGTTAAGCAATTTATCTTGTCTAACAAGCTAAACAGATTTATTGAAACTACTTGAGCCTTAAAAGAGTGAATTAATGAGTGTGCGAATGTTTTTCTACTTATTTGAATATTCCTTTATTAAAATGAGTTTGTATTTCAATAAATGTAATATTGTATATTGTATTCAACGATGGTTAAGGGGAATAGAAGACTAACGTCTTAACTTCGCCAGATAAATAAAGACCATAATTATTAGTATTATGATTAGACACAGATGGGAGGATAGCATTAGAATCGACGTGAAAGATATGGAGTGTAGTGAGGTGGAATGGTTATAGCTAACTCAAGATAGGGATAGGGGGTGTACTTTTGTAAATGCATCAATTAACCTTCGAGCTCCAAATAAGATATATATGAACGTCTGTACGGTGATTTCTCGCTTATCTAGGCGGGCCCCTTGATAAATATGATATGCGTCATATCCAGGCAAAAAATCACTCAAGATTTTTGTGTAAATACGGAGATCAAGACATATTTAAGCAACATCGCCCAATTTTCCATAACATTGAGAACACTATCTTACTAGTTTTCTTAGCACCACGTTTTACTGCCCGTTTGGTCCATACGTCTCCATAAATTCAAAAACTAACGTAAATTATGTATAGGTTGTGGTTTGCTACCTAAAATTTAGTAAGCTTTGGTACAGAATTACTCTTCTTATTGGATTTTTTAAAATATATTTGGTACTTAGAGAAAAATTTATGACGAAATGAATTACAGTGCCTTTTGGCATATTTTTGAAATATGATTTTTTTTGTAAACACTAAGTTTAAAAGCTTTCATTTTTTTTAAATATGAAAATATGTTCGTTTTAACTCCAGAAATTATTGTTTAAAGGAATCTATTCCCGTTTTAAATATTGCCTAGGCTATAAATAATTAATTAATAATCCGTACTCATTGTAAGTAAACAAGTAAATTAAGAAAGGTTTAACTAAAACAAATAAGCCTTGTGACGAGTCTCAATATTATCTTTGTTAAATCACTAACCCTGAACTAAAGTTACAGTCTATTATAAAAGTAAACACGTTTTGTCGGTTCATAAGAATTGCTTTTAACTCACTTTTGAAATTAGTAAAAATACGTTGATTTTTAGTTTCATAATTATCAACGTTACATAATTATTCTCGAAAATAAAATCTATTTTTTTAATGTGATCATGTAGCTATGCATTTAAACCTACTGAGTAATTATTAATAAATCATATTTTATATTAAACACTAACTGAAATAAAATATTATTTGTGATTTTTTTTAAGTAGAACAAAATCACATTAAAAAAATCCAATATTGTATTGATCCAGCCCGTTCTTGGGTTAAAATAAATTAAAATGCATTTTATTCAATTATAAGACAATACACATTATTAAATGGGATGTTTTGGTAAGATTTTACACAAATATAATTTTGTAAAAATAGACTTTGAGAACAATTTAAAACTTTTTATTTATAAAGATTAGCTTTCAAGATATCCTCTTAAGATTGAATCGCATTTTATGCCTAGCATATACATTCGACACATCTTCAATGTTAGTTATACTTAATATTATTTAAATTTCTATTAACATTATTTGTGGTGTTTGGGAAAAAGGGGAAAGGGGGTTAAATACTCTGTCCCTCTCCCCCTTGGGTGCACCACTTTTTACAGCAAAAGATATGTGTAAATATCTTAGCAATAAATCATTGACGTAGCGATAGATTATTAATAGTCCGAAATAATCTCCACTATGTTAGTCATAGTTTACTCACCTAAATAGCTTCTGGAGCATAAATTCTCAAGTTTGGAGACTTGTTTGTTTCCAAGCAGCATTGTGTGAGATAAGTTAAGTTTTGTAAAATAGTTTTAATTGCAACGTGAGTTGGACAATCCACCTGATTCCCTCTCATCAAGATCGGATTGACGCTTGATCGATATATCACTTCATTTTACTCTTATTATGATTGTTTGCTTTGAGTATTGCTAACTGTGTTCTTTTAATTACACTAGGCTAATTGAATAGGATCTATCTCTCTTATGCATTCAGAAATGTGCCAGTACCACTCTTAGCCCCGACATCAATATTTACTAAAATTTCTAGCCATGTAGATATCATTACAATTTGAGGATCACCTATGTGGTCTAGTGGTCATAGGTTCTGACTACGGACTCAGAGGTTCCGGGTTTCATTCCTGGCACGTCCATATTATCTGGGAAGCAGTGGGTCTGGAACGGGCTAGATTCAGCTTACAGTGGATAAATAAGGAACTATTAGATTAAAATAGTAGTAACTCCGGTATAGAAAGCCGAACTTAATGGCTAGAGTAATCTTAGTGCTGACCTCATGACACCCTCTATCCGCAAGTGTTGGCACTAATTCGCCAGACAGTTTGGTAACCACTCGGTAGATATAGCCAGAATTCGGGCTGACACAATGGAGTTACTGTTATTATATTTTGAGTGGATGGTAATCATAGTTATGGATAAATAAAAGAAGAGAGAATATGGGAATGGGGGCTCAATATTTCCTAAGATAGCATACAGTTAAAAGGAAATAATAAATGTTCGAGAACCATTGTTCTATATGGACACATATTCAAACATATCCCTTGAAATAATCCCTTGACATTCTTTTACAACGGTGGTTGAGGGTCCTTGGCCCTCAAATCTCCGTTGCAACTTTTAGAGTACAGCATACCTATTAATTTTTCTCAGAATACGCCACTGAACTTAATCCACAATTATTGTTATCAAAGAATAAAATTTGTATTCATAAAAACACATATACAAAATAGAATATTGGAATAAATAAGCGTTGATAACAGATATTTACAGGTGACCTGGTGGTCTAAGGGTAAGGTGTCAGACTTCTGTGCTGGCGGCCGGGGTTCTATCCTCGGTCCCGGCATATATTTATCTGATTACCAAACCCTTCCTTCACCTCTGACAATACATCTTGTGAATGTGGGGAATGCCAGGTCTCCGCCGTGGTTCGGATTCCACGTTAAACTGTAGGTCCTTCATTTCATCTCACAATCAACCCTACCATTACACATTAGCGTAAGTGCGTATGACCCGAATGGGTAGTGAGACGCGGTGCTAATAATAATAATAATAACAGATATTTACACTAATTGTTTTATTTGTGAATACCCATGGTACGTACTATTATGTGTTTCTAAAATATATTTTATAATCTTATTTAGTTTATTCATAAATATAATTCGCTGCTTTTATCATATTCGTGAAATATAATATTACAATTCGTAAGATGTAAGATTTTAAGTAAGATTGATGTTCTAATAAATAAAAGGTATAGTATTCTAAGGCAAAAGTTGTTTTGAATAATATTAATAATAAAACAATGGTATGAATAAGTTTAAAAAAAAAATTTCATCTTTTTTCATACACACTGTAATTTTAGTATTTGACTAAACCTTTTCCAACCTGTAAAAATAAAAAAAGTTCAAAGGTCAATAAAATCATTGTTGTAGTTATTGTTTCACCCGATAACAACATTTCCGATAGACGCTAGACTTTTTTTTTTCACAAGCAACATTCATGAAAATAAAAATAAATCATAAAAATATAACAAGTGGAATCGCAGTCGCCCGCAAGCATCACAAATAGCTGACGTGACACGGCGCCTATAGCAGATCCGTTTTCCATCATAATCCCCAGCCCAGAGTGACGTCACGCAAACCCTTCCGATTCCACCCCTTCAACCCACCGCCGTCCAACCCACCCCCACAAAGCGTTATCATCCCCATAAATATTGCGTCGTGAAGGACTCGTGACTCGCACGCTCATATGCATGGTCTCCATATTATTTTCATCCCCCTGAACATCAACCCTCTACCCCTCCCAAATTTCCCTCTAGGTTTTATAAAATACCATGATCCTATCTAATTGGTACTGTACGTGTCTCGTATGAGGAGGCTTTCTGGGGCCTAAGTGTTGAAGAATCAAATGGAAGGAGGTTTACACATATTTAATGAGATTTCGTTCATACTCATCTTGGATGGGGTTTAAAAAAGTACCTGCATATTTTCACGTAGTCACAATTTGATGTGGTTTTGTCTGTTTAGCAGTGGAGAGGAAGGTAAAGGGGGTGGGGTGGTTTCTTTATCCACAATATGGGTGGGTAATGGGGTGGCGTTTTTTTCCCCCACCATGAATGCGTGTATATTGAACGTTGGTACCCTAAGTTCCCCAGGCCTAAAACCGTTTCGGGGACCCAATATTGCAGCAATATGGTATTACGTTTAGCTTTACAGACGTGCGACACGCAAAGATTCGGTTTAATAAACCGGGTGGAGGAGACCTTGGCGCCGTAGGAATTCTAACATGTTTCCCCCCCTCACGGTCCCTCTATTTTTCACTTCACCTTGCTCTGCACCTCTCCTTTTTTAATCGGTTGTGGTTCAGCTTTCTCTCAATTCATCGTTTTTTTAGTTAGAAATTTTTTTCTTCCAAACTTTTATAATGCGTCCTCTATTGAATCCTTTCATTTACAACGAAATGTCTGCAGATCTAGAGTTCATTTTAACTGCTTTTGTTTTTTAATTAAAGTTGTATATGTTTTTAGCTTAAATTATTATTTTACTGATGTGTTAAATTATTCTTAAAGCTTAGGGGTACGTTTATAAAATATATTAAATTTTACACATTACACATTTCTCGCTAGAGAAAGTATTGTGATCGTCAAAAAAATATAGCTCAAGATTTTATGAATATCGATGTTTGATGAACCCCTGGACCCAAAAAAGTTGTTTTCAAATTCTCCCCCTGTCTGTATGTATGTACCTCGGACTAGAGCCTAAACTATTTAACCAATCGGGCTAAAACTTGGTATATAGGTTTTTCTTAAGGTTTCCCCGAGGGATTTTTGGAATTGGATGTATAACCCTAAAATTAAGGATTGTTTACTCATGGCGAAAAGAGAAAAAAAATCAGTTCTCTCAAAATCAGCACCAGTCTGAGTGTAAATCTCATTTTTTATCATATCTCCGAAACTATTTGAGATATGAAATTACTTATCGTTGCAAATATGTACATATATTTATTATAATACAAATATTTTATAAGAAACATATTTTTATAAACGATCATTTTCAAGCTATAGACACACACGCATATATATATATATATATATATATATATATATATTGCACCGGGGGGGTGCACAAACAGGTTGGTAAATACAAATGATGAAATCAAGAGAAGGTTGGAGTTAATGCAATTTAATGATATAATAAACAAGACCAAAGGACATATAAACATATAGCACTAAATCTCAGCAAGTACTTTGTCATATATAACTTACTATGATAAGTGGCAGCATTGCCTAAGTCTAGGCCAACTAGGGGCGAGAAACGCCGAAATAACAACGCAGACTACAAAGCTACGTAATAAACAATACTATCAACTAGGTAAGTTGGCCGCGTAGGCAAGATTAGTTCGTACATCAGGCAAGTTCTAGTTCTGTTATAATAGAGAGCCCTGCACAACAGCTACAACCTTTACACAGGGTAAAAACAACGTACTTGAATATACAACACATACGGGATAGTCCTGTAAGGGACGCGTCCCACTGGTTGAGCACCTGAAGGGTGACCAGTACAACCTTACTTAAATAAGAAACTAATGACTGCCGCAACCGCGCCCGAGGGGCAAAGGCGGCTCACGTCCAGTGTACTCTTAAAGAGAGTTACAAAATTAAATCTAAGAATCAACCACGGGCCAATCATGGATAGAACATGCGACCCATTGGTTAACTACCCAACTCAAATATAGGCCAT